>JABSTQ010011105.1:0-322989 GCA_013358835.2 Ixodes persulcatus | reverse complement strand
CGTGCTGAAGCGATAGTGCGGTTTACTTCGTTGGTGTTTTTTCAATAAATGTTTAGTTGTGAGTTCAGCGCTTGTGTCGTTCGCATCTTCCCTTCGTTCCTGCCTATTTTTGCGCGCTCTTTATCTCGTCAAGGTTCGTTGAGTGCAACAAGTCAGTGTACTTTTGGGCCACGACAAAAGTCACTTTTCTGGATACCAGTTTGGACCATACTATTTCTGCTCCTTGGAGACAGGAGGAGGGTGGTATTTTAATCAGAGTGAAAACATTTGTATGTTTTACAGAAGGGCAGTTGAAGATTTTAATCTGTGGTTACACTGCTTATATATCGAAAAAAAAAAACAGTCTGCGTACAGGCTCGAACCGGAGCCATCGGAAGATACATGCTTCGAATTCCGCGTGGCAATGAGTTCAAAGGGAAACTTGGCACGCGGCATTCGAGCCACGATTATAGCGGTGAGTAATGTTTGCAGACTGTCTTTTGTATGATGTCTGGGCAGTGTGCCCCCTGCTTTACGCTTACCAACCACTGCGTTCAGCAATTCGGCTATATCAAAGTTCAAGATTTTTCGTGGGATATATTGTACTTTCAATTGCATGGATGTTGTTGCTAAATGCCGCTGCAGAAATACTTTTTGATACCCGTAGATTTCATCAACTTAAGGTATGTTTTTTTTCGGAAATGTTTAATGATATATTAAATTTTGACAAATTAGAAACAAAAAGAGTGAAATTAAACTTCGAACTTCAGAGCGTTGACAATTCAACAAAAATAAACTCTGTTAAACGCCAAGTTCCGAGAGAACAAATAACTCCGAAAAACACCCTCCGAACCTTACGGAAAATGAGTCTGAAAACACGGAATCATACCTATACCCTTTCGATGTAGCTGCGAATGCATGCAGAACCTTGGTATTACTGCACCCTAGGGCGTTACCCTTAACGTTTCTTCTTTTGGGGTCCCACATAGTTGTTGCGTCTCTTTCTTTGCAAGTAGCGCAAGAGGTTCCGTGCCCTCAGTATCTTTTGTCTAGAACGCGCTTTCCGTATCAACATTGCAGTATCCATGCTTGGTTCTTTTCTTCTACTCTTTCTGGTGTGACGAACTCCTTGTTATATGTTCCCCGTGAACCGCAGAAAGAATATTCTGTGTAAGAGGGGTACTGTTGCTGTTGGTTTTGAATCTCGCCTGGTGGTGGGCTTCGGAGAACGATCGCTATGCTTGAAAAATTGGTTCGAACCATCACTTTTCTTCCAGACATTCTACCTCTATCTTCAAACACATTAACATATTCACTCTAAAGGGCCGTTCACACGATGCATTTTTCTCGCGCATCTATTGTCGCGAAATGTAGTTTCGCGAAATGGTTGCGCCGTCTGAACGAGCCCGAAAAGGGCGCGCGCATCTAAAAAAAGTTGCGCGCACACCTCGCTTCTGGAGCACGGCCGGACTGGAAGCGCGCGCTCTCTTTCTCTTCTTACGGCCTTTGCAATTTGGGCAATCGCCACCTCCCGCCGCCATTCGCGGGGGGCGCTGTCACCTCACCCCTGGGCTACCCTTTGCCGTTTGCACAGAGCGCGTCTGACAGTGTATCTCAGCGCTGTCGCATCTTGCGGCCGAGATTTTTATAGCCTTTGACACCTGATCCTTACGTTTAGACCCTCAGCCACTATCTAATGCGCTTCCGATGAGCCCAAAACGGTGAATATTTGACGCACATCTCCGAGCGATTTGGGAGTAAAAAGTAGTAAGTAGAGATAGCGAATGCAATTGCGGAAAAACTATACTCGTCTTTACCTCCAGGACTTCTGTTGCAACCCAAGAACCGGAGGAGACGGACCCCTTCTACGTGGAGGAACTTTAAATAAGTAATTCGTACACTCTCTTGAAATGTAAGCAAGCCCAATCTATTTATTGCCGTGGTCTGCATCATTTCAAAGGCCGCACATGAAGTCGGTCAGCTGCTCTAGACGAGGGTGTAGTTGTCTGTACAATTTTCGCACAGTGCATATTACAGCCTAATGTGCTTCCTCGATGGCTTGTGCACATATCCAGCTGATTTTTCGTTTCTGTCCGTGACCGTCTTTGCATGGTTAATCAGAAGTAGTCTGAAGAACGTGTTGCAAATTAAACCAGCCAAGCGCTTTGAGTGACTGTTGTCAATGCCCTCTGGGCAACCTAGGGAATGGCGCGTCTTCAAGATAGGGTGCAATGAGTAGTTTCAGAACGTCGTGCACATTTGTACGCGAAAGGTGCTTAACAGCCTTTCAAAAGAAAAAAAAGCAACAATGTTATCCAGAAGTGCGAGGAACCTAGGATTTAGATAATGAAGTCCGCTTTTATCCTGGCCTTGGAATAAGACAAACAGAGGATCACCTCTGTTACTCGTAGTCAACAGCATAACACACGCGTCGCACCCAAACTCACTAATGAGTTCAATAAACCGTTGCCAAAACAACAACCTACGAAGCTCAAACACCAGCGCAAAGCAGCTCGAAAGGACTCTCCGAGTGGGGTGAGGTGGTTGCGCCCCTGGCGGCAAGCCAGTGAACTGCATACGGAGAAAAAATGCCATTGACTCCCGGGCGATTGCAAAGGCCGTAAGAAGAGAAAGAGAGCGCGCGCTTCCAGTCCGGCCGTGCTGGAGCGAGCTTTTGCTGAAACTTTGCTGAGTCCTGTCAATCACTCTGAGGGCGCCGCCAATGCCCGCTCAGAAACGCTCTCACGTGGCCTTTGAGGGGGGAGCGAGCTGTTTGAGAAGACCACTTCACTGCCGGTGTTGTAGCCGAGCCAAATCCGAAAAAAAAAACAGAAACCACGAACGATGGATACTGCCGGCGCTTCCGCAAGCACGTCAAGCACCACTGAAGGAAAAGGGAGTAGCATATCGGAAAAAATTCCAGCGATGGACGAGGACAATTAGCGGGAGTTGGCGAGATTCGAATAGTGCTCATAGCGTTGTTGTCGCGACGATACCGCTGGATAAGAGACCATCGAGTAAACTGAAACCAAGTTTGCTTTGTTTACAAGCGAACGTGAAACCATTTGAGCTCTCTGAACAGTGCACAGTAAAATCGGGGCAGATATGGGCGCCGAGAAGTAACCAGATTGGGCACGTAGCGTTTCTATGAATACCATGTGCATTGATAGGAGCTTTGGCAATGAATTGGCTGCGTACGGGCTCGGCGCCGGCACATGTCCTGCACGTACAGGTTGCCTCCTCAATCGGCTTTGCGCACATGCGAGATCGCTCCAACTAGTGCAGTATGTGAGAAAAAAAAATTAAAATGAATTGACTGCATAAAATGCGCAAAGCAGGTCCCCAGATAAATAGCGATCTGATTCGGAGCGCCACATTATGGTCAACACCGAAACTATTTTTGCGAGTCTAAACGTCATCGTTGTTGCACGTGAAGCGGTTCGTGTGAACGAGCACATTTCGCGAAACTTGAGTGTCGCGAAACTGTTGCGCGCCTAAAAGATGCAACGTGTGAACAGACCTTAAAGGGATACTGAACCAAGGAATATAGTGTTTCTAATAAGTGGCGCACGTTCTTTCCACGAGCCAGCAGTAGCCGGTGTGCGCGAGCACGCGCAACAAAAATGACGTCAAAGACCTTCATTCGCGGTTAAGATGACAGTGAAGTGTATGGGCTTCGGGCCAAAGGAGAATAAAGACAAGTTTTTCATCTACACAGTGGTGTCTGGTGTAAAAGGTAAGCGATTAATTGGTCTAACAAGCACGTAGCTTTCACTTGCAGAGATGATAAGCCTGTCTTTATTCTCCTTTTTCCCGATGCCCATGCATTTCACTGTCCTCTTAAGCACGAATGGAGGTCTTTGACGTCATTTTCGTTGCGTGTGCTCGCGCACACCGGCGGCTGCTGGCTCGTGGAAAGAACGTGCGCCACTTATTATGGGCACTAAATTCTTTGGTTCAGTATCCCCACTTTGACGATGTTGGTCACACAGCCGTGCTTTGGTCACCGAAGCTCCTTCTGTGATAATACGCTATTAGGACTTGCTTCGTTGGGAACTATGGGGCTCACCATAGAAAAGGCACGAAATTGACAAGTTATTTATAAAACAAAACAGTTGTTTGCCTAGCGTTTTACACTTCCAGTTTATGGGGAATAATGTAGTTTTAAAATTGACGCTCGACGACACTATATTCTAGCCGTGGCCTGATATTGTTTATTAAAAGAAAGAAAACAGAATGATCACTACAAGGTGGGAAATGTCATTCTCGTGCACGGCTGGAAAATCGAAGCTGAGCCGCTGAAGCGCCCTAGGGGTCGACGTCAATCTCTCCGTTCCGCGCCGGCCCCACAACCCACGTGTCCCCGACGAAGGTAACGTGAGTGGTGCGACGCAAGTGCAGGTTCCAAAAATCAAAATCAGAGGTGGGGTTCGGTGGCACAGTTTTGGTCTCGAGCTGGGTAAACAAAAAATTACATTTTTCGCCTCGTAGGTCCCACTACGAATATGTCAATACAAATTTCACGTCACGCGGCTATTAGCGGCGAGATCAGAGCCGTTTATACTGAGAGAGTTTGGCCAATGGGCGGAGCTTGTTGGCCGCTAGAACAAGCGGATTTCGCGATAACACAATATGGCGTTACTTCTTTGTCTTGTTCAGTCCCGAGAAATCGCGTAGAGTTCCTATGAGTCAGAGCCACAATATGGCGGACGGAAGTAGTCATCCCCCGGTTGTCAGACTACGCTGCTGTGGTTGTCAGGCTGTCAAAATCTCCTTAAGAAGGCTAAACTCTCTGTATAAACGGCTCTGGGCGAGATGTTTCGGTGGCGCCCTCGTTCGGTTACGTTTCGTGACGTAATTACCTTGTGAACAACAACTTCGATGATGTTTGTAATGAGCATGGTGGAAGCCTGAAATCTTAGCTCTCTCAAAGCAACACTGCCAACACCGTCAAAATTGAAGTTCTTACATTCCACTTATTTCCGTCGATAAGACATCCTTTGCTGACGTTGTAGTCAGCATTCGGCCAATTGTGGTGGGCCGACCGCAGCGACTGTCTCTCCATAGCTTCCTCTATACTCACAAAGCCTGGCAGTTCGACGACGGAGCCATAGAGTGCGCGGTCGCAGATTTGGAGCGCGAGGGTCTGGTAGCACAGAGCATCAAAGAGCCATCTCTCGGGGAACCTGAACGTCAGCGCACAGCTTTTGCAGCAGCGAAGGCCCGAAACACACTTGTTCGCTGAGGATAAGTGACTGGACGCTGGGGCGCCAGTCACGTGGCTCTCCTCTCATCCGTTGTCTGCCGCTCTACCTTTTCAATCTCGGTGGCCGCTTCCCGTGGCGATCTGCCAGGCTTTCTCTGTAAATAGGAGGTTGTGGTCTCTCGAAAGGCCGGCCCCCAGCACGCGCTCCACACCTTCCGCTGTGCTCTGGCTGCGCGAACACGCGCTCGATGTGTACGAGACGCCGAAGTGTTGTCGAAGTTAAGAAGCTCGGGGGGGATCGGTGGTCGAGTGGGCTATACTTCGTTTCACTTTATCTGCGAGCGAAGCCAAAGCTAGAAGCGCGAGACCAGCGCTTTTTGCATTTCTCCCCGGCTCGCGCGCTCGAGCAAAGCCTGAACGCACGGAGCTTTTGCGCTCGTGCTTCCAGCTTTGCCTTCGCTCGCACATAAGGTGAAACGAAGTATAGCGCACACCAGCTCGGAGCACGTGCAGCGAAAGCTCGCGCTGCAGAACACAGGTGTCCTGGGTTCAATCCCAACCCCTGCCCGTTTCGATCTGGATGAGCATCGTACCGGCGTGCGGTCGTGTATCACTACTGCGTGATGCACGTTAAAGACCCCAGGCCAGCGGTTGTACTGCACTGGCTAAATTGCTCATCTACAGCTGGAAGACTCGTCGCCCCTGTGAGGCAGACCAAGTTCTAGGCTGTATAAACATCCACACAACCCAATTTTTTAAGAAACTCGCGCTGGAGGGGGCACAACGGAATATTTTTCTGCCGTTCGCACCTTCTGAGTGACTATTGTCTACGTGCGCGATTGAAAGCGTCGCTGTGGTTGGCCTGCCACGATAGGCCAAATGCCGAGTATGACGTCAGCAAAGGATTTTTCATCGACGGAAATAAGAGTAATGTAAGAACTTCGATTTTGACAGTGTTGGCATTGTTGCTTTGAGAGCGCAATAATTTCAAGCTTTCACCATGCTCATTACAAACACAATCGGAATTGTTGTTCGCACGCTAATGACGTCACGAGAGGGAATTATAGGAGGGCGCCACCAAAACATCACGCCGCTAATAGACTATGATGCCGAGCGTCAATTCTCCGACCATATTACGCCCCAAAACCTGAAAGTTAAAAAAAAAAAAAGTGTGTGAAAACGGGTTTAACTGGTTAACTAATAATTCAATTTCCCCTGTTTTCTAGTGGCCCCCATGGTTCCTAACTTGACCCTAGGTCTACAAAAGCCCTAAGGCAAGTTTCCTCAAATAAAACTTGATACCGATAAAAACACAAAAAAACCTTGTGTATTCATTTTGTTAACATGCGTTCTAATGTAAAGGCGCTCTGTCTATGCGGCGAGAATCTAAAAGAGAGGAGAAGGGAGTGCGCTCGGGGTCGTCAGAACGCCAAGCTCTAGTTCGAACGATTAGTGGGTAGACCTAAATCTAGCTGCCGTTATATCAACTGCACTCGTCGAACGCCTTCGAACGCGAAAGCCAAACGCTGGACGCCGGCGTTCCACGTTCGAAAGCGTTCGACGTTTTCAGGGGAGAAAAAGGCAGCTAGTTTTAGGTTTACCCACTAAATATTCGAACAAGAGCTCGGCGTTCTCCCGCGCGCACCCGCTTTCTCCTCTCCCAGAGTTTATCGGCACATTGATGCGATGTAACTTTAGTACACAGATAGCCTGAAGGAATTAAACAACGTTCTCTTCTGTTTTTTTTTTGAAAAACTCCGCAGTGACGTCCACTTCCTGGATTGGGCGCCTCAAAGTAAAATGTGAACAAAGCCACTCCGGGGAAGGTGAGTGGCACCTTTGCCTCGAAGCGACGGAGCTGGCCAGTGGCCGTTCCGTTTCTCGCATTGCGCGCGTGCGTAACCACGTTTCCTTGGATCAGTGTACTGAGTTTGCATCAGTTCACCTACTAACGCAGGATGTTTTTATGCGGCTACATTTTATGCGGAAAATGTCACGCTCGAGTGTAACGAAAAAAGGGATCAGGCTAATTCCGAAGCGCACACAGTCCATAGTTGGCAATGCATAAGCCTCCAAAGAGAAGGCATTCTAAGTCATAATTATTCCGACATTTAGCGATCTGCTTTAGACGCTTTGCAGCAGCTGCACATGGGCACCGCCATAACCGACCTTCAGTTTTTGTTTCCACTTATTTTGATCACTTCGCTCCATTATTATCACAGCAGGACAGGGTATTGCCAGCTTAGATTAGACTGTGTCCTTTTCCCAGTATTGGCCTCTGTGAAAACTTGTCAAAGCCCGCTTCAGTGGCTCGGCATATCGGTTATACAAGGGAAGGTCAACAACAATGGTTGTAATCTGGCGCGTATGCCAAGCGTCTTTACTCCGTTCACCTCTAAGCTTAGACTGCAGTCAATGCCACAAACACGAGAGCACAAAGTCGCTGGTTTGAAACGTTCTCCCACAGACGGAGCACACGCGCTAGAAATCCACTTTTCAAAGCCAGGAGTGAGGGCTTAGCTCGCTCTTGTAGCTTTGGCCGCAGTCTCGGACGCGCATTTGGAAAAACAATTATGAAGTAAGTCAACGGGTCGATTTCGGCGTTCTGATTGACGTTGTTTTCAGGGACGTCACATATCGCCTGGCTTATGGGGAGAGAGAGAGAGAGGAGGGGGGAGGAGAGGTAAAGTGAGGCTCAGGTAAACACGTTTCAGTGATTCATGCGGTAGCCTTTAACCAGCTCCCAGAGTTTCTTACGCTTATCGGGTAGGAAAATGTGGGCCGGCTAAAGGCTAGTGTCGGGGTATGACGCTTAGGTTTACCTAAGTGTCATACCCGGACGCCCTTCTCTCTCTTTCCCTTTAAACCAAATGCAGCAATCAAAGTCCCGAAATTTTTCTGTTAACTTACTTTATATGATTTTACGAATACGGATGTCGGATCATGCGATCCGCAGCCCGACGCCTTTGCTCGGGGTCACGGGAAGGTGAAAGAGAGTGCAAACAGCACAAGGCATGACCCCCGAGAGCCTGCGGCAACAAGTGACTGTCGACGCGCGCAGCTGGCTCCCGAATGACGCATACGTTAATCGGGAGCCTGCTACCCGTGACGTTGTGTGCTTTTCACGGGATCCCATTACACTAGGGGGAAGATCACAACGCAACCAGCGGATAGCCCACGGGCGTACGAAGCAGTAACGAACACAAGGAGAGAGGGGCGCCGCCCCCCCCACCCCCTTCCAGCCCCACAAATTTGCAGGTGGGAAAGGGGGGGGTCGGTTGGAAGAGGTGGGTGCTTAGCAGTGTTGCCTTCGGGCGGTTGGTGAAAGTAGCCAAAACGCAGATAGAAAGTAGCCAAAAGGAGCCATTTTATTTGTCTTGGCGCCAAAAATATAGCCACAGTTTTTTTTTTATTAAAATGAATCGTCATATGAAGTGATAAAATGAGACTATGTACAGCCTTAATCAACGTGAATAAATGCTCCTACATCTAGAGTAATTGAGGGTAAGTTTTTGAAGAAACTCGATGGGCACGTCAAACGTGGAGGTCGTTTTCTCTTGCAGCCGCAGCCCAAACTTTAGTCTCGGAATCACCAAAAGGACGTCCAGCTTCATCATGTTTCTCAATTGAGTTTTTGTTAGTGAAACTTGGGAAAACACGCGCTCAGAATCCGCATTTGATACTGGAAGCGACAGGTGTCTTAGCGCACCTTCTGCGAGATGTGGAAAAAGGCACACTCCAGAAACGCTCCTGTAAGCGGCCACTCCTAGAGCACTATATAGCTCCTACGGAGCAGAGTAGCGCAATCCTTTGATCCGCGTGTTTTGCCGACAACATAGCCGACAGAGCAGCTCGGTGCCCCTCGGCCGCCTATCTTCTGCCTGGGGCAGTGAGTGCGATACGCTGCTTTTGACTGTCGCGTGTGTATTTGTGCTCCCGGTGCAAAGATATGCTTCCATCTTTTGACACTGTGCCCCTCTGTCTTTGTTCACATAAGCTTAGACTAGAAGGCGGTTTGAATCAATAAAGAGATCACGGCGCCAACTGTCATGGAAACAAGCGAGACTGATATACGTAGCATCGCTTAAAAGAACAAGTTATTCGTAGTCAACTTCGAGTGTGCTCTTTTTTTTTTCTTTCAACGCGGTTAGTTTTACATGCGAGGCACAGTCCTGCGTTCTTCGTACTCTATGGGCAGGGTTAAGGCGTGAGCTTGCAAAGTGTCGGCGTCACTCTACACTCTGTCTCACTAAAACTGTGCAGTGAACGCAAAGGCAGAGCTAGGTGAGGGGAGAAAGGGCAAGCACTACTGGGGCTGCAGAGGAAAAGTGAAACCTCATCTCCCCCGCAACGTGCCCAATTCTCGCCCTTTCTCCCCTCACCCGCCGTTACCCTCTTTTCTCTCCCGGCCTTCCTAGTGCTTGCATTTCTCCCCTCACCCAGTTCTGCCTTTGCGTCCACTACACGGTTTTATTGAGGGAGAGTATAGTCCCTCTCCGAAATTGGCCTGCATCCGAATTCTGCCGCCCGCTTCTGACCATGAAAGCTTCAGTTACGAAACGTCACGGCGAAGTGTGCAGGTGGCTCGAATGTTTCCGGAGAGAAGTTCTGTATCCTTGTGTCTATACATCTCTACGATATCTAGGAGCGTGCATATTGAACGATATTGACAGCCCTGGCCGTAATATGACAACGAAACAGAGAGTGGCTGCTGCGAAGGAAATGCCATTGGAAATCTCGGGAAATGTCGGGAGTGCAGCTGTAGAGAATCTTCAATGAGGAAACACTCAGAAAACCGAAAAATCTGGTAGGCGCTTATTTGTATCGAAATGTGAAAATGACAATGACTTCCTTGTTATGAATGCCCGGGTGTATGTTTTCCATTTATCATTCAAAAACCAGAAGCAAAAAAAAAACAAAACAACAACAGCAACAACAAATCTTGTGTGCGGGGGTGGGGTGGAGGGGGTCTACTTTACTCTCCCCCCCCCCTTCCCGCCAACCCCTCTCGAAAGGCAAAACCTCCGTACGCCGCTGGTATGACGTCACGACTCAGCATAGCAGCCAATAGATAAATCAGGGGGTGCGATAAACCTTCTCCCGTCGCGTTTACTTCAGTTACACTCCCAACCCAAAAGCACTAAGGACTCAAGGTATTACATGCACCCTCCGAAGAAGCAGGACCCTAACACTTTACTAGGAGAGAGAGAGAGATAACCTTTGTTTAAAAAGACCCTTGGTCCGCGTGATCGTTTTGCGTTGCCGGCATCGGGAAAGTGGAAATGATGAGGCGGGCGGCTTGGTTTCTTGAATGTAATGGATGTGGGACACTAGATGGCGCCAGAGTCTAGGTTTTGCGTCACGGGGTGGAATTGTCCAGTTCTCTTAGCTAGCGGGCGTGAAAGGGGTTAGGAAGAAAGAGGTTAGGTAGTAAGGAGATAACTGCGCACGGGGACAGGTTGGGGAAGTCCCCGCACTCCCGACAGGATGGGTATCCGCGACGTTGTTCAACATGGTTTTGGACGACGGCGTCGTTGAGAAGGGTGAGCGTTTGCGTCTGTCTGATGAGGGAAGAGCCAGGACGAGAAAAGGAAGGGGGCCAGGCAGGGAGGGCGCGTTCATCCTAAAGCAAGTCTCTCATGCGCGAGCGGCGCGGTTTTTCGGTGTTCTACACGGTGCGTCCTAGGCACAGATGGCAGTAAAGACATTACTGTAATGGGATTACAGTAATTAAATTACTTTGTGGAGTAATGAGTAATGTAATGAATTACTTCTCTTGGCTAGTAATTTAGTAATGTAATGAATTACGTAGGCAGTAATTTAGAAAAAAATTACTCATTACTTTTGAAATTACTTTTGTCCTAAATTAGAAAATTCGTTTGCAAGTTTTAAGAAAGAAAAGTAAAATTATTTTGCATGGTGAAATTTTTCGAAAGAGCATCGGAGGAAATAATCGACGGCCATGTGAGCGCGAAGCCTTGTACGAAGAGCTGGACAGACGCACAAAGGAGGGCTGGAAAGGCGAAGGAGAAAAGCTTGCGTGTAAACTTGGCTGGAAGGCAACGGCTTACGAACTCAAGGCACGACAGATTCACGCCGTCGCGTCATCACGACAATGTTATACTTCGTTCATTCCTAAGCTGACAGTGCGGTAAAAGCTGCAAGCCCAACCAGAACCATCAAACACCTTCTTTTAATCACGTGTCCCGCCCCTTCCTCTGCGCGTGGATATGAACGAGAGCGTGATTCCGTGGCGAACGATAGACGTGTGACTGCTCCAACAAACACGTAGCGTCCACCGTTCATCCCTAAGCTGATGCACTGTCAGCTTAGGAATGAACGTGTCATAGGCTACAAGGCGACTGGTACATCACCAGTGAGTTTAGCATAATTTAAAACCTGAGAGAACAGAACAAACAGATGCCCAGCTTTGTACTTTCGTCAAGCAAGGTCAAACCGTAAGCTTCGACTTTTGTGAACAACAAACCACCGGAATAAATAGTTGATTCCAAACGCCTTGTTAAAGCCCCAGAACGTTTCGTGCGTCCTTGAGCAAAGCAGGTGTCGCTCGCGGTATGCCTCGCTTAGAGTTCCTGTATAGGGAGTATTCACTGGCGGCCATAGCTGTGTGCTCGGCTGCGGAGCGCGTGCTGAACGCGAGCTTCCACAGTTCTTTCGCCACGTGCATTCCGCACCACTAAGATCGCCGGACTTGGCAGCCTATTAATCCGACCTCGTTCTGAGCATGCGCTCTAAACAGTGACCTCAAATATGGCGGCCAGTGAATACCTCCTATAGGCTCCCTACGGGAGCCAGAGTTGCGCGTTCATCTCTGTAGCGCCGTCGTTCCTGTACGGCATGTTGATCCCGCTCGTCACGTGACTGAGTTCTGCGAATAGCGGCGCCGCGCGTTCGAGCCGCGCGGCGCGCTCAAAAGCAGGGGAACGTACGCCGGGGCGCGTGCAACGTCTACTTTCCTGCATGGCACTTGATCCGGCTCCTCACGTGATGGGATCTCGGCGAATAGCGGCGCGGCAGCACGTGGAAAACAGACGCGCAACTCTGGCTCCCGTAGGGGGGATCGGTGGCCGAGTGGGCTAGCGCACACCAGCTCAGAGCACGTGGAGCGAAAGCTCGCGCTGCAGAACCCAGGAATCCTGGGTTCAATCCCCACCCCTGCCCGTTTCGATCTGGATGAGCATCGTACCGCGTGCGGTCGCGTTTCACTACTGCGTGGTGCACGTGAAAGTCCCCAGGCTAGCGGTTGTACTGCACTGGCTAAATTGCTCATCTACAGCGAGTGACTCGTCGCAACTTTAAATGGCTGACCAACTGCACGCTGTATAAATATCCCCACAACCCAATTTTCTGGCTCCCGTGGGGAGCCTTTACAGGAACTCTAGCCTCGCTGCCTTCCCTTGGGAAGTTTATTTGGGAATAAGCCTACAAGCAGATATCGCCCCCCGTTTGTTGGGAAAGTACACAATTTAGGAAGCTCGCACCATTCCTCAACTGGCGACGCTTCCTTTGTGTGACAGTGCGCAAAAACTTAGACTCTTCAAGTGTTTCGGAAAAATGCTCCTTGAAAGGAATGACCGAGAATGGGTCAACTATGCTCGGCAACAACTTTTCTTAGCAATGCAGTTGAGGGTACAGGCACGCGTTCTCTCTCCCATTTTGAGCGTTGAATAAAGCTGTGCGCAGGCTGCCCTCCTCTCCACTGCATTACCAAGAAAAGTATCTCCAAGTATAGTGCTCTCGGGAGAATAGAATTAGATTGCGTCCGAGGCGGAAGGGAAAAGTTTCACGTGACGACTCCTTGTAAGAACGAGCTGCCATTGCCCGACTTAACAAAATGACACGGACTACAACCTCTAAATAAGGAAGACGGAAACATATCACCCTTTTAGTAAGAACCTTCACCGTTGAATGAACAGGAAAACTGGCGAGTCGACTGTCTTTCTGAATCATATCTAAAGAAACTAATTTTCATGTTTAACACTCCTGTCGTGTGCGCCAGCAAAACCACTCTTCAGTATGGTTCACTCTCAGGCACATAAGGTTGTTGCGGTGTAAACAGGAAGATCTGAGTTTTGGTAGAAATTGACAAACTCAGCTCTTTGACGTGACATCACTGCGGTGGCGCTGCTGTCGGCACTGCGCATGCGCAGCGCCTCGCTTCTCCCGGATCTGGTTCCTGCACACGCGCTGTAGGGGCAAACGAGGGCTTGTTTTGTAAACACTGTGTTCGTGTATACGGTAAATAAAATGAGCAGGAATTACTTCCTAAAGGTATTCAAAAGTAATGTCAAAGTAATTTCATTACTTTTGGAAAGTAATTGTACTGTAATATCATTACCTTTAGTCTACGGTAATTTGTAATGTGATTTATTACATTTTTGCAGTTTTCAGAAAAGTAATTAGTATTGTAATTTAATCACTTTTTGAAAGTAATTTTGCCATCTCTGGTCCTAGGGCAGTAGAAGTCCAACCACGGTGGGGGGGGGGGGGGGGGTGCTCGGTGTTGCTGCTTCACGAGCAATGGTCAGAGCTTTCTCATTAGCCGAGATCCCCTGGTGATGGGGATATCTGGCAACGGTTATCGCACCCGCTCCAGTAGGACACGCGGGGAGGGATGAGTGTGCATGCGAGAAGCTATTAGCCCCAAGAAGATGCAGTGGCGCCCCCCGGCGGGCACTCCACGGTGACGTAGGCTCAGGCATGTACAAGTTACTCAAAAGAGGTAATTAAGTTAGGTTACTGAGTATTCACCTCAAAAGTAATTTGAGTAGAGTAGAAATTACTCAAATGAAAAGTAATTGAGAAAATTACTGATTACCGTAAAATAGTAGCGAATTACTTTTGATGCTACTTTTATGTTTTTTCACGGTAAAAAGAAAGTACATGGGTTTTGATTCGTTAGCGAAATTGTGCTAGCCAAATATAAGTCGGCTTGTTTTTTTCACTGAAATGATTTAATAGCTGGTTCTGCTTCTGCGTACCTAATTGTTTTGTACTTTCTTGTTTGTTTGGTCAATGATGTACTGCAAATGTGTCATTTCTACTTTGAGGTTTAGCACTGCCTGAGCTTGATTTTTTTAGAAAGTGCATGCTTGTTTACAGTGTTGGGTAAAGTACATCTTAAAAGTACTTGAAGTAAAGTACAAAGTAAATGAGAGGTTATGTACTTCAAGTAAAGTAGTAAGTACGCCGGGTGCAATGTACTTGAAGTAATGTACTATAAATACAATATATTTCAAGGTAAAGTACAAGTACTTTAACACAATCTTTCATGATGAGCTTTCATTCCCTATCCTATACAGTGTTTTTTAACTGGTATGCATTGCACCAGGGGTAATCGGAGGTGCATCAGCTTTTACGGAAATGGCAGCAAATATTGTATAAAGTCAAGTCGCCACATAGTAGTTGTTTTACTCTCGCTGACGAGCTATTTGACACAATCAACTTATAAGGCACTTATTGTGTCGGTTTTATAGCCGCCATTACTTCATTCAGAGAAATGACCAGATTACGTCTCGAATGAGACGCGTTTTCACACGACGATACGCCATTTCTTTGTTTTCAAATTACGGAGAAGGTACATTGAAGTCGGGAGTTTTGCTTTCCTCGGAAGGTAGAAGTACATGCTCAGAGAATGTACTTTCAAGTAAAGTACAAGTTTTCTAAACAGTAGTACTTTAAGTACTATGTACTTAGAGTACTTCCCAACACTGCTTGTTTATTATTTTTCATATAAAGACGTTTGGGGTCTAATTAGTGCTGATCTTCCAATCTTCGAAGATCTGCATATTATGAGTTTTGGGAGGAAAAGCAACGCAATAAGGTCCCCTTTGCGTTGCCCTTTAGCACGCGATTCTTCGAATGCATCACAAACTACGGAGCACCAGATAAGCTTCAGAGCAGCTGCTGCATTTTGTTGCCTCCTTTGAGTGAGGATGCAGTGTATGTACCTCTTGTAGTGGGCGAGAGTTTTTACGTTGGAGAGAAGCGGAGACCAGCCCTTCCTTCAAATGGGTCAAGTCTCCTTGACCTTCAGGACACAAAGAAACGCCCGTCTTCGGCGCTAATTCCGCAGTTACGCGGCCTTTCTTGCGTCATGTCTGTTCGCTCCCCGCGCCTCTTGGCAGTGTTGTTGCAGTGGGGGGGCTCGTGAAAATGTTTGGTGGTTTCGGACTTTCCAAATCATTTTTCTCCCCCACCTTTCCTACGCCACATGCTTTTTCCTCTATGCATATATCAGCTGATCTTCCAACATCTTATCTCTTTTGTGCACGAATGTTTGTTGATAGGCAAAACAACCACTAAAATTTGAAAGTAATTTGTAATTTGAGTAGAAGTTACTCAGAAAAAGTAATTAAAGTAAACTACTAATTACCCAAATAAAAATGTAATTGAAAGTTACTAAACTACTCAGAAAAGTAGTCAAGCTACAGTAACTTGAGTAGAGTAGTTAAACTACGCACAAGTCTGCGAAGGCTCCAGGATCAAGTGACCGGCTGCTGCTCTTCGCGTTTGTCATGGTGCAATTATGCTTGTAATTTTCAATCTCGGGAGGCAAAATGACCGTGCGGCGCAGCATACACTTCCACTATGTGCTGTGACCGCGTTTTTTTTGTTTTTTGCTTTGCTCTGTTTCAGATCAATGTTGAAACCATAATACGCAAGGAGAATAGCGCCATGTCAAACCGGCTTAACACGACCACACGCTAGTGCTATGCACGTATACAATCCCCCTAGCGTGCAATCCCGATATCTCAGCCCACGTGCATTTATTGCGTCAGCAAGCTAGTACAAACGTGCCATATGAACGCCCGCTGAGGATGTCACCAACAAGACGCTCCTCATTGAACGGGACTCAGCTCAGAGACAGCTTTCTGGGGCAATGTGAAACAAGCTATGGGCGCCGAGCGAACACCACTTGAAATTATCGAGGAACGCGAACATCCCCTTTTTTCTCCTTAGAACATCATCACGATCGGATGGCGCCAACTCGGCAATTGAACCCGAGCCCGATGTCGAGCGTAGTTCGACGCGCTGATTGGACGCGAGGCCCAGTCGAGCACTGACGCAGCATTCGGTGTCCAATCTGTGTCTTCGCTCCCTCTCACTGCGATGACGCCAATATTCCTGTTCAAGGAGCTTTGATATGCAAACGTGCACCTCTGTCGGCGATCAAGGTCATGCACACGTCTTCTTCTCTTCCTAAACACCACTCAAAGTCGTCCCTGAAAACAATTCGTCGACGCACTATAAAACAAAAAAAAAAAAAGAAGGAAACACCAATCAGAAGTTGAATAGGAGCTGCTCCACGCACGGGAAGCCTCGGTGTAAACGCGAACAGGCATGTCAGATTGGTTTCGCTCACAAGTTCTGACTCGTCCTTTCCCGAGCCAAGGTTGTGTCGCCATCTAGATTCATAAACCCGAAAATCAAAATCGACCTGGAGATCCTCTTAAAGATGCGGTCAAACAATGCTCGTACTTCCAGTAAATACGGCTTAGAGTTAATCCTAAACGTTGATTACCTACACTTTTTTTTTTCTTTTGCTACGCAATGGTTTAGTCGTAGAAAGAAAGTGAGAGAAAAACAAGCGGCGTTCACGTCCTCAACTCAAAGCCAGAACAAGCGGCCACGTACTTCGGTGCCTGTTCTACGCCACCAATGTTCATCACAGTCACGCGCTGGGGTTGGTAAAGCACAGGGCATGTGCTGACTTGTCGAGCCCCGGTCACACTGCTAGTACATCATACAAGGGACAGTCTGCGGCTTTTAGTGAGACGTGGTTTACTAGTATCGATGATGTGGTACAATTCGAAGGTTACCCAAGCGAAGCCGTATATAGAACAAATAAAAAAAGGTGGAGGTGTTGTCCTTTATATAAAGAACAATTTTGTTTACGAGGTCATCCCTGAGTACACCATTATTATTCAAAACTTTGAATCGCTTTTTGTGAAATCAGATGCGTTTGTGTTAGGTGTTATCTACCTGCCTCCCTCTGGATCATTAGATGAGTTCTTTCGTTTTGTTGAATATATGCGAGACTTCTTTTCGACGTTCAAAATGCCTGTCGCAGTTATGGGCGACTTCAATATTAAGATTTTGCAAAAATCTAATTTAGGAAATGAATTTATTGATATTATATACTCGAACGGTTTCTCAAATATAATTGATATACCCACTCGCATTACAGATTCTGGTGAAACGCTAACCGACATATGTTTGGCGAGCTGTTATGAAAACGATACTGAGACAGGTGTACTCACAAGTGATATAAGTGATCATTTATCACTGTTCTGTTTTATTCCAAAAAGTTTGCCATATACTGCCAGACAAATGAATACAAACACTTCCGCGGGAATCATTACCGAGAAAAAAATTGAGCACTTTCGTCAACTTGTAGCTTCAGTGGACTGGAGTGAAATATTACAGATGGTAATTCCCAATGATGCGTACGATTTGTTTCTGAACAATATTATCAGCTTCTATGATTGTGGATTCCCTGTCGTAATAATAAAACAGTAAAAAACAAGAAAGCCGTGGATAACATCAGACCTACTGCAAAGAATTAAGGCACGAAACAAACTATACCATGCATTTATATTAAGCAGAGACTTATCTATTTCGCAACAGTTCAAAAAGTTAGAAACAAATTAGGTGCTGATATTAAGAAGACTCGCATTCGCTACTATACTGATAAGTTCGCAAACATTTGCTATGATCCTCAGAAAACTTGGCGTACTATCAAAGGCTTATTGCAGAGGACACGGAACAGTGTACCAACCAAAATAAAAATAGGCGATGAAATTTTAAGCGGAAAGGCTCTTGCTAACGAATTTAATCGAAATTTTTTTAACCTTTGGAGCCTCCAATCAAACGACCACTGAATATTTTGAGAAGTACATAAAGCATAATCTCACGCATACTATGTTTCTTCTCCCTACTACCCCCCCCCTCCCCCAGAAATTGTCAGTCTAATAAGTGATCTTAAAAATAGTTGTTCCAGCGGTTATGATAAAATAAAAGCGGTGCCAATTAAAGCTGTTTCAGATTTAACATCTGACGTAGTTTGCCACATAACCAACTTGGTCTTATCTACTGGAATCTTTCCCAAAAAAAAAATGAAAATTGCTAGAATTTCCGTTTTGCACAAAGGTGGTGCTGTTGATAGTATCGGCAATTACAGACCAATATCAATACTCCCACCTTTTTCAAAAATTGTAAAGAAAGTAATAAATTTCAGAATATTAATTCATCTTCATAAATACCAACTAATCTCTGCAAACCAATATGGATTTCGAAGAGGTAAATCGACTGAGTCAGCTTTACTTAACAATCCTACACTATAGGCATCTTTGTAGATTGTAACAAAGCTTTTGACGCTATCAAACATAATATTCTATTTGATAAACTGCCACACTACGGAATTAGAGGCCTTTCGCTTAATCTGTTGCGCAGTTATCTGTCAAATCGTATTCAGTTTGTGGTAGCTAATAGTATTGCATCAGACACTGAATATATAAAATTTGGTGTTCCGCAAGGATCTATATTAGGACCTATACTATTCCTTCTTTATATCAATCACATTAATACTATCCCCATACCCCAGACGTAGTACTTTACGCCGATGACACGAGTGTTTGTTTTTTCATCCAGGGACCTATCATCTCTTATTCCTGTCACAAACGCATGGCTAAAAAACTTATCGAGGTGGCTTGATGCGAATCAACTGCTTCTAAATGCTAACAAAACAAAATATATTGTTTTTCTTCAATTAATAGACCAGCAAACCTTACTACCGAAATAGTATTTCAGTCACTGTCACTTCAAAGGGTTAACAAATACAAATTCTTAGGCATACATTTTCATGAAAACTTTCGCAGGACATGTCATGTAAAATTTGTGAAGCGTAACATTGCACAGTTTATTGGTATGCTGAATAGATTTCGTGCCTTACTACCAATATGGCTAAAGCGTCAGCTCTACTTCACTACTGTTCATTCGCGACTGCACTATTGTTTACTTGTCTGGGGGGTTACATCTAAATGTAATATAAGTGGTTTGTACTTAATGCAGAAAAAAAATATACGGTTTATTCAAAACCTATCAAGCCGCGACCATACAACCCAATACTTTGAACAACATCGTATACTGAATATTGAGGCACTGTATAATGGACGATTGTCTGAGGTTATATTCTCCCAAGTTAAAACTGACCGTGAATTATTCCTTTCTAGATATACGAATACTGATGCACACTACAATTTTAGAAATATAAACTTTATGAAAATCAGAACTAGAACAAATTATGGTACCCAATTACTACATTGGCAGATTCCTAATCTTTTCAACCTCCATCCTGGTTTGATCGATATAATCGATCATAATTTGAATCTCTTGACTTTCAGAAAACAATCAAAAACATATTTTCTACTTTCCGCATGATATTGTTGTCTTCTAAATTATGTGTACAGATGTAATTGTAGTAATCTAGGTCTCTATATTTTTGTTGTATATTGTTGCTTGTTTATTTTTCATTGCAAGAGCATATGTAGTGTAGTGATTTAGTTACTATCTGTGTATCTTTTTGTTTTTGTTTATGGTTAACTGTAACACGGTACCTCTAGTCTGCCTGCTGCATCTGCTGCATCTGCTTCAAGTGTAGTCTGGTGCTAGGGGCCTGGTCAGGTGACTTACTGCCACCTTTTGCCTCAGCACCGTGACAATCCTGTATTGTCAAAAGTTCCAATCAACAAACAAACACCTTTCTGAGGCGGGCTTCTTTCTTGTTGTCGGTCCCGTCGCATTGGTCACACACAATGTCTGCAGACATGTTGACTGTCTGAGGACACGTACACAAGGACTGTCAGCAGACATGGATCACACAAATAAAATGTCTGCAACTTGAAGCAAACATGCTTCGATCATGCTTGACGCGTATCCGCAGATAACTCTGTCACGTCCGCCGCGAACACGATGTCTTTTGTATGGCGTATGAGCAGTGGGACCGTGGCCATAGGGTTTGGTGATTCCCGTCATCGCAGCGATTGGACTCGAACCACCACGCGAATGCTGGTCGAGGTATAACTTGTGATTTGAGGAGACTTTATTTTGTTAAGCATAATTGTTTTGAGTATACTAAAATAAACTTAAATTAATTATTGTAATATTCTGGACGATTTTATTCTAAATATTCGAAAGGAAGCGCATGAAGGAGCTTGCTTGACTTTTTAGAGCGCAGCTTTTAGTCGCCCGTCTCCGGGTTGAGCAACGTCGGCGTCGGCGACGGCGTAACCACGCGTTGCATCATGGGAATATTTCCCGCTAAATTTAGCGGAAACATTTTCCTTCTAAATTAAGAGGGGGAATTTTCCCTGCCATATTTAGTGGGTTAAGTTTCCCAGCTAAATTTAGCGGAGAAATTTACGTCACGTTGCCTCAACACAAATTTAGTTTCCCCGCTAAATTTAGCGGGAACTTTTCGCCGAATTTCACGCTTAATTTAGAGGAGAAAGTTTTGATAAATTTAGCGAGAAATTTAGCGAAAATTTTCCGATAAATGTGAGGGGCGCAGGAGAGGAGGATGGGAAGGGGAGGAAGGGAAGAAGGGCCTACCCTTCCCTCTGTACCCTCCCCTTCTCCTCCTCAAGAGCTGCGCTCCGATTCTGCATTACAGGGAATCGTAAACGTCTTTATTTTCTTTCTAACAGTCTTTAGTACGATATTTGATGATAAAATTGTGCATCACGTTAAAAACGTAGCAGGCTTTCAATTTTGAGAGTCGCGGAAGCATACAAGCACGCATCGTTAAAAGTAAACTTGAAAATAAGGACTTGTGATATCTTGTCTAGTATTGTGTTCGGCAGTGGCGATGCCGCGAAGGTCGAACACGCTTATTATTGCAGAAATGAGTGCGTGTAAGTTCGCGCTATGGTTTGAAGACATGCTCAATATTGCACATCGGTAAATACGAGCTTGTTTTCGTTCATCACAGGAGAGCACCAGATCAAGAGCAGTCCTGTGATTGGTCGAGTTCTCCGTCCTCACTCCACACCGGCCACACTTGTCTGGTGAGTTCGGCCATGATAAACTGACAGGGGAAATAAAGCAACACAGTCTCTCATAATCATAGTTATCTGAGCAAAAGAGGAGATTGGTTAACATACTTGAATAGTAATTCAATGGACCTGGATGGGTGGATAAATGAATGGATGGATGATGCCGAACCTAATGAATCAGGCGGTGGTTTGCGTCACCTAGCCAGTGTTCCTTATCCTAACATTTATTTAACACATAGTTATATATCTAGAGATTTATTCTTAAAAGCTACGATACGTACGACGGAGGCGCCTCTATGCAACCGGGTGCACACACCTTCCGCTCTACGGGTCGCCCGAATGGAAATAAGAAAATATGCATTCTTCCCTTGACCTATGCCCTCAGTCATTGATGTCTCTACTTCCCCCATGTAAATTTTTCTTCCACTATCCCTAAACCTTAATGCGTTTTTTAAATTAGTCGCCTCTTCAGCTATTATAAGGTGAAGCCCCTTACAGTAAGGTATAAAGGGCTCGGCCGTTTCCGTCTCCTCTCCCCAAACTCCACAGCCTGAATCTTCTTCGCCATGTCTAGCTAAAAGCATCTTAATCCGCAACACTCCCGTACTCGCCCCGAACAACAAGGAGCTCCCCCTAGGATTGTCGAAAATGGGCTCCTTTTAATATCCTTCTTAAACGATCTGTAGACTTTCAAGGAGGTTGTAGTCTTCCATGCCTGCTTCCGGTATTTCCCTTTCAGTTTCTTTAACGATTTTCTTAACCTTTATTTGCTCTTCCGCCTCTTTGAGATTGCCCATATATTTAGACCTAAATTTTCTAGTCCGCTTTTTCCATTCTGTATCGACGTTTGACATGTGTGAATGGCTAAGAATTCTTTGTGCCTACCGTTCTGCATCTTTTTCTCTCAGCCTATCGTCATATTTATCTCACTGCTAGCTTCTCTGCCCTCAAATAAGTACCATCCAATATCGCCCTGCACACCTTGGTACAGTGTTTTGCCATGTGCTCCCAGAGCTAGGCTACCTACTGCACGGTGATTTCGTTCTAGCCTTCTCTGGACGTCCAGATTTATTCAGAAAAATGTATTTGTAAATATCGTGCTTGGAACCATAACTCCTTTCCAGATCTTGCTCACCATTTCATACGTGTTATTGTACGACAGTGCTCTATTTTTCATTACAGCTGCATTTCTGTTGCCCTTACCAATTACGCATCTTGCATGTTAACGGAGTTACTCTGTACCCTCGTCAATTCATGCTCCTTGTTACTTGTATTTATCGACTCGCTCGACCTCAAATCCTTGTATCTTTAACTCTTCAATTCCGTCATGATTAAGCCCCGTGGAGGCTCATTTGTCACTACTTATTCTAAGCCTAACCTGGTCCCCTCTGCGCCACATATATTCATCAGGGACTGGAGCTCTATGTTGCTACCGGCCATTAGCACTACATAAGTAGGATGCAACATATCTTTTTACAGTAACGAGCGCTGTCTGGGGGCCGGTCTGTGAACTACAAATGAAGAAAAACTCAATAGGCCTTCGCACGTCAGAACACGCTGGCATCATGCCGTTGTATCGGTTTTCATTGCTTTACATGCTTCATACTACCAATGCCTCAAAAAAGATTCGTCAAAACAGAGAAATACGTGCAAAGATACTTGCTGACAATGTTGGTCGTGCGGGATATGGTTCCATTAGGAAATGGCGACAGCGGGAAGCATGGCCAGGGGGGAGGTATACGCCTCAAGACGGCAAGGTTAGACACGCTATCCCACGGCGGTTCAATTATAATTAAAAAGCGACATTTTCAAGAACTGCTCCAAGCTAAGGAGCACAAGGTTGTCTTATCTAATGACTTTTTACCAAATTCCCTGGCCAAGCGTAAGCAATTATGGGCATTAGTTCCAACTAATGACGAAGAAAATGGAAGGATAAGACTAGTTTATAATAACCTGTACGTTAATAATAATTTCTACGCTTGGGATAAAAGCACGAACTCAAGAGTCGTACTTCGAATAGAAAGATTGCCACTCACGGCGACGGGATGACAAAGCGACCAACCTGATTTCTGCCAACGCACCAAAAAAGATCTTAGGATAATTTGTGCGAACGCGCAAAGTGTGCTGAATTAAAGAGAACAACTAGAGTCTGCGTTGTTAACTTATGACCCACATATGGCATTGATTACAGAGACTTTGTTATAATGCAAAATATCGGATGACGATTTGTTTCCGCCTTCATATACAGTATACAAAGATACCGACAATTCAGAGGATTCGGTGTTGCCTTATTAATTAAAAGCAGTATTTAATTTATTATGCTCGAACAAATAGAAGATTACGAGAGCATCTGTTGCAAGATAAATATATGGGGAAGCTCTATGCTGGTGATTGGAACATATTGACCAACAACAGACCAGCCACAATATTTAAACACATTTTATGACTATATAAGCGTGCACAGCAGTAACGAACTATTATTTGCCGGTGATTTCAACCTTTCTGCAACTGACTGGACGAATCATAGCAGTGGTTGTACAAACTTAGAAAGCATAGAAATATTGCTAGACGTGATGTTCGTATTCAATCTCATCCACCCAGATAGTAGATCGACCCACAAAAATTACGAACTCGAATATCTTCATCCTGGACTTGGTGTATGTTAGCACTGACGTTTCTCTTTCAAAAGTTTCTGTTGGAGATGAAACCTCAGATCATCGATTGGTGTATGTATCTTGTTCTCTCCGTTAGCAAACGTCTTGCTAAAAATCTAGGTACTCGCGCATCAAGAATTACTGTCAGGCAGACGATTTTTCTATTTTAGATCTTCTTGATACAGTTCTTGGATTATTCAAGGATCATGACGTGCATTTACTGTTGAATAAATGCAAAGATCATTGTGAACGTTGCTAGCGGAATTTTGTCCCTGCAAAACGAAAACGAGGCGGTTCCAACAACACGCGGATGATGCGAAAGTTACTTAATCTAAAACGAAAAATCGAAAGCCAAAAAAAGTCGCAGTGATGTAGCGCAAATGTAATTTTGGAGCTTCGCGATTTGTTAAAACAAAAACTGGCAGAGGCCAGGCGCAATTATGTTCCCAAAAACCTTCGAAGACTTATGAAAAATTGCCCTGCAAAATTTTGGCAGTATCTCTCTCAGAATAAAGAGGACATTACGCAGATTGTTCGCAGTGTTTACGCCGTCAGGGAACGATAAAGAAATGGCTGATTTGTTTAACCTGTATTTTTATGTCGTTTTTTTCTCACGCAAGTGAAACTGGTTCCCTTGTATCTGGCGATGCAAGAGAGAAAGAGTTGAAACGAAATTACAAATCAGGGTGTGCTTGCAATGCTACTTAATATTAACGCTAAAAAAGTCGCGTAGCCCGGGAGGTATTCCCAACTCTTTTCTAAAGAGATATGCGGAAGTGCTGGCGACTTTTTTAAGAGTTATCGTCAATGCCTCATTTTCGGTTAGGATTGTACCCCATGACTGGCGCTCGGCACGTGTGGTTCCGGTTTTTAAGAAGGGCAATGCATCATTACTCCGCAACTATCGCCCAGTATATTTAAGTTGCTTATTGTGTAAACTTAGAGAACACACGATTACAAACAACCTAACCAAGTCCCTTTATGAGCACAATACACTTTCGGACGCGCAGCATAGGTTAAGGCGGGTATTTTCCACACCGCAAATAGCAGCTATCGTACTATCGGCTATCGGCGAAAAACGCCGCACGTTTTTTTTTTTTTTTATCGACGTCAGCTTACAGCGACGAAATGCTTTGATAGTGCTGAAGTGCGGAGAAACAAATGTGCTGATGAACGAGTTTATTTCGATGTGGATTTGACGTCGCTCCTTCGGGAGAAGCTCGCATTCCAGTCGGCGTCGCTCGCTGATGCTGCATGTCGGACAAAAGCAAACTGTGCCGATACTTATCTAAGACAAGGTATGTACCTTGAACATACTTGGTAGTTGTCGAAATCTTTCCCGTTGATGCACGCGAGTCATTAGCGTTCTTACTGAGAGCGGCGGAGTGGCCGATTCTTTTCGCACTCGCGTGTTCTTAATCTCGGGGTTCGTAAAACAACCTGGAGTCCGCAACCTTTCTCTCCTTTTTTTTTTTTCAACTGCGTCTTACTGCGGCAGCTAATCATCCGCAAGGCACCCTCCTCGCAAAGCAAAGGGCGGTGTCACCTCAACTACAGAAAGAATTGTTGAGTAGAGCGGCCCGCGCGGTGGAGACTGCCTGCTGTCACATACTCAAAGATGGCGATCTACCCAGAAGGCACCGCTTGCAGGCTGCGCGTTACTACTACCTATAATGACAACAGCAGCAGAGATCTTGGCGGACAGCCAGCAGAGCGTATGATTGACTACGTCGGACCCACATGACGAGCATGCTCCAGGACTATGTCCAAAGACGGACGCGAAAAGCTGCGTTCACCCCGGCAAAGAACAAAAAAAAAAAAAAGAAACTTATTAAAGCGTATTGGAAGTGGCAGGAAAACCTCCGCTTTCGGTCCAGTAAATGCTGTGCACAGCAGAAAGAGGGTCCTGTTTGGACAGCGCACTTTACAACCTCCTGTGCCAGATGGTTACACATATGCACATCCCAGTTTGATTTTGACTCGCTTTACTGTGCAGGTTAGAAGAAAACTACGAGGTTGCCGAGGGGGTCTGCATTCCACGTAATACCCTGTACCTGCATTACGTGGACTTCTGTACCAGGAACACAATGCAGCCGGTCAACGCGGCAAGTTTCGGAAAGGTGAGAGAAGGAAACGTGACGAAGGCTGTCTCCGCTAAACGACGGGAGATGGTGTCAGACATTTGTGTGGCACTTTAGTCCGTTTCACATTAAGTGCTACCGCGGCCAAAGCTACGACCTGATAGTGCCAGTCAAGCAGCGCCAAATATCTATTTTCTAAATGAAAAAACACAAAAAAACACAAAAAATTGGCTGCAAATATGGTAATTTTACGAAACGTGTTTAAATGCGGCAGCTTTATAGGCTGCGTGGTGCGCCTCGTTCGTATGGTGCCTAGGGCAGGATTTAGTCTTTCAATACCTGTATAGGTGGTGCTTATAGTTCAGGTGGTATGCCCAGGGCAGGGTTTTGAATGGAATCTGATCATGTCACACAAATGTCTCTTTGTGACGCTGCGCGCGCTTTCCTTGAGCACAACCCGAATACAAAGCCTTTTGCGCTGAATTTTCGGGGTCATCAAGAGAGGGGAAGCGTGCATTCCTGCTCTTTACACTCCTGGTTCCGCGGGTTCTTCCTACACCCTCTTTTTCTGCTCCTCTTTTTGCTGCCCTTCCCACCTCTCAGCGTTCACTGAGCTTTATCACACCACCTGCTTCTTCTCCTCCCGTTCCTGCGTGCTGGGTCCGTAGCTCAAGGATTTTTACCGGCTTTCACCGAGTGCTGACGTGGGATATTGGACTCCGTCGGAGCATCTTCAGCGGCACAGCCGGACCGCGGTGACAGGGATCACTCAGCTGCGACTGATTATAAGATTATCTTGACGCCACTTCCCACTGGTTCTGCAGTTTCAAACACCGTCTTCATGCACGCTGACGTTCGGGGTCGCCCCTATCGTGTGGAAGACTTCCAGGACACACTGAGTCGGCTGGGACTGCTCCCCGATGTCATCGCTTTGAGGGAGTACCAGATGAACCACGTCTGGGCAGTGAATTTTAAGTCATCCGAGGGTAAAAGAAGGGTTCTTACAGCGGGAGACCTCATCGTCAAAGAGCGGCCATGCATCGTCATCGACCCGCGTAACCGGGACGTCCACATCAAACTCCGCTAGTTGTTCTTCCATGTGCCCAACAAGGTGAGGGTGGTACTCGCGCTGTATCGCAAGGTGACCGAAGTGGGAACCGAGATGTGGGGAGTGCCGGGCGTTGCGGGCTGTGTATCGATGACGGATACGGCCATAAATCGGCTCAAGCCCGGGTTCGGTTTGGATGAAATGCCACAACATCTGTGAATCGCCGGGCAGGGCACCGCTCTGCCTGCATGCCAGCGGACAGGCCACATCCGCCAAGAGTGCCGGGTGCCAAAGTGCGAAACCTACAACCGGTTCGGACACGATGCCGACCACTGCGTGGTCTTACGCAGCGGCTACGGGTTCTGGAGGAGGGGATGCCAACACAGAGTTCTTCATGGACGAAGCGGAAGCGGAGGCAGCTGTCGAGGGGGCGGTTCTTGACCCCTCAACAAACCCGCGTTGGAGAATCCACTTACGACGGCTAACACCGTGCACACCGGTCGCCGAGACCCCAGCGAAACCTCAAGAGGCGACATCAAGCGAGGACGAGAGAACGGCGACGCCTCGTGTCCAGTGCACTGGCCACAAAGCGACCGCTTGAGCGTGACTCAGATTTGTTTAAGGTCGGCGGCTTCTCAAGTCCGTCGGAACCACCGGCAAATACGGCCGGCAATAAAAAAAGCCGCCGTTCAGACTTCCACCAAGTGCTGTGCCCAAACCCAAGGGCCCAGATTAGCCGGCCTGCCCACTCAGCCCTGAGTCAACTCCTGGTGAGGGCCCTAGAGTATGGGAGCCCCTGATTCGCTAGGACGCTTAACCATGACAATGAGCTGAAGGTGGTAGCACTGAACGTGTGCGGGTTCGCCACACGTCGTAAAAAAAGTGCTAGGCTGTTTTCAGGTAAGTTCGGCAGACCATGTCCGGTGACCATCTTTAATTTTTACGAAAAAATATAGTTTGTAGACTCAGTGTCCATCGGAACAAAATCTAAATCTGTTCTGCGAAAAATTTCGAGGACACCGAAGCACTTCTTTTGAGTATTGAATGCGAAAGCATGAATGTCGTTCTTCCGCTCCCTTAGTTCGTCTGGGGCGTACCGGCGTGGTCGGCCACGTTCCGCCGGCCGGCAGCCGAGCGCGCGCTCTCGTGAAGTGGCTGCGCCACGCTCGGCCGCACCCGCTCCGGAGTTTGACCAAACGGGCTGTACCGCCACCGCCAGCCACCGCTCCCTCTTACCGGCTGCCGGGTCGCTGCCTGCGCTGCGCCGCCATAGAGAGGTCTTCTTTGGTGGCCTTTTTCGGAACTACGCCGCACGAGATCCAATGGGAGCCTCGTCCCTTGATGACGCCCGCCGTCCAATGGGAGGCTATCCATCAGATTTCTGCTACAGACAACATTGGGACAGGGGAAGGTGCCGTTTGGCGCGGCTTCAAAGCTGATTACGTCGGTTCACTCCAAAAAACAATTAATGCTTTCGCATTAAAAAAAAATTGCACTTGCGGGAAAAAAATTGGAAGCACGATCTCAGTGCTAAGCGCTTCGTGCGAATTGCGCAAATTTGGCATCTGGGTCACCTCTCCTAAACAAAACTGTTGTGGCTGAAGGTCTAGAAATATTTACTGACAAACTGCGTATCAGGAGGATTGAATCAAAATATTTATGATTAGGTATCGACGTTGTTAATTTCTATAAAAATATCGCAAACACGGCACGGCACGTTCGGCAAAAGTACTTTTTTTTTCCCACCGAATTTATTAATACTAAAACTTTCAAACTTTGCCAACGTGTTGTCCTGTATCTTTTTATTATTGGCGCTAAATATGGTTTTCTTTGGCAGCAAAGTAAATTTACGAGAAGCGCTCAAATGGGGCCATATTAATATTCACGAGTTATTTGGTAACTTAATTAAAAAAAGAACATCTTCGATTTCTTTTAAACTCTCCCACATTGTCTAATGATAGGTTATAACAGAATCTGCCAACAGCATGTTGCATTATGTTGGTGCATTTGAAGTTATAAAGCTAGAAATGTGACCAAATCAAAGCTACCGCAGCACCGTGAATGGGGCGTGTGGATACACATAGATGCCAAATTTATACTTTTTTACAAACTCTAAAAATGCTCGAGAGTGGTTTGAAAGAAACAAATTGACAGCGGAGAGGTGAACGGTGGTTTTAAATATAAAATTATTAGTGCATTTTTGATGAAGAGTAAAGAAATTGCGCGCGGTCCGGAGTGATCCAGAGTCTCTCTCATGTCGCTTGCTTCGCAGGGCCTGTTTTCAATAGCCGGCGTGCGGGGTCTCTGTGTACGCCAAGCAAGGAAAGCGACCGGAGCGGCTCCGCTTAACACATGTTTGTCTTCTCAGCCTTTTGCCTGGCGGTATGGCGCGGCGGAGCCGGCCCGCCTCCTCACCGCATTGGAGCCTCCGCTGCGGTGTGCCTGTGAAACGCGGCCGGATCTCCCGGCAGGTGCCCGTGAGGCGAGCGGCAGGTCGATCGCGCATTTCACTAAGCAAAGCACCATCGTATGCGCTTTGCTTAGTGTGATGACAACTGATCATTTCGTTCACGACGCTTTTGTGTATTTTTGTTGTAGTTCTGGAACACATGAATGAGTGCCTCCCTTCCCTGCACAAGTTCTGGACATTGACGGCATTTCGTTTTCGGCAATTTCTTTGTATTTTTACTATGAGCGCGTGCTGTAGCATCGTGTGGCATCACCCTACAAAGAATGGCATCACCCTAAAAAAAAAAGACGTCGAGGCACCCTAGCGCGCTCCACCTGGCTCTGCGGCGCGAGTTAGTGCAACCAGATGGGCGCGCCGGCCGGGCCCGAGAATCAGGTTTTACTCCCTCCGCGTGCAGTCGCCTTCAGACGGATAATAAAAACTCAGAACCTTTTCACATCACGGAGTTGGACTGAGTTTATCGTCCTTAGCTTTGAACATGTAACCACAGCCCGTAAAACGCGAAGCGAAATAAATACCGAAGGGTACCCACTGTGTAAAATGTTTTTTTTTTTTTTTTTATAATTCTTTGTGATCAGAATCTTATAGAATTTGTTCTAGCCGTCTTGCACTACACTGCTCACAGACGTTGGCGGAAGCGAGTCTTTATTTTCAAAGTGACTTCTTTGTAGACGATCCCGCTCTTGATACCAGCAATTCGTGGCGCAGTGGGTTGACGCGTGTGTACTGCCAGAAGTGCCAAGATTTAATTTCAGGCATGCATGGGCCGGACAGAATCCCAGTCTCTCATTTTCATTTTCCCGAACACCTGCACGTCAGGCCTTGGCAGGTGAATTAGTGCAACATTCGGTAATTTTTTTCTTGAGGACGTCCACCATATCTGACGCACACTTACTAGCTGATGTGGCAGGTCCTTGGAGATTGAAAATAGTTGCATAATGTTTCAAGAGGCCTCCAATCTCATCGCAGGTGTTCTTGCCATGCCTAGTAGCTGAATATAGCCAATTAACCGACAGGTACTTGGTTTTCCTGAGCCCACAGAGTTGATACCGGTTCGTAAACTGACTCGCCGCACCGCCACTGATGTACGTCACATGTGCGTATAGCAGACCAACGTCTTCAAGCCACTCGTAAATTTTGCAACAGCGTAGCACGCATGGGCGAAATCGTATCTTGTGTCATCACTGATGAGAGCGCAGCTACGCGTTTCTTTTCCAGTTGTCACAACGGATATAAAGATCGAAACTTTCGTCTTTTGCCTGTGATGTGACTGAAATCCCTCAGGTAGTACAACCGTCCAGTTTTCTTCGCAATCAAAATGGAGCAGGACATTACTCTACGAATTATTTTGCTTCAGTTATCGCTTTGCCCTGCTCGCGTCGAATGTATTCATGCTCCACACATTTTCTCAAGCACTCTCGTAGGTGTTCCACAAACGTACAGGACTCATTTCTTTTTTTATAAGCTCTTCTTTCTCCCAGGCTGCGTAGAACACTTCATCATCATCTGAGACTCCCAGGCAGGCGCAGGAAGAGTATCAGCTGTTGGGCATTAGCTGCACTAGAAAACCATTCGTAGATTGATGGTCGCATATAGTCAGTTGACGAAGGTCTTCAGCACTTCTAATTTTTCCAGTGGCTTTTTCTAAGGCACAACAACATAGCACGATGTTAGCGCAGTACTTGCACGCGCAAACGTCGTGCCAAGATGCATACTCCACCCACCTCGGCTTCAATGAGTAGAACTTGCTGAGCCCAATGACCGTGTCAAGGTGAGCCGCCTTGAACAGCCGGAATGTTTCAGGAATAGACCTAGTCCATAACGTTGAGACATATTTTTTTTTTGTCCCTTTGAAAAGATGCCAATAACGTCCTTCTTGTTTGGGCTTTGTTGGAAGCAGTTGAGTTCATCTTCAGTGTACTAATGCGGTGCCACGTGAACGTCCTCTTAACTCAGCCTAATCCTTGTGTAGGGACCAGGAACTGACCACACTCCGAGTGTCTCTTACTTCTTTCTTGCCTTTTCGATCAGATGGCGAGTTTCTGAAGGAATCATCTTTTGGATCTGTTGCTGCGAGAGACCCCTCGGGAGCAAGGCCAGTAGACGGCATTGTTCTTGGTACGAATCCAAAGAATCGAACGCATCCCTCAGGTTGCGAAACAACTCCGACAGATGTTGCAGCTTTGCACAGAGGCTCCAGGCTCCTCCGTGACTCCATATGCTGCAGTGAGGCTTGATGAAATTTTATTAACGAGAACGCTCGCGATCTTCCTCTGCATCCGCCTTGCGTAAGGCTTCCGTCAATGCGATTTCAACTCGGTCCGTGATTTCAGAGGTGACATTTCTGCCGACAGAATAACTCTATTGAAATCCAGGACTGCTGGTTCCTGAGGAACAAAGATTTTGTCACGCTCAGATGTCTCCGGAGAATATTTGGCGAGTTGCTAAAAGCGACTGAAGCAGTTCTGACACAAAACGTCGACATCTCGGATGGTGTGAGCTGCTTCTGGCATATGCTTTTTTAACGAACAAAGCGATCTTCAAATCCTTCACACTGCGAAAGTTTTTTTTATATTCGATCTTTTCTCCTGTGCGTGTTGGGATAGAGCAGAACACTCGCTTTAAGTTGTACGGTTCAGCCATTTAGACGCAGGGAGCACTAGGCGTGTGCAGTAAACGCAGACGATGCTCACGAAGCGTCCGCCAGATGGTCCACGAGAAAGGTAAGTGAAAGTGAACGTTATCTTTGGGGTCTTCTATCACTGCTATAGCTTTCAAACAACCGGTAAGCATTTTCTCCAGTGTATGTCTTCTCTTCGCGCTTCATGGTCCACCACGGCGGCGGCTCCAATGCTGTGAGGAGGCGCGCCAGTTCCGCCACGCCATATCATGTTACCTCCAGGCTAAAGGCTAAGACAAACATGTGTCAAGCAGACCTGCCTTCCTACGCATGGCATACACAGAGACCCTACACACCAGCTATTAAAAACAGGAGTAGGGAGGTGATTTGGACTAGTTGGTAACAGTTAAACATGATAAAAAACAGCCTCAGATAAACAGGGACGAAGAATGGGTGTCCTGTCGTATTCTTTACCCGTTCTTCGTCCCTGTTTATCTCAGGCTGTTTTTCATCATGATTAAAAACAGGCCCTGCGAAGCATGTGACACGAGAGTGCCTCTCGATCGCTCCAAGCAGCGCGCCTTTTCTGCGACTCTTATAAAAAAACACGCAATATTTCTCACTTTAAAACCACCGTCCGCGTCTGTTTCATCAATTTGTTTATTTTTGACCACCCTAGAGCATTTTTACACTTATTACAAATAATGAATTTGCCATCTATGGGTATCTACACCAGACTTGTGCCTATCTCAAATACTCTACTCAAGATACTGTATTTCAAATACTTTTTGAAGTATCTTGGTATCTTGCAAATACCATTGATCAAGAGTATTCGATACTCTATTTTAATTACATATTTTAGTATCTTGTACACATTATCTTAACTGCATTTTTTACATACCGCCATTTTTCGAGTTTTTCGGTATGAAGTGGCGTGGGCGTGGCACGAGCAAACGTGAACATTCTTTCAAGCAACCGAATCATGTTGCTAGCTCAGATTAGCTAAGGTGACTTTGATTGAGCTAGTTAAAAAATCATCGCTTTTTTGCCGATTGTGACTCATATTTGAGACCAAAGTTTGTACAATGAAGGTTTTCCCCCCGCCTTCCCAAAGGCGCCGTTTGTTTCATTTTCCCCCGAAAAATCCTCAAACAAAAGTGATGGTTTTACGGAAGATTGCCACACTGAGGCGCAACGCAGACCGGGAAAAGACCTCCAACAACAATGTAGACTTGAGTGTCAAGAAAATGACAAATAAAAAAAAGAGAAGTGGACACACACAAAAAGACATTTTTGTTTTGCTTGTATATTTCACCACACTACGGCGAAACGTCCAGGTTTTCTTTTGTTTATTTTCCTTTTGTAGTCAGTCCGTCACTTATTGCTCTCGCGGACACTGTCTGTAAGCGAACATTGATAAGCAGAGAACAGGACAAGAAACGAACTGAAAGCTGGATGACATCTCAAAATGCCAACAAAGCGTCTCCCAACGTTGAGTGCCTTTCTGAAGGCAACCTACTAGAAGAAGGTGCGACGATTGCCATGGCTATTATGTGGGTTCTCTTTGTTATCCATTCACTCATATCCATATCCCAAGTTCGTTCATGGTGAACTCCCCCTTTAGGGAAAGTGCGCCGCAGGACGTGATATTCAGCGATGTCACTATAGCTAAAGAGACCTCTTTATTTCTTTCCCAGAAATGTTTTGTAACATGTATCAGTGATGGGTTCCTATCAAAGCGCCGAAAATTAAGAGGCCGAATAATGAAAAAGCCGAACGTCAGCACGTCGAAAAATCGAAATGCCAAAAAATTGAATTGCCGACAAATCAAAATGCCGAAAAGACATAACGCCGAAAACCACGTGAAAAAGAAATGACGCGCCAGATCACTTTCCACTGACATGACCCTTTTTAGCTCGTTCTGAAACGGCACCAGTACCAGTAGATTAAACTGATATAAAATTTCGTATTTTTCTATCTGTCGTAAAGCTAGGCATATCAGTCAGAAAAGACAGCTCTTATTGGTCAGCCGAACAATAAGAGCTGTCCAGTGTTCAGAGTACTAGAGCAGCAGCAATGTGCGGCAGTAATCATTTCATTGAATCGGAGGGAAATGGACGAAGACGCGGTTGTGGTGTGCTCCCAGAAGGGAAAAGCAAAACTTAGCTGCAAAGACGGTTGTGTTTACGTGCTTGACAAGAAAGTAGGTTCTAGACACTGTTGGAGGTGCAAGAAGCGAGGCGAATGCAACGCTAGAATGATTACCGACCTTCTTGTAGTAGGTACTCAAAAGATTATCTCCAAAGCAGTGGCTCACGCAAGCCATGCTGCGGATATCTGCAGAGTTACAGTTCTTCGTATTCAAGAACGGACCAAAGCTCTGGCGGCGGCCTCGGGCGAGGCACCCGTGAAGATTGTGCAGGTCACGGCAGATGAAGCCGCGTTCTCAAGGTAGCACCTTCCAAGCAATGAAGCCTTGCGCCAGATTGTGAGAAGGAAGAGGATAGCGGACCACACGAGCCGTCTGCTTTGCAGGAGCTCATCATCGAGGGCGAGTTCAGAACAACTTTAGATGACGGGGAGTTTTTGCGGTGCGACTGCACCAGCGCAGATGGAGTTCGATTCCTAAATTTTTTCACGAACGAAAACTTGAAGAAATTGAACCACGCTCCGCTGTGGCTTATGAACGGAACGTTTAAGACTGCGTCGCCACTCTTCGAACAGTTATACAGAATTCACAGTTATCTTCATGGCCATGTGTTCCCTTTTGTTTGCTGCCTAATGACTCGACGAACCCAGATGGCGTACGAATCACTCTTCGAAGAAGTGCTGAACTTTGGAGCAGATATAGGACTTGCAATAAATACAAAAACTCTAAGTACAGACTTCGAACTGGCAGCAATCAACGCTATTCGGTCGTTGCTCCCGTCGTCGGATGTGCATGGTTGTCTGTTTCACTTGTGCCAATCAGTATGGAGGAGAGTGCAGTAACTAAGACTGGCAGTGCTCTACAAAAATGATGTAGGTGGCTCCGCCATCATGGTGAGGCAGCTTGCAGACCTTTCGTTCTTGCCCACCGAAAAAGTACGAGATGCCTATGCGTCTTTGAAACCACTCTTCCCGCAAGTAGCCTCTGACCTGCTGCGATGGTGGGGAGGACAACTACCTGTTTGGAAAATCACGCCGCCGTGTTACCGGAGGTAACACCGCCATGATCATACGAAGTTTACCGGTATTTCCGCCATCCCTCTGGAATGTGCTTGCCCTCGCTCTGAACGAATTTCTAAGGGCGACAACGCCGTTGAGGAATGGCACCGACGATGGGAGATATTAGTTGGCGGACACCACGCAAGCGTCTTCCGGCTCATCACCACCATGAAAAGGGAGCAAGCTTGAGTCGAAGGCGACATCGAGGGAGCGATCAGAGGACAACCGCGCCGTCCACGAAGCGAGAAGCAAAAGGTGCGTGAAAAAGGTTTGGTAGCTTCTCTGGGCAACCGGGACAATGTCGACGTTCTAAGCTATCTTCAACGAATTGCACACAACAAGAAAGTTTATCTCGCCAAGAAACTATCTTCCACTATAACTAGGTGATGCTAGCATTTTGATGTTTCGGCATTTTGATGTTTCGATGTTTTGACTTTTCGGCTCTTTGAATTTTCAAATTTTTTGTATTTTTGGCGTCTTGAATTTTCGGTTTTCTAGATTTCGGCATTCCGATAATCTGGGATTTCGATTTTCGGCGTTTTGAATGTCACCCATCGGTGATATTGCCACGCGCGTTGCCAAGCGAGCGCGTGGCCGCATTCCACTTCCGGCTGTCGTGCAGTACGGACGTGTGATATGGATCGCGCCGCAAGAGCGGCGATGACGTGCGGCCTCGTCCGCGGTGCCGCTGATAAGGGTAGCTTCGCCCAAGATGACGCTGTGATGTTGCCTCCGTTGCCTACCGGGGAATCGCTGAAGTGCAGCGTAGTGTTGCACTGTGACACCGGTGGACGACCCTACAAAGCCGAAGGCTTCGTGCCCTCGTTGAAGCAGGTGGGGGTGTTGTCAGAGGTGACCGGTCTGGGCGCGTACCAGATGGGTCATGTCTGGCTGCTAAAGCTGAAGACGCCGGAAGCCAAGTGCAAGCTGCTGTCCGAGGGGCAACTGCAGGTGAAGGGGCGCCGCTGCTTGGTGATCGACCCGTGCCGGCGAGAAATCAGGGTGAAGCTCCATTGGGTCACCTTTGACATGCCCGTCGAAGCCGTTCGCCGAGCTTTTGACATTTACGGTGAGGTGAAAGACGTCGTCCGGGAAAAATGGAGAGTGGAGGGTCTTGTAGGCGTCGATTCTACGACGCTGACCGTTGTGCTGACCCTTCGACAGGATATGACACCAGAAAACCTGCCGCATCAACTACGCTTTCACGGAGGGATGGTCCTTGTGGTGGTCCCCGGACGCGCGCCGGTGTGCCTCCGTTGCAAACGCACGGGGCACATCCGGCGCGACTGCAGGGCGCCTTGGTGCTCTGGGTGTCGCACGTTTGGTCACCAAAGAGAAGACTGTGCCCGGACTTACGCCAGAGTCGCTGCGCCCACGACTGGCGACGATAGCTGCGAACAGGACATGAACGAGTTCGAGGCAGAGCAGGCTGTGAGCAACGTTAACGGGGCTCCTGGCAGTGAACCACTTGGCCGCGACGTTCAGAGTTCACTTACTTCACCGCCCACTAAGGAAGGGGAGAGGCAGAAGAAGCCTGAGACCGAGCCGCAGACTCAAGAAGAAGGGATGGAAGGGGTCGTGTGCGAGGCGAATAAGACTTCCGAAGGGGCGAACCAAGACGGCGACATGGACTTGGACTTGGCGACGGCTAAGCGCCGACGCGATGAGGTGACTGTGACTTGTGCAGGGGAGCAAGTGCCGCAGCTCAGTGAAGTCGTCTGGAAGGTCGCCCTATCGAAGAAGAGTCGTCGCCGGTCACCGAGGAGGTCCTCATCGTTACCTCGTGAGGACCACCCCCCTCAGTAGACCTGTTTCCTCCCGCGGTGTGCCCTTAGTGCGGTCACGCTCTAGACTATGATAGAACTTGAACGTGCACTGCGTATTGGTACTCTGAATGTACGAGGTCTTGGCGACAGGCGCAAACAGTACCAGCTTAGCCGTCTGTTCATGGAAGAGGGGCTGGACGTAGTTGCGATACAAGAAACTAAGGTGGAGAGCGAGGATCGCACCGAGGGCATGTTGAGATCGTTCACAGCCCGGTACAACGTATGCGTTAGTCATGATACTGGAAACTCTGGAGGATGCTGTCTTTTTTTCAAAAATTCGATCGGAATCGTTGAGCAGTCAGTAGTTACATGTTTAGCAGGTAGACTCGTACTCTGCGACTTTAAGTTTTCTTCATTAGAGTGGCGAGTGTTCTGCGTGTACGCGCCTAACAAGGTAGAGGATCGGAGGGTATTCTTTGAAAATGTCAGGCGCTATTGCTTGTGTGAACGTTACGTAGTGCTGATTGGCGACTTTAACTGTGTTTGTGCGGCAGCAGATAAGACTGGTACGACCCCGTACAGAGATGTCAGCACTATTGCCTTAAATGATATTGTTAGCAAGGCAGGGCTTGAAGACATAGCGGAATGTGTGTGTCATGCCAGAACTACCCAGTACACTCATTTTCAAGGGAGCAGCCATGCACGGCTAGATAGAGCTTATGTTTCTTTAGATCTAATCGCTATATGTAGTAGCTACACGGTAGCGCCTGTATCGTTTAGTGATCACTGTTTGGTTTCCTTCAGTATAGGTGGTATAAAGAAACGAACGAAGTTCACCTGGGAGTTATGGAAACTGAATAATCGGCTCCTGGAAGACGCTGAGTTTTCAAAAGTGGTTAAAGACCATCTAAACGAATTAAACGAAGTTGCAAGTAATTATGGCGAACAATGGGAAAGATTTAAACAAAGTCTCAAAATCACTGCTATAGAATGGGCTGATGCTTTAAAGCATTCCCAAAGAGAGCAGGAAACAATAATGCGGAGTCTTCTGCAAACACTCATTACAGAAGAAAGCAAGGCTCCAGGGAAATTCAAAAATGACATTCGCGATTTGAAGAGAAAGCTTGAGGCCCTCGACCAAGAGCGGTATCATGGAGCGCTTATCAGGGCGCGAGCAGATAAGCTTGCAAGGGGTGAGTTTCCGACGAAGCGAGCGTTAAGCCTCGAAAAGAGCTACGCCCACAAGAACACGATAACCGAGATTGAGGTTGATGGAAACATCACGAGAGACCTTAGAAGTATTGAGAGAGCTTTTTACTCGTATTATTCTGAACTGTTTTCCTACAACCCCGTAGACGTAGAGACTTTTCGTGCCGAATTTCTACCACTTCTGCCGAGGTTAAGTGAGGAGTCTCAAGACCTTTTGGAGATGCCGATTACCATCAAGGAAATAGAGAGAGCAATCGATGACCTGAATCTTGGAAAGTCGCCCGGACCGGACGGTCTCAGCGCAGCTTTTTACAAAGCGTTTAAGCACGAGGTTGCGCCTTTGTTATACAATGTTTTCTCGGAGGCGTACGAGGTAAAAAAGCTGCCCCCGTCTTTTTTGTTGTCTCACACGGTATTGATTCCTAAAACTCAAGATAGCGTGAAACTTCGCAATGTCACGGCCTATAGGCCGATCAGTTTAACAAATGTTGACTACAAGATACTAATGAAGATTTTAGCACGGAGACTTCAATTAGTGATTAAAGATATTGTTGGGCCCCATCAGACTTGTGGGATCAAACGAAGGTCTATCGCGACAAATATTCACTCTGCCCGTAGAGTGCTCGAATGCTGTGATATAATGAACAGTACCATTGCCATGCTTCAGATAGACTTTGAGAAAGCATTCGACCGCGTGTCGCACGAAATCATGATGATTTTATTAGAACATGTTAACGTAGGCTCTGTCCTTATAGAAGGGGTGCACTTGGCTTATGAAGGATGTGCCACAAGTATCATAGTCAATAAGTCAGTTGGGCAACGTATCCGCGTACGCAGGTCAGTGAGGCAAGGCTGCCCTCTCTCACCGTTGCTTTTTTGTATATATCTAGAGTAGTTTTGTTTAAGCATAATTAAGAATAATGCTATTCGTGGGTTTGAGCTGCACTCAGTCGAAGTGTGAGTCCTGTCCTACGCCGATGATATAGCTCTGTTTTGTGCTAACCGGAACAGTGTGAGTAAAGTAACTGCCATTGTTAAGCGGTTTTGCCGCAGCAGTGGAAGGGCTGTAAATTGGGATAAATGTTTAGGATTTTGGCACGGGGACTGGGATGTCACACCAAGTCTGTACAAAAATGTAAAATGGGTCTCTTCTCCCGTGAAATATTTGGGGGTGCCGCTTGAAAACTATCGGGACAGCGAGCCATATTGGCAGAGGCAGATGATTGCACTTCGGGACAAATCTCAGAAATGGAGGGGAAAAGACTTGTCGGTGTTTGCGCGTGCCGCAGTTTGCAACCTGTTCTTTGTAAGCAAGCTGTGGTACATGCTCCAAGTCCTTCACTGTTCGAGGGTGAAGGTTCAGAAGTTGCACCGGGGTTTCGCGGTTTTCATTTGGGGGTCTTCTTATGAGCGTACGGGCCGGACAAACCTTTTTCGTAGTGTGGGGAATGGGGGACTTGCAGTGTCGCATCTGTTTTTAAAGCAGCTAGTTCATCGCGTCTTTTTTCTACGCGCGGTCAGGGACCCTTTTCTGCGTACAATGTGTCGAGTGCGGTTGGGCAAAGCTCTTCCTGAGTTTCTTGTCTCGTCAGATACGGTGGAGCCAGGGGGCATTTTGGGTTTCATGCGTGAAGTTGTGGCAGCCAGCAGGTTCTTGGGAGTACGTTATTCTCTTGAGTACCTGAGCGAAGTAACTAGAAAAAGGTTCTACAAAGATCTTGTTGATGTTACGCTACCCACCCCGTTGTATCGATCATTGTACAGTGAAGGCCCGGGACAGGATGTCCTCAAACGCGTTAGACGAATGTCTGTGCCGGCGTGTATAAAGACTTTCTTTTTCAAGCTCCACACCGGAACTTTACCAGTGAAAACGTGGATGGCGGAAAAAGGGATGTTTGTGGCGTGGGGTGTTCATTGTTTTTTGTGCAAAAAACCAGAGACCGTGGAACATGTGTTTTTAGAATGTAGGGATGGGTATTTTTTCTGAGACGTATTGCAGCGTACCTTAAAGAAAGAATTTCCGTTAAACCCCCAAGGCATTAGGTTTTTAGCAGTAGAAAACGAAAACGATGTACCCTTTGATTTGATCATGTTATTAGGTTTACACAGCATATGGAAGAGCCGTATGGCAGTTCGTCACGCGGATCTTGACGTGAGGCCTGTTGGTGAATACTTTGGCGACTCCTTACGCTATGTCGTTGAGGTGTGGAAGCTCCGCTCCAGTCTTCCGGAGTGGGTGTCAGTGGTGGAAAAAATTATAAATCTGAAGCCCTTTTAACTGCGTACCACCGACGGGTGATCGGTTGACGCTTTTAGCAGTTTTTTTAACGGCTGTATGTCCTTTTTGGTTGTTCCCTGTCAAATTCCGGCAATAAAGAAAAAAAAAGAAAAAAAAAAAAGCGAGCACGTGGCCGAATGGTTACCGCGCTTGGCTGTCGCGCGAAGTCTCCAGGTTCGATTTCAGGAAGCGGGTTTCTTTTTTGTTTATTATTTCAACTTGACATTCCTAAAGCTCGAGGACCTTGTCGTGTGATCGAGTTACGAACGTTCTACGCGCCGAACGTTCTACGCCGAATGTTCCAGAAAGCCACGCGGGTACAAAAGATGCTCCGCGTGGCGGTCCGGAGTCAGTCTCTTTTCCGCGCTCGATCCTGCTGTTTCGCCGACATCGACACCTGCGACGCTAGGCTTTCCCTATTTTATTTTTTGCACACGTTCGCTTCATTAAACGTTTAATTTTTTAAGTTATTCACCGCCTCATCATTTGTCATTCGCGACAATATCCTGCCTCTTATAGTTGGGCTGCATAAAACAGCCCTAAGATGTTTTTTTTGCCATTTTGTGTTGTGACGTGCTAATAAAACATTCTGGTAAGCCAGATTTGCACAACTGTATAATTGTGTTTGTCACTGACGTTGATACAAATTACGCAATGCGGAAGTATCTTCAAAAGTAATTGAATTACATTTCTAAGTATCTGTACTCTACTCAAGATACTTTACAGTGAAAGTAGCTTGAGTAATATCTTAAATACTTTATGAATCAGGTATTTAGTAGATTAAATACTTTTATCGAGTATTTTGTACAACAATGATCTACACGGACAAATCACGGTACTGTGGTAGCCTCAATTTGCTCATATTTCTAGATTTTAACTTCAAATATACAAAAAATAATGCAACATGTGTTGGCAGATTTTGTTAGTACATATCATTTGCTCTAATGAGAGAGATTTAAAAAAATATCAATTATGGCCTTTTTAGTTGAGTTTCTAAATAATTCTTAATTATTAAAAGGCCCATTTCAGCACTTCTTAAAACTTTGTTCCGCTACCGAGGAGAACAATATTTAAGCGCCAATCTTTACAATATATAGGACAACAGATTGGCAAACTTTGAAAGTCCTGGTACTTATAGATGCGGAGGAAAAAAATATAAAATATAAGTATTTTTGGGGATTGTGTTGTGTTTCTGATTTTTCACTAGAAATTAACATCGTCGATACTTCATAATAAATATTTTGAGTCAATCGTCCCCACATGTAGTTTGTAAGTAAATATTTTTAGACCCGTGGCCATGTCAAGTTTCTTTTTGGAAGAGGTGCCCGAAATGCCAACTTCGAGCCATTCGCGGAAAGCGCTTCGCACTAGAAAGTGTGCTTCTCAATTTTTTTTTTCCCGCAAAAATTAAAAAAAAAAAAAAAATTTCGCAAAACAAATTTTTTTTTTGTTACGATGGGCACTGAGTCTACAAAATGTTATTTTTTTGTAAAAATTAAAAATGGTCACTGGACCTGGTCGAACGAACTTATCTGAAAACACCCAATCAACAATGGCACTTAGGTACTCGTGAATCAAGAGACGAAAGTTGAAAGCGATGAAGGGACCGGAAGAACGCTGGCGTCTTTCTTATATTCTCCTGAAGCGCGTGTGTCGCACGCAGACGGAACGTCTGGTGGGTGTATGCTGTTTATAAAGAAGTCTAAAAGGTCAGGTTAAGTCTGTCATTGTCGACACTGAAAGGCAGTTCGTCATTTTTTACTGTAGTATTAATAACATGAAGTATAAAATAATAAATGTGTACAGGTCCAACAATTCTAGCGAAAGGATAAGGTTTTTTGAACGCATGTATTTGTATTACGTTGTCTTGTCAAAGTAATATTTTATTGTTAGGACACTACAACTGCGTCTGTGACGCGAGTGTTCGATCTTGTAAGAGTCGACGATGCGAGAAAAGCAATAACTATCAAAGAAGTAGCGCGTGCTCATGGTTCACATATTACCAATTATCAAATCATGCTCACTTTGACGGGGCGTATGTGCCCGTTGAACTTCTAACTTGTTATGACAAGTACAATGTTTAATCAGTATTTTTTCGGATTATACGTTGGCTTGTTTTATTGTTGAAAAAAATAAAAAAAAACATGGTTTTTAATAGAATTTGTGGAAGCTGTTCTGTGGAAGATGAGCCTTATTTAAGATGATTTAAAGTAACTGTTAAAGAACTCTTTAGAAAATCGTTAAATATAAGTGAAAGCGTGAGTGAAAATGAGATTGGTTTAAAAAGGTACTTAAACTGAGCGCAATAGAACCTCTAATACACTTGCGCTCTGGAAAAAAGCTGTTACTTGAAGACTTTCCTACAATGTGGAAACTTGTAATTGAAATCCGGGAAGGTTTACGGATCAGCTTAAATTAGTAAAGGATAATAACATCGATAAATTATTCAGATAAAGGAGCCCCGCTACGGGCTTGCGCTGATTTTAGGTGAACGTTCAACCAAATGGGCTTTAAGGTCCGTTCACACACTTGCGACTGCTTACGACCGGAGAGAAAGGTATGCAAGGGAATGCACCGGAGAACTCATCATTAACGGAAAGCTATTACAGAGAGTCAGAGTCGAGTCGTCTGTTAAACAGGGTTTTCCTCTATCACTGCTGTTGTTTTGTATTTGTTTTCGAAATTCTTTGTAGGAATGTAATTAAAATTGTCAAGTTAGTGGGGTTTTCTCTCCAAAGCATCATATCGCTGGCTTATGCAGGGTATCTTTTGTGAAGATAAGAATTGGAGCAGCGGTTTAGAAGATCAATTTATATTGTGAACTGGCGGCCATTAATTAGCCAAACTGTTGTGGCCTTAGGAATGGGGCCACCAAACTTCGCTTTTTTCAAGATAAAGCATTTTTTTACACCGACCAAGAATCTTGGGATTCCGCTGCAGCATTATGAAAGTTCTCTACTGGTCGACAGTTGTTCAGGAGAGAAAGCTAGCATATGGGGCGGGTGGGACATTTTTTTGCGGGCCACCATTCGTAACATTTCTTTAATTGGAAAACTTTTGGTATTTACTTTATGTTTTGGAGTGTGCGAGAGTAAATGTACAAAGGTTGCACCGTGTCCTCGGTGCGTTCATCTGGCTGTCTAGATAGAAAAAGGTATGCGGAACCGCGGTTCTCCTGAACCAAAATAAATAATATTATTATTATATTATATTATATTATATTATATTATATTATAATCTTCGCGTCAGCCAAGGAGGACTGTCATCGTCGCATGTGTTTGTTTCAAAAGTAGTCTCGCGTTTTATGCTTTTCTAAGAAATCAGTCGAATTTTTTTTTAATCGCACTGTAATCCAGACCAGGCTGTCGGGAGAAATCTTATCGTTTGTTGTTTCTTCGTGCTGCCGCGAGCAAAGTAGAATTGGCAGCTTTGTTAGAGAAGTAAGAGATGCGTTTCATGTCCTTTCTGTCCGTTTCTTTTTCTTGTTGAATAGTTTGTGAGTCTCACATGAAGGCGCTTAACGCGTGATATAATTAAAATTGTTTTCGGGGTACCGGCATACCGTTCCTTGTTTCATGCAGGCGCAGGGCAAGATGTTTTATCTAGAGTAAAAAATACGACAATCTGCCTTTCATTAAAACCTTTGTTTTAAGCTTTACAGGAATACTCTTCACGCAAAAACGTGGCTTGACCAGAAAAAAACAATTTTTATTTCTTAGGGTGTCGATTGTTTCCTCTGCAAGAGACCAAAGTGTATAGAGCACGTATTTTTAGACTGCGGGGGTGCACTTTTATATTGGGACGTTCTCCGTCGAACCCCATGGCATTCGGCTTCTCCCTGTTGAAATGAATAATGAAACATCAATTCACATCGTCATGCTGTTGGTCCTGCATTCAATTTGGCGAAGCAGAATAGCTGTTAGACATGGTGTTGTAGACACGGGTCCCGTGCGATTGTATGTTAAAGAATATCTCTGCGCATTGAAAGCTGTGTACGCCACGCTAGAGTGTCCGCCTGATTGGCTACCGGTGTTGGACGTTCTTGCTGATGAGAAGGAATTTTGTAACTTAATGCACGCGCACAGTTTGTCGTACACGTGAGTTTATCATTGTAAGTTTTGTAATATTTGTGAAAACAGGTGGGGCAACTAACTGGATCCGTAGCTCAGTCAAGGAGCACACTCGACTTCTACGCCGAAAACCAGGGCTGGTTTGCTCATCTTGCGGACGCGGCCGCGGCTGCGGCCAAAAGAGATTTTTCTGTCACGTGACCAGCTCCATGGGGACAAGGAAGTACCTAGCGTCCCTGCCTAATGGCGGAGAAATCCGCTTCGCTTCGAGCACAAAATCCTAATTTCGCTCGCAGAAACTAACTGCAGGGACTTTCAACTGCAGTCCAATTGACCGTCCCTTTATACTGTAGGAGCGGCAGGTAAAGTTACGGCCAGGGAGGGTAAATATGAGTCAAAATAAATGTTAGAAAAACCACGCGAGTTAAAGCGGAGGCAGTATATTTATATACTGGCGCCAACGCCGGCGGCTCGCGCTTTCTGCTGTGGTCGAGATGTGAGAGCGCCGGTACTTCACGTCTCGGCGAGAAAGTCGCGGGTTCAAATCGCGCCAGAAACTCTCTCTCTCTTTGTTTTTTGTCTTGACTGCACTCCCGCTAAGAATGTAGACAAGGCCCTATGAGCTCTATAAAATCATTGGGCGGGTAGTTCTGACTCACCAGTTTGTTGTTCATGGCGTCGGAAGAGCGCATACATGTCTCTGGCTTTCTTTACCGATTTCCGCCACGCCTCCTGCATCTGCCGTACACTCCGCGGAAAGTTGATAATATCTTCCCATGCCCGTCTCTTCGTTCACCAGGTAACTGTGCTGCTGAATTCCTCTAGAATTTGTTGTTTCCGTTTTCCAACTGCTCTAATTAATTCAATTTGTTGATCCAAATTCATTTTAGGTGTTTGCGTTAAAGAGATGGTTTGCTATGTCGTCGCCTGATTCATTTTTGAATTCGGTTGTGATCGTCAGCTATTCTAACTAAAAGTCAACAAGTAATGTGTTAATATTACAAAACGATTGCCACCGCAAAATGAAACCAGTAAATATATACCTTTTATCACATTCCATGCAAGTAAAACTACGATCTCTCTTATTTCGGTTTTACTACTTTCTCAGACGTTTGACTAGCTGCCTTGCCTGTAGGATTTCGCTCAATCAATCCATTCAGAGCGGCTAGTCTTTTTTTTTTCTTTTTGCCTATTTTGTGGAAGTTTTTGTTTTTTTAAATTGTCACAACTGCAGTTTTTATTAGTACTAAATAGGCGTCTCCTGTTATTGAAAGGAGTCGTAGCAAGAGCGTTGTATATTTAAAAACATCAAATTGTAGTTGCTGGGGAAAGAATGCTTGTTTCGGCTCCGTTTGTGTGAAAGCCATACCAATGTTGTTACCCTGGTTTCCTTTTAATGAACATTATGAAACGATTCGATTAGCGCGTTAACTTGCCTTGATCTTTTTTTTTTTCTTCCCGGTGTTTCAATTGAACAGGCGGGGCTAACAGTAAAAATAGTGTAAGGCGCAATAGTGCAAGTGGGTGATTCGTAAAAGAAGATCACAATTAAAAAGTGAGACACGCGCAAAATACACACACGCACAAAACAAGTTGCAAGCGCGATTTGAACCCGCAACTGTCACGCCGTGACGCGAAGTACCGACGCTTTAAAGGGGCCCTGCAATCATATTTAAGCGTCTGCCTTTTTTGCGGTTTCCACGTCTCTTGGGGTTCGGGAAAGTCGGAGAGTAACTAAATATCAGTGCGTCATATTTTAACCGGATGACGCGGAAACCTCCTCCGCCTACGAGGGCGACCCACGTTGCCGAAAGCGCGCGAAATGTGACGTCTTTGGTCCTGGGCTTACTACTGGTCAGAGCCGCTAAATGCTTTTTTTTAGTCGAGATACAAAATATAAGTTCGCGAACCGTTTCAATTATGTATGAAACTAGTTTTTGTTCAGTATTTTAGATCAGAAAAGAAACAAATGCAGTTTGTAAAGTACGGAAACAAGAAATGATCCGTCGACGTACCCGCCACCAAGCGGCGGAAAAAATGGCGCGTACTAGAAAGGGCTAGTGGGATGAGGCCCCGACAAACGGCGAGCGTAGAAAAATCCCGGGTGTACGCGGCGGCGCTGCGATCGTATACCGGCTCGAGCATCCGACCGCTTCCGAGCGTTCCGAAGGCCTTCGGCGCGGGCTTGGTTGGCGATTTGGGCATTTGGCGGTATGGCAGCGCTACGGCGCTGCTTGTTTTGATCTGAGAAAAAACGCAAACCGCCCAACTAGAGGTACTCCACCGGGCGTGCCTCCGTGCCATCAGAGGTCTCCCCATCATGATCGCAAAAAAGAGTTGCACCGCTATACTGACCTCCCACCCATTCAAGCGATAATTGATACGAGCAACAAGGACCATCTCCACCGGCTGTTATTCTCCGCAGCTGGGAACTCCTTCTGGCTCATCAATACAACGTACTTCCTCGTTCTCCACAGAAACAGCAAGTCCCTATTTTCAAGGGTATTTCCCCATAGAGAGACATCATGGTTCGTCTGCCTAAGCCTCTTTTTCCCAGAACACGCTGCGAAGAACATAGCGAGGAGAGAGCCTCACTAGCTGCCCGCATAGATAGGACAATGAACGCCATCTTTACGGACATTTCCTGGTGCGAGGGCACCAAGAGGGCCACCTTCGCCTGGGTTTCCGGCATAGACTCGTATCCCGAAACCAACCAGTACGCTCAAACCCCCAGCATCTGTCGCCTGAAGCTAGACAGCATCCACCTGGCACAATCCCGTCTAAAGGCCTAAACACCTCTAGCCAGCTCCCCACAAACCCCACGGGTTGTGATCCACATGGACAGCATAGACAGCCGACAGGTCGTCACAAGGCTCGGTCTCATTCCCCACATAGAATTCCTCTTTCAACGTATTATAAGTCTATGCACTGAACTGCTCTCCACCCACAATTTTGAGGTACGAATGGATTGGGTACCGTTGCACGTGGGTGGCTCAGGCAGTGAAGCCGCCCAAGCGTGTGCGAGCGCGCAGTCGTATACCTGTTCCCACCCGGACATCTCGGTCTCCTGCACTAATTGACCTTGACCACTGGGAGAAGAAGGCAGCATCCAAGAAGGCAGATCACTCCCACCTAAGGGAATAGACCCCAGCAAACGATTCACCTTCACCGAGCGGTCTACCAAAAGGTGTTCAAGTTCTCATCCACAAAGCACGCACCGGTACCGCCCTCAGTTGGGACGCTCTGGTCCGATGGAGAGTCTACACCCTGACACAGACACAGATGACCGAGATGACAAAGATGACCCGGGCAGTACGCCCTCTTTGTACACCAGTTCCAATGGTGAATCAACGCAGACAATTGAAGCTTCCAACCCAACGGTGGCCTGTTCTACATGATTTGCAGGCGTTCCTCCCACAGTCCTACATCTGTTGTAAGAGTGCGCGGGGCTCCACGACGAGCGGACTTCTTTTATTGACTCCAGTATACGTACTTAAGAGTGGATCAACCCGAAGTGCGGTGCCCGACCAAAACAGACGCTATTAACTCTTTGGGACTTGCCCGATTTGCTAGTATCGACGGAAAAATGTGCTTTTTCAGTTAGTTCCTTCCTTAACCTATCCCTTCAAGGCCGTCGAGCCATCCTTGTCACAATAAAATTTAATAACGACAACAACAATCGCTAGGTACAATGTTCACTACAAAAAGCTGCAGTTTGTTTCATTAGTTCTGCAACGGAGTCATTGAACCTTAATAGAAGTGTCTCTTCCTCGTGATATGTAATGATGTGGGTGAAGGTAACTCGCTCTTTTAATACCGTATCTTAGCATACCCTCCACTTCTTAGAGATGTGACCAACGAACAACCGTCCCGACAACATACAAACAGAGAAATGCAGATAACATAATGCAACCAAAAGTAAACAATGCATTCATGCCACAAACTTCTACTCACACAAAATAATGAGATTAGTTTCAAGCTCATCTACAGTCCAGAAAAAACAGTATTTTGGCGATGTGGGCGAGTTGGTTTATCACTAAGGAAAACAGAACAACGCGGAAAACGCTGAGTGAATGGGTACAAAGGAAAAGCGCTACCCGAACATTGTAGAAATTTACAAACAAATATGCGGTAGTAAAAAAAATAAATAGAAGTAAACCTATATCTAAAAGAGCGCGAACGAACACAAGGACAAGTAGAAGAAGAGGCACAGACATAGCGCTGACTGTATGCATGTAAAAACGTTTATTATGATGCCGCCTTCTGGCCTGAAGGCCTCAGAGTAGGCGGGGAAGAGGGTGAAGAGAAGTGAAAATGACGATGATTAAATGAACCTACTTACGACTTACTCTCTTTTTCGTCTTTTTAAAACACATCAAACACAAAGAAAGAAAGAAAAAGTAAGTAAGCCATTGTGCGCAATGCAATAAAACAGTGCACAAAGGTGATTTTAGGTGGCGCATTTATTATATTCATGTTTCGTGAGTGTAAGCTTTACAAGAGCATGTAAGCGAGAAAAAAATATGCGTGGGCGGAAAACAAAAGACCAACCGTCTGGTTGGTCCTGCTACTCCCATGCGGCACCACACACACTCAGATTGGCTGGGCTGGATCAGCTTTGAGCTGCGGTCACACTTTTCTTGCATGATACAAAAGATACGGTCTGCAGGCATTTTGAGAAAACTAACTACGGACATGCCTCAAGAAAGTTCTAAGCATGCTCGCTTTAGTGTATTTATGACCAATGTGACCTTCGAGCAAGGAAGAAACACTCGTTAGGCAGTATTTGCTGCCTGTCCTTTGTATAATGTATTAGCAGTGCGAGCACGGTATTAGGGTGTTCACCGCGAGGAAGATTAGTGCAGCACGCGGTGCCATATTTGAATAGCACCGTCAACCCGACGGTTCGCTTCTGTTTTTCTACCGTGCATAGAAAATGACCAGATTTTCTTTTCTTGGATCTACTTTTTTCCCAGAAACCTACACTCACAAAATTTGGGTGGGATACATGCACCACCCAAAGACATTTTTATGCCAAGTTTTACTGCACCGCGTTCATTGGCTTATTTAGAACATTTCTTTCTTACGACCGAATAGCGCTCCTGAACTTTCCGAAAAAGCGTTTCGGAACTGCCCATTATCTCGCGAACACCATTGAAATCAGTGTGTAAATAATAACGAAAAAGAACGTTGTATTTTTACACTTTCACGAAGATTTCAGATGAATTTCTAAGCTGTCTGGAAGGCTGACTTGTGAAATTGCCCGAAGCTACCATCCGAACATTTTGAAGCAACTCGAGACTGAAAAATACCAATGTTGACACCAAGAGAAGAGACTCAAAATATTTAATACACACCAGTTCACTTGCGTCCTTACGTTCTGTTTGTTACCCTCCGAGCCGTTTCCTTCGCTGCGTGTGTGGCGTCTTGGACCCTTTATGAACGACTTTTGTTCACAGGGGCGGAATTAAAGGAGGGGGGGGGGGGGGGGGGGGTGCGGAAGGGTGATCGCAAGAGGTGACCATTTTTTTTTTATTAAAGTGAGCATACACCATTTTTGAATAGAAAGAAATATCTCGTCCGTCTCGGTGAAACGGGGATTATGGTCGTCCATGGTGTCACATCCGTCCGTGATGTCACATCCGTACGGGATGCCGCATCCGTCCGTGATGTTACATTTGTTCATGACGTCATATCAGTCTACGACGTCACATCTTTTTGCCACGAAATATTTGGCGCAGCACATATTAGTTGGCGGGAACCTTTCAGAAGGGCCTATTGTTCCGGTATAGAGAAGGGCGTGGGCAGACCATTTATCTCACCTAAAATATGCGTCCCGTCTTTTTTATTTGTAATCCCCTCTTACTTTCTTTCAAATAATCATGCAGAAATATTCCACCCTACACGCCATCAAACGAGATGGCTGCGCGATGGGCTGACTGAGTTGCTCCGAGCAACGGCTGCTCATTAGTGGCATTTTACGCCTCGCGCACCCAGCCGTACCTTTCCCAATTAACACCGGAGGCGGGGCTGTCGTCTCTCCGATGAATCCTCGGCTTTATCGTGTATCCTCCTTTTTCTTGCCTTTGCTAATCTTTCGCTGTCGGACGTGTTTTCTACTAAGCCGATGAAGCGGTAAGCGTGCGCGTCCAATCGCTCGCAATGATCCAGGTGTTCTGGAGGGTATCCTACATCATTTGCTGCGTAATTTCAAAGTTTTTTTTTTATATGCCATCTCGAATCATAGAGAGCCATTAATAGACTATTTATGCTCTAAGTGTAAAGTTGAGGCTTGTCAGGTACCTACGCGATATAGATGGATGTACCCAACATCAACTATAGTAGGGTACTCATAGTGAATCTTCTTGCTCTGGAAACGAGCCGGAAAAACCGGCGCCTGCACATAGAAAGCCCAAACTGTCAGCAAATGTGGATTGAAATGTTCGTTTTCACCTTGTAAAATTTCAGGACGACGTAATTGACTCCCTTAAAAAGTAAGACGAACACAAATTTGTTGATCTAATTTTTAAAAGGAAGTCTTCTCGCTTATGCTCTAGAATTCAGTTTGACATATATGTACGGAACACCACACCTTAACCGAATATCATACAAAGCAATTTGGCAACAGGATACTGGAGGGTTTCTCTGCGTTTTTGAACATTGCTCGAGAATTCCAGAAAAAGGCTTTAACTTCTTGACCGTTTTTCGCTAATTATATCAAACTTGGCCGCTACTGCCTCGATGTATCGATACATTTGAATAAATTATTAAAAGCGGAGGTAGCACCCTTCACTTTGCGTTTCAAATATTACAAAAAAATAATATATACCTTTGGTCTCAAGCATAGAGGGCGTTTTCAAATATCCACCTTTTTGATGGGTACGAAGGATTTTAAGAAAAAGTAGACAGATCCAGCGACTTTGTACACTAAGGTTTCTCTGAATCCCCATTCATTCATTAAGTTACAGTCGCACTGACCATATACCATACAAAAAAAAAAGCAACACGGTTTTCACGGCAGACATATTGATAGGATTATCTGTGGATACGGCCGAAGATCCTTCGAAGCATGTTTACCTCATTGCGCTACATCTCAGACCATTATTGGCTGTTTATTGGCGCAAATAAAGGCTGGATGATGATGATGAGGATGATGGTGATGATTATGAAGATGATGATACGTATTTATGATTTTCACATGCTTTCAGACATTTTTCGTATGATCATTGTGACAAGATCGCCATACAAGAAAGAAACACGCCTCATACAGTTTCTTCAGACTATCTTTCGTACAATGCATTAGCTTTCTAACTGCATCTTCAGTTTCCCCAAGAGATCCGACTGGTAGACTCCTAACGTTAACAGTGTGCATAACGGGCTTTAATTTATCCCCATAGAAAAAAAACTTTACCGCGGCGTTAAGAAAATATCCCAGACCAGGTAACCTAACACCGTGGTTCGAGATTACCATTGCCGACGTTCTATACTTAGTTTCACCTTAGGTACTACGAGGACAGTGGACGCTACGAGCCGATCGGACACTCATGAAACCGCATCGAAAGCGCAGCGTCGCGGTGTATGTTATCACTTTCAGTACATGCGCTATCACCGACTCAATCAAGGGCAGTGAACAGGGCCGGATTAAGGTACGGGCTAAGGGGGCTGCAGCCCTGGGCCCCAGGCTGACAGGGGGCCCCATGCTGGCCCCTGAAAACTTGAACATGTTAGCCGTTTTTGTATTTAGGAAAGCTCAGACAGAGAGCAGAAGAAACACTCCGAAGGGCCTCTGGCGCAATGGCCTTCTCGTTCTTTTTTTTTCAACAAGGAAACAAGGATGCCATAAAGTTGCTGTCTCTAGATCAGCTGGCGTTTGCGAGCTCGTTGTACAAGAGCGTACCAGAACAACGAAATTTAACACGGCCTCCTCATGCCCCTTCTTAGATTTATTTTTTCTAATTGAAGCTTGATGGAAGGACGGTTATGGAGCTTTCTTTTGTACTGGAGATCCCTTAGCTTGTTTTACGGAGAATTGTGGGCAGGAAGTTAAGCAAGCGTTAAGCAAGCAACACAGATTGTTCACAAATGTTGTTTTAAACCTTTTCGCAAAACTCCATATGGAGTTTATTCCAGAACGATAAGTTTGGAACAAGCGAAAAGGTGCCCGTAAATCTTCCGGTCACCGTCTCTAAAACCACCAACAAACAGGCGTTTCAAGGAGCTGGCTCTTGAGACGCCCCTCAACAGTTGTCGATGAGTACTGACGGCAAGCAAGTGCTCTAGAGTCGATATCTGGTCTGCCAGTGAAACTGAACACTCTTCCTTCCAGCGACTGATACGAATACTGCAATGGTTTCACCAACCTCTGAGGTATAACCTCTTATTTTTTTAACTTTGAGTCACAGAACAAATTGGCCGCCGAGGTCTAAATTACTGCATTTAAAAAGACAGCGTGTATATACAAAAAGAAAATACCTTCTCGATTCTCATGATAAATTTTTTAAATGCAAATGTGCTCGAACGGCAGTGGTCGATGTCTTAGAATCGCACGGAGTTTCGCGTATGGTTCAAATGTGGAAGTCTGTGTTTGTTTTGCGAAACGAGGGTTCAGTTATTAGCAGAGCGTTTACGAAGTAGTTTTATCCCATAAAGACTGCTTCAACCAACGAAATTTCTTTGTTGCCTATGTCACTACCTTCGCTGTTCACAACAGTAACAGGGGGCTAGTTAGAAGTTAAAACGCTTCCAATAATTTGGAACAATTACAAGATTAAGGGCACTAGATTTTCGAGGCAGTTGTCGATTTGCGAGGCATGCCACTTAGGGGAAGCGAAATTATAATGGGAATTTTGCAGGTATTTTTTCGGTTGCTGCATAACTCAATTTATGTGTGATTAATGATGTCACTAGACACGTTAGACATGTCGACTTGTGCTACAAGTCGACATCATGATTAATTTGTGTAAAATGGCCCAGGCATGTACTCTATAAATCTAGCTGTAATTCTAGTCAAAGAAATTCATGAACGGAGTCAACATTTTAAACAAAAGCAGTTTAGTGTTGTTGTTGTTGGTGTTGTTGTTTTTTGTTAAATTGCTAGATGTCAACGAAAAATCCTAATATTTTCCGCAATGTTCATATGATTTCAATTTTGTACCTCAAAATTACTATATTGTAAATTGCTAGAGCGGTTGATTATTTGCGAAGTAGCTTCTAATCAACAATTGCATCCGCCTCAATGCCAGCAAGGAAAACTTGAATTCCATGAATTCCATTAAATCTACGGATATAAACAAGGCTCGAAAATAATCACACGATGAAATATGTCTTGATTTAACAAGTTCAAAAATATACATTTTTCTGTCGTCATCGTTACCTCCACCACCATCATCATCGTCATCACCACCACCACCGCTATGGTTATTATTATTGTTATCATAGGTATGGGCCTCATAACAGCCTCAGCCCAGGGCCCTCAAATGCCTTAATTCGGCACTGGCAGTGAACGCCCCTTTACTCGCACTTTTAAATGGTCGTCCGTAGTTTTACGCGTTCGGGCCTTTGACTGCGTGAGTTTGAACGAAAAGGGGGCAAACAAAATAATTTCGTTTCACACGAAGTCCGACCGTTGCTTAGGCTACTATCCGCGATAGAACCAAATCAAGCAGCGCCAAAAATTGCATCGTCATCGCGCTTGTCGTCTGTGTGTTTGCTATAGACCAACACGCTGTTTACAAACAAGCCCGCGTTTGCCCACACCAGGTGTGGGCACTGCGCATGTGTAGAAACCAAAATCCCGGGATGTGAAGCGTCTGCACATGCGCCGTGCCGTTGACAGCGCCACCGCAGCTGCGTGACGTCAGGGCCGCGTGTTGGTCTATACACCAAGACAGTGTTTCCAAACAAGCCCGCTTTGCCCACAGCAGGTGTGGGCATTGCGCGTGCGCAAAAACCAAATTCGGGAGGAGTCAAGTCTCTGCGCATGCGCAGTACCGACAGCAGCGCCACTGCAGTGGCGTGACGTCAGTGAGTTGAGTTGGTCTATAGCTCATGGCTATACGGACCCTGCACACGCAGAGAAAAATCGCAGCATCACAATCGACGCATTCACTGCGCGTGCGCGTCTAGCCAATGATAGAAAACGCACAAAGACGACCAGCGAAGTAATGATACACTTTTGGCACTTCCTCATTGGCTGGCTCGGTCGAATCGTTGCGTTGTCTGCGGCCGTAACTTAATGGGAAATGGAGTGTTAGATAACGTTCCCTCCGCGGCCTTTCGAGGCGTCGTTCAAAACGTGGCGTGATTCTTTCGATTTCCTGATTCAAGAGCTATGCGGAGCGTAAGTTCGTCTGTTTTTTTTGCAGGGGTTGTGGTGAGGTCAGAACGCCGAGCTCTGATTGGCTCCGATTGAAAGAGAGTGGGTAGACCTCGAAGCAGCTTACTTTGAGGTCTTCCCACTATCCTTCAATCGGAGCCAAAGAGAGCTCGGCGTTCTGACCTCACCACAACCCCTGCAAAAGAAGCAGACAAATGTGCCCTCCGCATACTTTGGGGTTTCGTGTTTCCGGACAAATCCGGAATAATAATAATAATATTAAAAAAGAAACACTCGTCGCTAAATGTTCTATTAATTTGGATTTATCCGATAAACACAAAAGTTTAAGGTCACAACAAACAAAAGAAAAAAACGAAAAAAACGACGATTTTATTTTACAAATAGAATTTATAAGAGCACAGGGTCAGTGAATCTGAGGAAATGCCGCTTCAGCTTTCCTTTTAAATCTCAAACTACTGACAAAAAGGGGTTTGCCCTTTAGCTTGGCAAGGTACCTTCGGGACACTGGTCATGGCACCCGGATTTTATTTATTTCATTTTGTTTTCTTTTAAAACTTGGGAACTGTAAAGAAAAAGTCAGAATTTCATAGAATTGGAAATATAACGAAAAATAAACTCGGATAAAGCCGAAAATTTTTACCGAACAATAAACTAGAAAAACAAAAAACACTCTCTGATTTCACAAAAAACAAACTAAAAAAAAAAAAAACACGGAATCCTTGTTATAGCTTTAGTCCTGACGAAGCCGACGCTACGCGGTAATGGGACCAACTAAGCAACGTCAAAAGCGCGAGTAACTTGGTTTTTTGTTTGTGATTGTTTCTGCGATGATTGAAACATGTCCACAAACCCGACGGACACAAACGACGGTGTGCTTTTGACGCTGTCTGCTTGCTCCCATCAGCTCGTAGAGTCGTCTGCGCCTGAAGACGAGGTGAACCAAAGTACTGTCTGCGTTTTTCTGAACTACCACGCGCTTTATTTTGCTTCGCAGATAATCCGGCAGCAGTTTCCGCAGCTGACCACAAGGAGGCTGGGCACCAGAGGCCAGTCCCGCTATCACTACTACGGCATCGCAATCAAGGAAGCGTCACTTTACTTCGAATCGTCGTATTCCAGAAGTTCGGGCTGTGGGTGAGCCCTTTTTACCTCCGAAACGCGGTCTGAAACCGGAGAAAATGACTTTTGTACTCTGTTTCACTTTAAACACCGACGAGCTTTCCACTTTTCCCTCGCTTTCTCCTCTCCCCCTTCTACCCTGTCCACCTCTGCATGTTTCCTTGTCAACCATGGCGAGGAGGATGTTCTGCCTGGCAGAATCTCGAGTCTGGTCGTCGGTCTTTAAGCCTTATCGCACCCGATGCTAGCATGCCTTGGGGCCGATCAAGCGGCGAAAAACTGCATCGTCACGCACTTTGTCTTTCCGAGTTCGCCTTCAACGGCTAAACCGATCGCGTACCGAAAAAGCGCCGAATCGCGCTGCATACTCGCTGTGCGAGTTTGGTTTAGTTGATGATAGCAAACGCACAAAGGCAATGAGGCAACGTGAACATGTACTTTTGGCGCTGTTTCATTTGCTCCATAGAATCCCAGAGTCGTCATTGGTTAGGCCAAAAGCGAAACAGAGTATAGACCGCTTTCGTGTTACGGTAGCCACGTTAAAATACAACGTGATTGGTTTGGGCGAAAAAAAATAAATTGCGTAAGAGTGACTACAATAAACAATAAATAAATAAATAAATAAATAAATAAAAAAAAGAGTAGAACTATTCGCACGAACTCCTTGAATTCTAGTGCCTTCCAACCGGCAAACAAAGTGGTTTACTACATTTTTTTCCAACTCAGCTACGTCGGAATTCAATATAGCGGCCGTCAGGAAAATTAAAAGAAATGGTCTATAGGCGCCTTAAGGCGCCTTTTTAAAGTCTGCCCTCTGTTGGCGGCTGGTGGAATCCCTGCATAATGGCGGACTAAAACCGCAACGTCACGGCACATTTTATGGTTTAGTTGGATAAGAAGGCAAAAGCTCTCCCTCAGAAAAAAAAGGGGATGAACGTAGTGACGTTGCAATTTCTGCTCTGTTTGATTGGCTCGTCGGCTCCTAGGGTCCGGCGCGCTTCGACCTTCGCTAACTTATGGAATGACTTGCGTGTTCCACGCTGTCAGGTGTTGCGCCATTGTGCAGTAGGTCCAACTTTCTTATAATGGGCACGTGACTTTCGAAAGTGGTCTGTAGGCGCCCGAAAGCCGGGCTGCTAAGGAACGTGCACGTAAAGTCTTAAAATAGTGCAAATATTTTTAATGCTCACAACGTAGATAGAAAAGGCTAGCGATTACAAACATCTTCTTTTTTTTATCCGTTAATTTTAGAAACGTTATATAGGCCATTCTACTGATCCCTTAATACACGCCGCCATCTTTGTCTGCTTGGCTGTAGAATTGTAGAACGTATCTTGAGCAGGCACGGTAGATATGTATTTCGAAGTAACTAGGCGCTACTCATGTTCCCGAATCTCAGTGACTCGATATTTTTGTCCGAGTGATAAGCGTCATAAACTGGTGTATTGCTGGAACGCATCTCGTGAATAACAATATTAATCTTTATTCACCACGTAACAAGCATGGTGCGAGCTGAGGAAAACCGCTCAAAAGTAACGTTACTGTTCCTCAGCCCCCCCCCCCCCCCCTCCCTCTCCCTTTCCGTCCTTTAGAGGCACAGAGTTGCGGCAAAACGAGGAAAATAACGTACGATGTCAATCATACCGGGTGTCATAGAGAAAACCGAACCCTGTTTTCCGCACCGCAGAAATAAACTAGACTTCGCGGAGAGCTCGAACTACGTCAGAACGTAGCCCCAGCCATTCGAGCAAGATGCCAAAGTTTCAGCACCAAACGTAATTCTTCTTTAAAAGTTATAAGCGCTTTTTTGATTTTGTTTTTATGGGAAAATAGGGCCCATTTGTTTATTTAGAGGGTATTACAGGTCATTGAAGGCCCAAATAGGAGTGGGGTACAACATATGCATTCACACGTACAACAACAAACAAATAACACAACATTAAAAGATTTGCAACAACCAACTAGCAAATTTACAGGATATATATATTTAAAAAAAGGCGGGGGGGGGGGGGGGGGAGAACAGCAGCCATCAAGCAGCATGTAGTTCAATCATGCACAAATACAAAATGACCTACCCAGATGTAGTATGAAGGTTTGTACAATCATAATGGCCATGCGAAAAGGATGAGGGTGCAGCAATGTACAAAGCAAACATGCTAGTTATCAAGACGTTCGGGACCTTGTACAAAGTTGGTGTCGAAAAATAGTTCGAGAGGTAAGCCGTTCCAGTCGCTAATAGTGCGGGGGAAAAAGTTAAACTTAAACATGTTAGTACGCGCAAAAATGGGTGTTATTGAAAATCGATGTCTGTGCCACGTAGTTCTTGACGCTAAAGGGGAAATATATTGTAATGGGTATATGCAAGTCTGTCCTTGTTGAAGATGAAACAAGAATTTCAACCACGCAAGTTTCCTTCTGGCCTGAACCACGCAAGTTTCCTTCTGGCCTGAAGTGTGTGTATTCCGTTGGCCTGTATAAATTGAGACGGTGAATCTAGCCTCCTATACTTTCAGTAAATAAACCGAACCGCTCGACGTCACACCATCTCCAACTTCTGCATGTCTTTCTGAGTGAATAAATCCCAAACGACATTTGCATACTCCAACTTCGATCTGACTGATGAGTAATAAGCATGTAGCCTAACCTGAATTGGAGCGTCTTTCAACTTTCTTCTAATGAAACCCAACTTCCTGGATGCCGAGGCACAAATATGTTTTATATGAGGAGACCATGAAAGTGTGTCCGATATAATTAAACCAAGATATTTACATTCCCGTTCCACAGTAACCGGGGTGTCCGCCATGTTATAAATGTATTCGAAGGGTTGCTTTCTTCTTTTCTTTTTAGTAATACGTAAAAGTGTTGATTTAGCAGAATTAAGCTTCATTTTCCAGGTATCACACCATAATACAACGGAATGCAAACTATAGTCTAACAATAACTGATCCGAGCTCGACTTTATTTCTTTGAAAATAATGCAATCGTCGCCAAAAATACGTATATGGACACCTTTGTCAATGATTGATGTAATATCGTTTATGTACACCAGAAACAAAAGAGGACCTAAAACGCTCCCTTGGGGGACCCCTGACGCTACAGGCAGATCTGGAAAGATGCAGCCTCCGACGGAAACAGACTGCGTGCTATGTAATAAGTATGCTGCAATCCAGTTAACAAAACCATGTGGAAGACTAAGTTGTTCAAGTTTAAAAAGCAGTTGTTCATGAGGCACCATATCGAAAGCTTTTCTGAAGTCTAAGATCAATTTGACTTCCCCTATCGAGGATTTGCGCAAACTCATGAATGGTAGCAATGAGTTGGGTCGTAGTTAATAATCCTTTTTGAAAGCCATGTTGAAACTCTGTTAGAAAATTACAGATCTCCAGCAGTTGATTGATTTGACTGCAGATGATATGCTCTATTAATTTACACGAAGAAGTCAAGGAAATGGGACGGTAGTTCTCAACTGCTAGGCAATCCCCTTTTTTTTTGTGCACAGAAACTACTATGGCAGTACGCCAATCATCTTACAGCGAGCTGTTTAAGTATGATGTACGAAAACTATTGAGAAGATAATGGGCTAGGGACTTAGCGTAGCGTCGTAGAAACGTGTTTGAAATCTTATGAGGACCAACACTTGTTTTCATTTTCAGTGACAACAGCAAAGAAACTATGCCGTAATAAGTTATGAACTCAGAGTGAGAGTTTGATACGGTAGAAAGGACATAATCATGGTCACAGTTATTGGAGAAAACCGACTGAAAATGCTCATTGAAATGTCACGCTATAACACCAGGATCAGTTGAGACAGTGTCATTAACGATGATTTGCTCGACGGGTTTTTTTTTTTTTTTCAGTCAAGTAGCGCCAAAACTTTTGGGGGTCCTGTTTAAGGTATTTTAGAAGCGTACCAGAGAAGTAGTCCCTACCCTCAGCAATTACGCTACGAAGATTCCTCTGCAGATTAGTGACATCACAATTAATCGGCCTCGCTTTTTTCACTCGTTTTAGTCTGCGTTTGAGTTGTAAGATTTTTTCATTAATCCACGGATTGTTACGATTAATACTTTTGTATTTTGTAGGTACAAATTTGTCAAGACAGCACTCACATAAGTCCTTAAATTTTAGCCAAAGGGCATCAACACTTGTATCAGTGAAATTATCAAGGTTTGTGTCAAGATAATCGTGTATGCTAGTATCGTCAGCTCGCGAAAAGTCTTTGAAAGGTGAATATATAACTTTTTTTGTAGGAGAAAAGCGCTCAAGCAAACATCTCAAGAGGACTAAATAGTGATCAGATAAACCCTGTTCAACAGATATGGTGCAATCAGTAATCGAATTGCTTACGAAAACAGGATCCAGAATGGAGTGACTGGTACCATGTACTCTTGTTGGATCCTGAACTAACTGCGTCAGATCAAAGGCGAACATCATATCAAAAATAATTTCTGTTGCAGAAGATGAACCCCACATATTCGCTCGGTCAACGGACGGTATATTAAAGTCACCAGCCAGGATTATTTTATGGCTGCTAAATTTAAACAAATGCTCAAATAATCTGCACAAGTAGTCAGGAGTAGCAGAGGGGGCTCGATAAACAGCTCCAAGAATAACAGTGTTGCCCCAACAGTTAAGGCGTAGAAACAAGCTTTCATGATTTTCTATTTGGGTTTCCAGAACCGCTTCAACGCCTGGTTCAATGCCTGGTTTACGTAAAACAGCCAGTCCGCCACCCCTTCCAACACGATCCCTGCGAAAGACATTGTACTGATCCAGAAATACCTCTCCGTCACTAATGTAATCAGTAAGCCAGGTTTCTGTTATAAAACAAACATGCGGGTCATGCATAAGAAGAATAGATTCAAGTGCGTGTGATTTGTTGACGACACTTTGAGCATATATGTTCAAAAGTCGAAACTGTTTACGGTTTGGTTCAAGTCAGTCAGAAGGGGTGGGTTTTGATTGGGTTGAAATACTTGAGCGTGCATTTTTGTTTTTATCCCATATAAATACTTCGCCATTCACGTGAAGCTAACCATTCAATAGATAAACACGGGCGCCTTCATCTTTATTGTGTCTGGCACTCTCCCACAGCATTTTTCTTTTCATGAGTGCAGCCTGTGAGTAATCATTGTTTATAAACACTATCGAGTCTTAAAGTTTTTTTAGCATTGCGAAGAATTTCTGTTTTCTCATTGTAATCCTGAAAGTATAAAATAATCGGTCTTTTGGAACCACGTTTACCAAACCTGTAAGCACGTGCCACGGACGAACACGCAACGCCCAGTTTGTTTTGAAAATGTTGAACGAGTACTTTTTTTTTTTTTAATTGATCGTCGGATTCGTTAGGCGTTTCGGGGATGCCATGGATTGCAAGGTTTGAACGGCGGCTTCTGTCCTCAAGATCATCAATTTTTGCATTTCGTTTCTTCATAATTTGCTCAAGAGTAGTTACAGTTTACTTTAGAGAATCAATCTGCATAGTCTTTATTTGTATTTCGCTCAGAGTTTTCTCCATACCCGTACATTTAGACGTTAGGTCTTCCATATTTTTTTGTTTCATCACGCTCGTGTCGAGCCCTGAGCTCAGATATTCCATTTTTGATCGCGGTTTGGCCATCAATGAGTGTCTGAAATATTTCTTCAGTTGTAGGCTCCAAGTTTGACTCCACATCCCCACACAGAAGAAGCGTACATACTAACAAACAGTCATGCGCAATGTGACACAAAGACGCAAAGAGATTTACGCCCATCTTCTGTGTCTGGCGTCATACATGGTAAGAAATGCTTGCGCGTCTACTTACCCGCAACACACTCGGAGAGCCAGTCTCTGCGATCTAAGAAATCAGCTCAGCGAATGATGAGGTGGAACATCCGTTCAGACCTAAAAATGAAGTCCGCGCTGTGGCACTACGCGATGCAAAGCGTCATGCTTTTATTGCGTAATGCCTCAGCGCAGACTTAATTTTGAGGTCTGAACAAATGTTCGGCCTCATTATTCACTGAGCTGATTTCGTAGATTGAATAGATTGGCTCTTCGAGTGTTTTGCGGGTAAGTAAACGCGCAGGCATTTCTTAGAGTATATGGCGCCAGAAACCGCAAACGGGCAAAAATGGGCCCCATTTTCCCATTGAAAATTTCAGAAAATCACTTATAACTTTTGAATAAGATAACGTTTGGTGCTACGTTCTGACGGAGTTTGAGCTCTCCGCGAAGTCTAGTTTATTTTGCGGTGCAAACAACAGGGTTCGGATTTCTCGCAGACTCCCCTTATATTAAAAGGCACTTCCTCTATAACAATGGAGGCAAAATTATGAACAAAGCAATAATAACTTATAATTAATGTTCAAACTAAAAAATACCCCAAGTTTTAACACAATAAATTATGTAATACAATGCACATAAATATATTTACTAATGAAGGTGATGGTCTTTGAATCCTTTGAAAAGCATAATCTGTGCCTGACGCTTTTTTTATATAAAAAAACTGATTAGCGGGTGGAATTGGTTTCCTCATTTTCGTTTATGGACTCTACAGGCCATGCACAACTATTTCCCACATGGTATTCGTTTTTTTTTTTGTACGTCACGCTTTCTATATACAACCTTAACCATAAACCTTTTTATATATAAACCTATAACCGTAATGTTGATATACGAGGGGCGTTCATAGAGTTCGTATTTTCGGCACAAAAAATTAAAGGAAACAAAACAAACCAGGCATCAACATGAGCGCGCGTCCTTCGAGATTCCGCACAGTATAAAAATTCGCATGCTATAGTAGCTCGGAACGCCGCTAGGGAGACGAAACAAAAATGGCACCGCCCGTCAGTGCCAAGCACATGCAGTGATCCGTTTTTTTCATTTGAAGGGAAGCAATGCCAAGGATATTCATTCCAATACGGGAGCGTTGTTCGGGGACAATACGTCCCAGTTTACGACACTTTTGGTTAAATGGCACAGACGCTTCTAGCGTGGCCAAACAAGAGGAAAGCATTTCAAGGACGGCGACCAAGTGATTGCTGAAGTGGAGCGATTCCTGAACACTCAAGACGAGGAGTTCTATAACAATGGCCTCCGGCATGTGGTGCATCGCTGGAAAAAGTAGGTAACCTTTGGTGTCGAACGTGTAAAGAAAGTCTCAACTCCTACTCGAGTTTGATTGCTAAATCTCTATTCCTTCGTTACAATAATAAGAACTTTTCGAACGCCCCTCGTACATTGCTATGAAAAATGATAGGAAACATTGCGGATGATTCAAGTATTTTTTGCAATAAAAAATATCTTGTAGTCTGGCTTTATTTGTCGTACCTCGTGCTCATTAAAGTAGTTCAAGTTAGATAATTATAATGAGTTGTATAAGGGCAGTTTTACGCAGGGCGTGAAATCGGTCATTAGGCATCGTCTGGGGCTCCTGGTCGTTGACGTCCCAGCGACGGGCGCCACAGTGTAGGGCACCTCGTCGCTTCGCCTTTCCAATGTCGGCTCCAGTTTTTGACACCGCGGAACAGGCCAACAAACTCGAACTAACAGCCGTCGATTTTTCTTTAACATTAAGTAGACCTTTTTTTGTAAAAGTATTGTTTAGCGGCAACCAAAAACACACAAAAGAACGCGCCGTGAAAGTGAAAGAGTAGGAGAAGACGAAAGCGCTCGGGGGACCTTATAACGCCGTGCTCTGGTTCGAATGATTAGTGGGTAGATGTGAAGCTACCCTTGTCTCCACTGCACTCGTCGAACGCGTTCGATTTAGGGAGAGTTTTGTCAACGGGAGGAGCGCGGGCAGAGCCAGGGCGTGCACCAGACGCAGAAATAGGGCTCGTCATGCTCTCTTGGCCAACCAGAAGCCGAAAATAATCCCCTACCGGTAATAGCGAGAAACAGTTTTAATAAGCGGTAAGAGTTAAATGTAGTAACGCTTCATGGTTAAAAAATATGCTGCACGTGATGTTTCGATTATGATCATGGAAAAAGTTGTAAGAATGGAATGTGCCGCTCGAACTCTGTTTTGCTCGGACAGAGTATGACCGCGTGGATGGCAGATTCCCGGCCCTCGGCGCCTGGCGTATGAACCACGTCGATCGTTTTGCTAGATTTGTATTTTCCATGACTGCAATCGCAAAATCACGCCCACCATATTTCCAGTCACTAAGAGTTACTCCGACGCACTTATTAATTTTGTTTCTCGCGACCACCGCCAGGGGATTATTTCCGGCTTCTGGCTGGCCACATTCGAATTTGTGGAGACGCCCTGGAACACGCCCAGCCCACTTTCGACCTATGGCGCCTCCTCAGTTGCCTCCCATAGTTCCCAATGTGTGGCAGAACTCTCTCTATATACGGCTCTAGTTCGAATGTGAGAGCAAACGGCGGACACCGGCGTTCTGCGTTCTAACGGGTTCGACAAGTGCTGTGGAGACAAGGGCTTCCTCGATCTCCCTGCACGTCACAGAGTTTAGTTGGTGTATACTGGATATACTCCATCTCTCCTTGCGAGGAACTTATGTGAGGAAAGTAAATAAAGAAGTGTGCGCCGCCGCGCCGACTCCAAGTCGTGCTGCACACAGACTTCAAATGAAATTATTTGTTTCACTTTCACTGTGCTGTCTTCACGTCGCTGTCATTTGTGTAGTCAATACCAACGGTCAACACTGCCGTTGCAGACGCCAGCGTCGGGTATATTTAATTTACTTTGCAGCGCTGCCCGCAGAAAGCGTGCACGACTCACATTTTATTAGGCCAAACCGTTTTCCAATGAACTGGTAACCGCTAAATGGGATTTCGGTTTCGTTCCGGTTCGGGTTCAATAGAAAGTTTTAGTAGGGAGGCGTTTTTGCACATCCGATACGGTAGGGTGGGCCCTCCGATACGAACTGCGCATGTGCGAGTCTTCTGTGGTAGCGCATGAGCAGTACGTACCGGGGGGGCCCATCGCACCCTATCGGGTGTGCAAAAACGCCTCCCTGCTAAAACTTTATAATATCGCATGTTGGATTTCAGTCACGTTTTTTTTTTTTTTTTTTCCGGTTCGGTCAATAAAAATGACAGCTTAGCTCCAGTTTTCGGTTCGGGTTCGGTTCGACACCTTGGTTTTAGGATAGATAAAAGGATATGTATGTGTAACAAAGTAATGACACAAATGAGCTTATACATAATTAGACCGTATATTTTTGCGGTGTTTGTTTATAAAAAACAAATTGGCGCATGTTTTTGGGTGCTTATTTATTTATTACAAATCGCTGCGTTTTTGCGACGTGTTTTGTACGGACGGCAAAAGTGGTGCTTAGTGCTGAAAATTTTCACAAACTAAGGTTTTAAATATTGTTTACAATGTATGTACACCCTTACAACTCTTTTCACCTATCATAATGCGACAGTGCTTACAAACTACGGACGAGTCAGAATTCGAGCCAAAGTTCGAATATGTACTCTTTAACCAATCAACCGGAGCTTTCATTTTCTTTGCGAACTGCACTTGTTGTGCTCCTTGTTATCACAATTATATTGTTTTCAGGCGAAATGTTTCTGCCATGGGGATGGCAAGCTGCTCTTGCCTCTTTCGCAAGATTTAATCGATAACGACCACCAGGGTAGTTTTGAAGGCTCTCGTCAAGTTCTGACCATAGTAAAACGAACGCATGGTTTTACGCCGTGGTGAGCAAATGACTTTCAGAACTCCTCTTATGACTCACGAATGCGAATGACTCACCTTGACTCTTACCCTTAAATAACTTTTGTTTGCCTTGATTGCTCATGTGCCATCAAACTTGGAATCACCTAACCCTTATTTCACCGTCCTCCGAAGCTTGTGATTCCGCTGAATTGGAACTAGCAGAGTGCTTGATTTTAGGTAAGACTACGCTCCCGAAATACAGGGTGATACAAGGAAACGCCAGGCTCTTTAAATCGACCGGAAAATTCGGTTTCTTAACCTATCGCGCTACGACTTTGTGCAGCGTTGCCCACAGATGGTGCATTTGTTTTTGTAAAATTTGCAAAGAGCGAACTTACCTGAGGAAAAAGTAAAGAAAGAAAAAGGCTTAGCTCCTATGGAAACACAGTGACGCCACCGGTCTTCAAGGAACACGACGCCGTTTCGCACGGGAGGAAGAGATGGCGCAACGAACGCCGCCAGCGAACGAGCATACGGCGCCGAGAGCCGGCGTCTTTTCTTTAGCAGACGATCTTTTCGACTCAAAAGCGGCGCGCGTTCCGCAGGGGGCGACAGTCGCAGAAACAAAAACAACAACTGATGTGAAAAAAGCTCTCGCCGCTTTTGATTCGAAAAGATCGTCTGCTAAAGAAAAGACGCCGGCTCACGGCGTCGTATGCTCGTTCGTTGGTGGCAGTTGACGTCGCGACAGCTTGCGCCATCTCTTGTCTCCCGTGCGAACTTGGCGCCGTGTTGTTTGAAGACCGGCGGCGTCGCTGCGTTTCCATAGGAGCTAAGCCTTTTTCTTTCTTTACTTTTTCCTCAGGTAAGTTCGCTCTTTGCAAATTTTACAAAAAAAAAAAAATGCACCAACTGTGGGAAACGCTGCACAAAGTCGTAGCGCGATAGGTTAAGAAACCGAATTTTCCTGTCGATTTAAAGAGCCTGGCGTCTCCTTGTATCACCCTGTATATCTATAAAAGAAACGATTCGGCATAAACAATCCTCGGTTCCAGCAATTTTTTTAAAAAATCGGTGCCTTTCGGTTGTGTCAAATTTTGTATTTTTGACACCGATGGAATTTTATCGCTGTTTTTCGATTAAATCCGCAATGTCCACGACTTAGTTATAACTTGATAGAAGTCTCTTGAGGCTTTATAGTTTTTTTTTTTCTTGGCAACCACTTTCGTTAACCAATTTCTAAAGCCGGATTCCCATATCTTACTTCCACTGCACAGATAATTTTGGTGACCTAATGATTGTCAATTCAACAAGAAAAGAACATTTATTTAAAAGAAAAAAAGATCTGGTGTAGGTTTTTTTTATAAGAAAAGGACGACGCCATTGCAGTTTCTGGAAAAGTGACCCCCCCCCCCCCCCCTCCTAACATCTTCCCCTGATCGAAACCGCACCGCACACCTCGTATGTTTCTTTACATCCCAAATGTGGTTCCACGTCTTTGGAAAAGAAAAAGAAAATCTTACATATTTTACATGTTCACGGAATAATGATACACTAACAAATCAGCAAAGAGACTCCGAGAAGATGCAAATTTTTATCAGGTTTAAACAAAACATGCACGAAAGTTGGCTTTAGAAAGCATAAAAATATTGTTATTTTGAAGATGCCAATTGTTTAAGAGCGACGGAATGTTATAATGAAGAGATTAAAACTGATTATTTGTACGATTACGAGTGACCAACCATTTCTCCGGATAACGTGTATTGATGGTACTCTTTTGTTCAGTCAGTTCGGAAATGCGGTAAGAAAATTCCACAAATGCAAGGGATGAAAACTTGGCAGAGACACTCAAGACTGATTACGTGTGGGGATGCAAAAGCATGACGCACGCACTATATAGGCACAGCTCTAGTCAGCCGGAACTGTGGAGCCGCCATGGCGCCGGGAAGCGTGCACGTCTCGCACCCCGGAGGCCCGGGTTCGATTCCCATCCAGACCGAAATGTACCAAATTTTCTTTTCAAAGCCATTAATTTATTTTGTTTACAGGAACTTCCCTGAGAAAATTTTGACCTGTTTTCACTCTTTGCGCTGCTCCGCCAGCAGTTCGGCGGTCTCCTTTGCAGCAATGGCGTCGTTGCTATGGGGCCACATGACGCGTCGCAGCCAATGGGAATGTCGGTGCCGTTTCGCTCAGTGAGCCAGTGACAAATGCGCCCTGCGTGCGTACACGATTGGCTCTCACTTTTCCCCCTACTTCACCTTTACGCTTCCTACTACTACTACTTTCGCTCAGCCGGAATTCAGTGCCTTTTTTCGCCGCTACAGACAACGCCGGCTTCGCTCTATGGGACAGTTAATGCTTTCGCATTAAAAGCGTATTGAATAAAGCGTACGTTACTCAAAAAAGAGTTTTACGTGAATTACTTGGTATTTGTTAAATACAGATTACGTATGATAATTATACAAAACATTCGAAACATAAAGTGACATTTTGTAGAAGAATGTTATGTAAGTTTGTTTTGGTAGTTGTACCCCAAATCAGGGGACGATAATTCAAAATGGGAATTAAACAGGGAATAATAAAATTTACTTTAATATTAACCGGTTGGAAGCTACGGCACTTTGCGATAATTTAACTACATGAGAAAACCTTTGTTGTTAGATATTCAATATGTTAGTTCTATTTAATGTTCAGAATGGTATAAACCTAGGATTTTATGTTGGTGCACGAATTCAATAGACCTATTTCTAAATTACTCAAGCATAAAGGAGAATGCAGGGAATGGTGTTTCACGCGCCACACGCGCACACCTTCTCCGTATAAAAGATTCTAAGTAATTAACCAAAATAAAGCGTTGACGAACGCGCTTTCAAGATGCCATTTGTTTTAGGCTTTTGCTTTAGAACAGTTACTGCTGCAGACGTCGGCACGTGCGGCCTGTTTAACATCTTTCCCTGCATTCTCCTTGATGCTTGGGTAATTTAGCAATAGATCTTTTGATGCGGTTCCGAGTTTTAGAGGATTTGTTATACCAACTAATTTATTGACAGGTCTATATAAAACTGCTTTGGTTTGTAATGTGTTAATTTTGAAGTCATTAACTTCTGACTATAAAAAAATGTGTTTAAAACTAAGTTTGCCATTCCGATAAGTTCATCGGCGTCATTTCCGGAGAAAAGGAGACTGGTGTCGTCTGCATAAATTATCAATTGAGTTTAATTGGTCATATTTACTACATCATTTATGTAAGAAATAAATAATAAAGGTCCAAGGATGCTGCCCTGTTTGGCACCTCAATGTTCGAGAACGGTGAATGGTGGCCATCGATCATTGTCTTTTGCTGGCGGCTCTCTAGATATGATTTAAACAGTTAAAATGGAATACCGCGAACACATCTTTATATAACTTTGCAACTAACGTTATGTGATTAAGGTAATAAAAAGCTTTACTGAGGTCGATCAAAACAGCAAGTGTTAGTAGTCGCTATTTAATATTATCTAATATAATTTATTTTTGTAATAAAAAGGCTCTGTAGATTTTGCTTTTTTGGAAGCAAAACTGGACCTCTGCAGCACATAATGGTTTGTAAAAAAAAGTTTTCGAGGCGCTTAAAAATAATTTTCTCAAGTTTCTTAGAGAAAATGAGAAGAACAGAAAATGGTCTATGATTGCTCAACTTATTTTTATCCCCTTCTTTATAAATAGCTGATACAGTTATGTTTCGTTAATGTGGACACGTCCGTTCCCGCAAAAAGTCGTCCATAACGTGAGCTGCCCATAATAACGAGACAAAGATGCATTTATTTTCTTAGTTTGTCCTCAAAATGGTGTCCATACAGCGGGGTATCTATATTAAAGGAGTCCGTATTAATTAGACATTACTTTACTTTAGCCAGCTTCTTATTATGAGAAAACTTACCAGAAGCTCAATAGTATCTAGGACAAATTTGATAGGTTTAGTTTGCGATTCATGAATATCACAGCTCTTATTATTCTTTGGACCAGTGAAAATATTAAATATTTCTTGCTCGTCTGAAAGGTTTTAAAAAACGTGTCATTCACCTCGCGAAGAAACGACAGCACACTGCCACTTTGCGGATTAAGTATTGCTTTTATAGAATATAAATTCAAGAGTTTCGAGAGTTTGATAATTGACAACTATGGCACCTATTTGTTTTGAAACTGTTCCGCGGTTCAGATCTTCGTTAACTTTTTGGCACATAATCTAAGGTCGTTGTTTACTGACGTTGTTTATTGACGTCTTTAATCATTTTTTCTGAGTACAACGACTTTCATTTCCTTAGTTCGGAGGTTAGCTCGTTCCGGATTTTTTTTTTTTTTAAGTAACCAGTTTGTTTAGGTCTCGTGACCTTGGAAACGCCTTGTAGAAACGCTTTTTTTTTCGCATTATCTTAATATGTTTAGGAGTGACCCAAGCCTTTCTAATTCTTTTGGATGAAGTAAGTGTTACTTTTTCAAAATGCATATTTTTTAAGAGTCCTAAATATTTTAATCAATTCAATATATTCATGATCAACATCTAGATACGCGTAAAAAAAGTTTTAATTTTGGATAATAACATGCATTTTTAAATACGAAAATATTTGAAAATGATATGTTCTGAAGTTCCTTTGTAACGGCGGAAGAAGGCAGCGAGCGGTACAGGTGCGCTTTTTGGCCACAACAAACAGGATTGCAGGCGCGGCGTTGCGTTTCGATAGAAAACAGAAACTTAAAGGGGCACTGACACGTCAAAATCATATTTTTTTTTTATTATCCGAAACGATTGAAAACGGTGCCGGGACATTACCCTCAAAAGTCTAAACTTGGGAATTCAGTATTTGTGAATTAAAAAACAATTTCCAAATGCCGAATTTGAAGTTCCCGCGCGATCCCCGCCAGTGCAGTCAGTCAAATTTTGCGGTCTCCTGCGACTCGACTTTCTCTCGGACCTCCACTGACCCGATGCGAGGAGGAGGCGAGCTAGCGCGCGGGAAAAAACCGGTTTCTTCCCCAACTCGCCGATCTGCTCGAGCACCGCCAAGTTTTCTGAGAGAGGACACAAATCTAGGAGGGGCATCTCACCGAACTCTGATTTTTGGTATTTCAAAAAGAGGGGCCGTAGTGCGTTCGCAATTGCGTCAAAAAACATGTTTTACGATTGCCGTTATTAAATGTTATAGAAATGTCAACTACAAAGCTTCTAAATTTCCTGATTTTTGATGTCACCAATCAAAAGAAGCGAGGAGGTAGCGGCGGGAGATTTAAACGCCAAAAATAAAAAGGCGCGCGCGCGCGCGGGGAAATTTTTTTTCGCGATGCGGTTTTTTTTGCGTGTCTATGACTACAACTTGCGTCGTTTTAGACAATAAAAAAAAAATACGACCTTTGGGGTGTCAGTGCCCCTTTAAGGATCGGTAGCAACTTTTACCTTTAAAGTCTTATAATGCATAAAATACATTCTAGGGAAGTGGTGTGTCTCGTGACGTACATTTTTTCGCTAAACTTAGGTGAAAAACTGAATGGGTGTAATGGTCACGTGACGTCGATTTCCTCCGCTACATTTAGCGGGGAATCTGGAGTGGTGTCTGGGTCACAAGACGTGAATCTTCCCGCATAATTTAGGGGGTAACTGAATTTGGAAATAGGCCAAGTTGCGTTAATTTCCCTCTACATTTAGCGATGAAACTGAATTGATGTTTTGGCCACAAGACGTCAAGTTTTCCGCTATATTTCGTGGACAAACGTTAAGTTCATGTGCCGTCAATTTCCTCAAGGTGCATAGGTCGCATGACGTTGCGTGACGCCAATTTAGCGAAAAATGCACGGACGGACGGACGGACAACATTTTGTAATTGGGGGGCAGCGTTAAAAATGATTTTATGATTTAAAACGCGATTTTATGCTTTTTAGAGCACAGCTTTTAAGCGCTCGTTTCCGTGTTTCGCGGCGTCGGCGTCGGCGTCGGCGTCGGCGTAACGCGAAATTTAGCGGGAAAATTGACGTCACGTGACCTTAACAACAATTCAATTACAAATATTTAGCAGGGAATCGAATTGATTTTGAGGTCGCGTGACGTCAATTTTCCCGTTAAATCTAGTGGAGAAACTGAACTTGTTAATAAGTTACGTGACACCAAGTCATCTGACGTTATTTTCCCCGCTATATTTAGAGGGGACGCTGAATTGGAGGAGAAGGGAAGAGGAAGGGATGGATGAGGAGGAGGAGGGGGGCATACCCTCCCCTGAGTACTCTCCCCTTCCCCTCCTCCTCCTCAAGTGCTGCGCTCTAATTTCGCGTTACTGAGATTTGTAAACGTCTTTCATTCTTCTAATGCTGTAAAATGAGCGAATAGCTTTTTAGCATGATTGTTCGTGGGGCAGCCAAACTGTCCAAGGTTGTTTCATTCTTCGAGTTATGGAAACCAGCCCTTGATCCTAGATACGCATCTCTAAATTTGCCTCTTAATTCGACTTGATTACGCATTCAAAGTAGCCAAGATTGGCACATATGCGGTGGTGCGGCGGAGGTCGTTACGTATGGCACTCCCACGGGAGCGGGGGAGGAGCTGATAACAGTTAGTCGCAAGGAAGCTGCGAGCATAGATATGAACTCTCATTAAACTCCACCCAGATGTTGTGCCGGCGGTCCGGACCAGATATAAAAGTTTCAGTGCGAACTGTTGTCTCATTCTAAAGATATAACTGATTTTCGGAAACTTTCCAGGGGAAAATGATGGCCGAGGAAGCCCACGATCACATAGCGCTCAATGGCTATATCTACCGGAAAAGGAGCCCCAATTTTCCATTGAAAGTTTCAGAAAATTATTTTTAACTTTTGAATAAGATTTTTGTTTCTTTATTGGACAACAATGCAGCATACGAATGCTAAGTCAATACACACACAAACCGCCGACCAACTTGTGGGCTAACTAAAATTCTTTCATATTTTTTAGCGACTCAAACAAGTGCGCCCAGTTAGGCGTAGTGTCGGGAGACCTGCAGTATAGAAACTGTACCTGCGTTACCAAATCAATAAAATGAAGCCGCGCAGGTTTAATTTGCAGGTTTCCATGATGCAGTTCTATCCGGGTTTTCCACAGACTAAAAAGGCCAAGTACCATAAATAAATCATAAGGAACCGCGTCTCGTTCTTCAACTGGCAGAAAACGAATAGTTTCATGGGTTATAGTCAGGTACTTTTTCAGCGTCCTCTGTAAAATGCCCGACAAAAACACCGCGTCCCAACAATGAATAAAAATGTGTTCGGTTGTTTCTGGTGCCTTGCAAAAAAGTCAGTCAACCGACTAGGGAACAAAAAACCATCTTTCCCTCAACCACGGCTTGACAGGTAAAGTGCCACTATGTAGTTTGAAGAAAAAGGACTTGACTGCGGGAGGGACACACATTTTTTTTTTACGCGACACAATACGTTTTGCCCTGGACAATGGCTGTAAACAGTGCGATACAGGGGTGCGGGAAAAAGCATTTCAATCAAATCTCGCGACAACCTCTTCTTCTTTACGCTTTCTAGGTACTCCATAGAAAATCGTGGTTGTAAAAAGGAGGTGGCATCTTTCACTTCTTTCAGAAAACCAAAAAGACTCAAAGGTTCACCACAGTCGCTTGTTAATAACATAGGGGGCAGTGCGTTCACCAGTTTTATCTGAATAACAGTTCGCAAGAAAGGATGGGTCTGGTCTCGAAGAAAAGTGAAACGTGAGACCGCTTGTCTCACAAACAAGTGTGTTAGTCCCAGTCCACCGGCTTTGACGCGGCGGAAAAGGTCATCCCGCCGCGTCCTCTTCCAGCTGGAATTCCAGATAGAAGTGGCGAATATTCGGTGGAACTTTTGTATGCTCGTGCGCTTGCATGCCAGCACCTGCAACACGTACCAAAGTTTTGCGACGAGAAAAATGTTGCACACAGTGGCAAGGGTAAATATCGATATATCACGGTTTGCCCACGAGGATGCCTTTGATTTTAAAACCCCTAGAACTTCTGTCCAATATGGCGTGCTACTTTTGTAGTGTTGTAACGGCACCCCTAGATAGGTGGTCGGGGTGTCCGTCCATCTTATGCTTGCAAAAGACTGAGGTTTTGAGACCCGATTCCCGTGCCAGAGCCCGCAACACTTTCCCTAATTAAGTGTGGCCCCAGTGACATCACAGAACTCTCTTGTTATCCGCGCGGTTTCCATTATGCTTTCTTTGTCGCAGCAAAAAATCGCAACATCATCAGCATACGCTGATACCTTGACTTGGACCACGTTTAGGGTGAAGCCTCGGATGCCTCTTCAACTTTCAAGCAGAAAGGTTCTAGGTAGAGCGAAAAGAGGCGACAAAGGACAGCCCTGCCGCACTGATGTTTGTACTCCTATGCGTTCTGATAAATAATTATTTATTATCAGCCTCGTCCCACAGTTGTTATAAGCCATTGTCACGCCCCTTAAAATAGTTTCCCCGACATTTACGTGAGCTAATATCCGTGTATGAACGTCATGGCGCACTTTATCAAAGGCTTTTTCAAAATTCAACTGAATCATAGCTACGCGGCCTCTCCCTAATGTTTCCAGAATGCTCCTTGCGACGTGTACGTTGGTTTGTTTGGACCTCCCTTGCATACCACAAGTTTGGTGGTTGCCGACAAGGTTGCGGATAACAACCTGTAGACGGTGCGTGTGTACTTTGGTAAAAATCTTATAATCTGTGTTACACAGAGAGATAGGCCGGTAGCCTGTTACACTGCATCTTCTGACCATGTCATCTGATTTCGGTATAAAGATGGTGTGAGCTTCTGCAAATGAGCGAGGTAATCTGTGTTTTGTGTATGCTTCTTGAAATATTGAAAGTAGCAAAGGGCTGACAGATGTTTTAAAGGTTTGATAAAATTCTGCGCAGAGAACGTCCGGCCCCGGTGCCTTCTGTCGTGCTAGCAAATCTATAGTTTTTTTAATCTCTCCTATGGTGATGTCCCCTTCTAGCCATGTTCTCTCGTCCTCGCTTAGCTGAGGCATGAGCGTAAGATAATTATCGAGTTCTGCGAAACCTTTGGGAGTCGGCTTTTCGCCGAAAACCTTAGCGTAATAATTGACGAAGCATTGCTGAATTGTTTCTTGGTCACTACTGGTTGTTCCGTTGAAATCTATTTCACGAATCTCCTTCGCCAAAGCGTACCTCTTTTCGTCGGACAAGGCCCACTTGGTGGGTTGTTCTCCCAAAAGATATTTCTCAGACCGTGAGCGTATGACAGCTCCTCTGTACTTCTCCAGGTATAATTTGTCTAGTTCTGCTTTAATGTTCCGATTATCACCAATGCTTGTTCCAGGGTTTGGTTTTCTAATCTGTAAAATGCATCTAGGTTACGTTTTAGATGTTTTTCACGCTCTCTGCGTTGGAACTGGATGTTGCTAGACCTTTCGATCGCTGCCAATTTAACTTCCTCTTTAAATAGCTCCCACGCCTCGTTTAACTCCCCCTCCCTTTCGCTCATATGCTGCAACAGTTCGGTAACTGTCAATAAACTGTTCATCCTTTAGTAGAGTTCTGTTCATTTTCCAGACGTGAAACTGAAACTTTGAGGCTGCGCTTTCCTTTTTTCCTATTTTAATGGTTACCAGGCAGTGGTCAGTGAAAAAAATGAGTTGGACGTTGTGAAGACTCTGGTAAGGAGCTGCGCACACACCGTCGTCGGGGTCCGACGTCGAGGAGAGACAGTACCACGGTGTAGGAAGGCTCTTTAGGTGTGGAGACTCCTCTCCTCGCCCCGTCGGAACGGCGAACACATCACGTCCCCTCCTTTCCTATGTTTTCTCCGCCTGCCCCTAGAGAGCGCCAAAACGTTCAGGCCGTCCCGTCGCCGGCCCTCCGCCGGAACGTGGGCTAAGTCACCCATTGCTTACGCCGCCTCAAATTGTTTTCAACTTTTTTTTTTGCAATGGTGAATTGAGCATAAAAGAAATGTAAAAACCAAAGATCCGAATTCGGAAATAGCCAAACATTTGAATAAATGCGCCGACTGCTCTCCAGCCTGGGGAAACGTAAACATTTTAGAAAGGGAAAACAACGACATGAAAATATTAGTAAAAGAGACGATCAGGATAAAGACGTCTGCCGAATGCACCAGTCACATGCTCGGTCGTTGTTCTCTCCAAATTTAAGGCGCCTCGTAGGGGATTGTCTTGCATGCGCTAGACGCAGACACAACAGACTGCCCATCTGTTCAGGGTCGGATTCTGTCGGGCGTTCTCGTGGAATGCAGACGCCTCCGTTGAAGGCAGACGCTTCTCCGGTTTCGGTCGAACGTGCAAAAGGGTTCGGATCGCATGAGAATGCGACACTACTTCAAAGGAAAAAACCGAGATGCAAAGAAGCAGTCTGGAGAAAAGAAGAAAGAGTCCCGACTGTGTAACTCGTAACGTAAAAAAAGAAACTCCAAAAGGAGCTATAGAGTGTGTCATACATTAAACAATGTTTTAACAGCGTTTTTTTTCAGCGTTTTTTCTACAGCGATTTTTTTAAATTTTTTTAAAGTTTTTAATGATATTATTATTATACTTAGTATATCAGAAGTGCCATTAATAAAACCGGTTTGCTTTCCTTGGCGAGTGTGGTTACTATAAACTTTTGCTGCAAACTACATGCAAATGTAAGTGTACTAACAAAGTGAACCTTTCAAAGAATGCTGCTTTCATTAACCTCTGTGTGCAAAATGTGTAACTTCGTGCCAATTCGGCCAGCAGTTCAATTTAGCAGGACTCAAAGGCTGCCTTAAAATGTAAAAGAATAATCACGTTAGCTGCCCCACATGTTGAAAGGATATTTTTTTCAATAGTCCAGTCGAATCAACGGGAATTTGCGAACCCCTTATATATATATATATATATATTTAGAAAAGTCATGTGAACGGTGCTTAAAACAATTCAGTTCCGTATTATCTGTTAACAAGGTTTGTGTTAATCATTCTTTATTTTTGTGCATTTTTTTTTTCTTTTGGTCGCACTCAAGTTATTGTTTACCTGCGGTACAATCAGAGTTCATTCATTTTACAAACGCTTACCGACGTTAGTATTGCGCTACCGAAGAAACAAACGACGGAATGTAAGCTAGGCTAGAAATTATCTACAGGAGAGGGATATTTCTTTTTCACTCGTAGACCGCCGCGTAGGCTGGTATTAGGGAGTTACTCTTGTTTGCCCGTCTTCCATTTTTCGGGTTATGAAAACTTCAGTGTGCTGATAGAGATATGATAGTTCAATGGCCCCTCCTACATACCACATCGTACGCGAACCCGTAGCCACCGGAAAGCAAGCTGCACGCCGAGCAGGCAGCTAGTACAGGCGGCCCGGTGCGCTGCCGGATGGCCTGAAACTTACGGCGCCATCTGGGGGTGGCTCCGTGAAGCAAAGCGCGCGGGGTGTCATTATCTGGTCGCGGCGGAGAGCGGAGTCTCTACACCTAAAGAGCCTTCCTACATCGTGGACAGTACCCAGCACTAGTTACGGCACATGTGGTTTTATATCAACTCGGCTTGAGTGCGCGACACAGACAGCTACAAAACACTTTCTTCGTCCGAAGGCTTGTAATCGCTGACCCTCCTTGCCCTGCCTCCTCTTCTTTTTTTTTCTTTGCCCTTGGCTGCGAGGCGAGGATTCTTCGTAATCTGGCGCGAACGCCACGGTGGGTCACACACACACACACACGTGCCCGCACGCACAGCACCGAATGAGTCGGGAATACACTCCGTCACACTCGCCCACACAAAAAAAGGAATTTTCTCGTACACAAAATTCACCTGTTCGTGTTCAGGTTCATAAAGACACTTAGTTTTAGGATCGAAATGAACTCTCTATGGGGTACCTATCGAACCACTGGGTAAAGTGCACAGAATACACTATCATGTGGTCGCTAAGAACAGTGAACAGAATGGGACAACACACTGAACCCAGAACAATAAGGAGCACACTAAGAAAGTTCCCGCAGATCCCAGACCACCCGGTGGGCCCTGCAGGTTCCTCATACATGTGTCCATTAAGGTCGATCAACTGGTCCGTATTTTCTCAAAGCATAGCGGTGTCCCCCCGCAGGTTGGTTAGCTCTAGGAGCAGCAGCAGCCGAGTTGTGAGACAACTCCTCCAAGAGTGCGAGCTTCATGAAATCGTTTGATCTCTCATCGTCAGAATCCACTCTGTTCTCATCCGCTGGACACAGGTCGGGGGGCTTTGGAACGGCGGGCATGGCAGTAGGAGTCCCAACATCATTCGGCATGCCCAGCCCCCGAAGAGGCCCAATGTCACCCCGGTCACAGCCTCCGGCACCATATCGCTTAAGGCGATTAGCATGAACTATTTTTTGCTCCCCTGTTCGAGTGTCTTTTACTCGAAAGGTGACCTCCGACAGTTTTTCTACGACCCGAAGCGGACCGCGCCATTTAGGCTGCAACTTTCTGGCGAGCCCACGGACGCCGGCCAAGATGTTGATACACACGACGTCACCCACGGCGAAGCTCGAAGTTTCGGCGTCCCTGTCGAATAGGTGTTTCCTTGTTTCGGCAGAGTCAGCCAGCATCAGGCGTGCAGACTCGTGGGCGGATGAGAGTCGCTGAAGCAGTTCATCTTTGTAGTTATCAAGAGTGCCGTAACTTCCTGTCGGCGACTGGTAAAGGGCTGATGGCATCTCGGGATGGCGGCCATAAAGAAGGAAAAAGGGGCTCTGTTTTGTACTCTCGTGGGTTGCCGAGTTGTACGCGAAGGTGATGTAAGGCACCCATACGTCCCAATCCCGTTGGTCACGGGCCACATAGTGCCCCAGCATTCCACTGATAGTCTGATTGAGGCGCTCCACCGCTCCATTACATTGGGGGTGATAAGGCGTTGTAAGAATCTTCTGGATTTCCAGGAGATCACATACCTCTCGCAGAAGCTTTCACGTGAAGTTTGCACCACGATCTGTTAAAAGTTGCTGAGGCGTCCCGTGGCGCATTACAACGCGCTCGACGAAGAGGCGGGCCACGGTCTCCGCCCGCTGGTCGGGCATGGGAATCACCTCGGCATACCAGGTGAGGTGTTCAACAAAAACAAGCAGATAGCGATTCCCCTGGGTTGACAGGGGCAGGGGTCCCATGATGTCCATCGACGTCCGTTGGAAGGGCTTTGAGACCTCCTCGAATATTTGTAGAGGCGCAGGCTTGCGGCCCTTCGGAGTTTTCCGCAGAGAGCAGGAGCCGCAGCGATCGCAATGAACTTTGACGTCCTGCTTCATGTGCGGCCAGTAGTAGTCGCGAGAAAGCCTCTCCGTCGTCTTCCGTGCTCCCAGATCTCCGGCGTAAGGAGCATCGTGCGTTGTTCTCAGCAACTCATCGCGAAGTGAAACCGGAACGACGACGCGGCCGCGCGATGTCTCCGGTTTCGTCCCCCTGTCTCCCTCTCCTCGGCACAGTAAACCTTCTTTGTCTAGATAGTACTCGCTGTGCCGACCCGGAGCGTTCTCACATTGTTTAATCAAGCTCACCAGCTCATCGTCATTCCTCTGTTGTTGTCGAAAATGCTCTAGGTCCAGCATTGGCTTGAAGTCCGCCAGGCCGCGAACGACCGCCCGACTCAGCGCGTCTGCGTTCTGATTGAACTTCCCCGCACGATGCACGATTTCGAAGCTATGTTCTTGAAGCAGCAAGTTCCACCTCGCAAGGCGCGAGTTTGGGTCACGGACGGACATCAGCCATTTGAGGGCGTTGCAGTCCGTAATAACACGAAAATGCCGTCCAAATAGATAGCACCGAAAGTGGCGCACAGCCCACACTACGCCCAGACACTCTTGTTCAGTGGCACCATAGCGCCTCTCAGCTTCGTTCAGCTGGCGGCTCGCAAATGCTATCGGACGCTCCTGTCCATCAAAGACCTGAGCCAGCACTGCGCCCAAGCCTTGGCCGGATGCGTCAGTTATAACGATGAAATCCTTTGAGAAGTCCGGGAATCTCAGTAGGGGGGCACTGGTCAAAGCATCCTTCATCAGCTCGAAAGCCGTCTGTGCTTCCTCGTCCCACACAAAGTCTACTTTTGGCGAGGTGAGCCGCGTCATGGGCCTGGCGTTTTCCGCGAAGTTTTTCACATGCCTGCGGTAATAGCCAAGCAATCCCAAAAACTGTCGTACTTGCTTCGCATTCCGAGGGGTTGGGAAATTGCGGACACAGCTCAGCTTGTCAGGATCAGGCTTAACACCCTGCCTCGAAAGGATATGCCCCAAGTACTTCACTTCCTCCCTCAAGAACTGACACTTGGAGGGTCCCAACTTCAGACCCGCTGCCCGGAACCGCATCAGCACGGACTCCACATCTGCTAGGTGCTGGTCAAAGTCCTGGCTGTATATAATCACATCATCTAAGTACACATGGCACGACTTCCCCAAAATACCGGCAAGGATTACATCGGCCGTGCGCTGCCATACCGCCGAGCTGTTTACCAGCCCCATGGGCATCCGTCGCCACTGATAGTGTCCGGACGGCGTATTGAAGGCCGTCTTTTCTCTGTCACTCTCATCCATTTCTATTTGCCAGAACCCTGAGGCCATGTCGACCACGGTGAAGTACTTAGCAGTTCCCAGCTGAGCAATGGTCTCTTGAATATTTGGGAGGGGGTATGGGTCGATTCTTGTCACCTTGTTTAGTTCACGATAATCGACCACAAACCTGAACGACCCGTCGGGCTTTTGAACCAGGAGAGCGGGTGCACCCCATGGAGAAACGGAGTGCTCTATGATACCCTTGTCCAACAAGGCCTGGACCTGTTGCTCCATCTCGTCTCTCATGGTGAATGGTATCCGATAGGCTCGGCGGTATACGGGTGCAGCATCCGACGTGTTGATTCTGTGTTTGATTGTGCTACAGTGACCGAGGTCCAGCTTCGTTGAGGCAAATGCCGCCCGGTACTTCCACAGGCGCTGAGCGATCCGTCCTCTCTCCCCGGGGTGAACGTGGGACAGCTCGAACATTCCCAAGAAAGCCGCCTCCGACACGCCGTTGACCGTGTCGCAACTCAGTATCATCTCCTCGAGTTGGGGGTCAGATTCCACGTCAACAAAGACTCCGACCCGCTTGTTCTTGGGCAGGCGCAGTTCCATCAACGTAAGATTTGCTATCCGGACCGGCACATGTCCCCTCTGATCTAACCGCGCCAGAGCATCAACCCCTAGAAGCCCATGAGGCTCAATCTCTACCATCTCCACCACTCCCAGTGCGCCGCGGGGCGGGTTCCCCCGGAGCTTACCAGCCACAATAATCTCGGTCCTTGGTGGAATAACGCACTCCGAAACCAACATGACAGGTGTCTCAGCAGAGCATACACCCCGCACAGGTTGCGATGGTGACCAGTTCAAGATCGGAACCTCTTCCCCGTCGAGCACAACCACCCCCTTCGTGGTCAGGAGGTCCAAGCCATGGGCGCGCACAACATCCTGCCCCAGGATTCCGGACACGGGGATCATCACGCTGTCGTTGCAGATAAAAAACGGATGGCAGAACGAGGTCTTCCCGATCCTAAGTGGCATGATATAGCAACCACGGGTCTCCAGCTCTTCTCCTGTTATGCCTGTCAACCGCGTGCGCGTGCCCCCGAGGTGCTCGTTGAACGTGCGACCACTCTGACTCAGTTCTCTGAAGACGGACTCTTTAAGGAGGCTGACCTTCGACCCGGTGTCCACCAAAAAACGTATCTCCATTTTTCCAATATTTGCCGCCACCACCGGACTGCTCTCCCCGCAAAACCTAATGGCCACGTTTATTTCTCCCCCTCCGCCGGTGTCGCTCGGAAGGGGACCTGTTAGTTTCCCTGCCCGTGGGGCCCTCCCGAAGCGGCCTCTCCTCTTTCTTCGTTCCTGTGGTGCTGCTGTCCCCCTTGTCGTGCGGAGTTCGAGAGTGACCCCTTTCATTCTCGATTCTACTTCTGCACTCTCTTATTTTATGGCCGACCAGGTTACAGTACCAGCAACGCATTGGAAGGCGCACTGACGTATTCCGAGGGAGACCCCTTTCCATCGGTGCCCGCTGAAGAGCGATGTTGTCAGTAAAGAGCTTCTCCAGCCTGTCGAGGCGCTGAGAGAGTAAGTCCGTCTCATTCTTTTCGTCGCGCGCATCGACCGCACGTAATGCAGCCCCGGGTGCAACTAACTTCTCGTTGCGCTCTTCTGCAGCGGCAGCCTCCACGGCGTCGGCAAAGCTAGTTGGACCCTTTGATAACACGTAACGTCTGACAGGATCTCGCAGTCCATTTACGTACAAGGAGAGAAGCTGTCGCTGAAGCACACTATCTGCAGCTGCTCGTGATTCAGCCGCGCCGGCCCCTTCGAACTTCGGGATAGTCTTCGCACCCAGTGCCCGCAGTCGACTTGCGAATTCTCGGACGTCCTCCTTAGTCTCTTGCTTGGCAGCCATGAACTTCTCAAGCCTCAGACTTTCCGGTTCATTGTCAAATCTCCTGAGCATTAGATCCCTGAACTCGGGATATTTCTTCACCGCTCTCATTTCTTCATCGTGCCAGGCAAAGTTGTAGGCCCTTCCGATCATCTTGCATTTAGCTATGCCGATCTGTTGTTCATCATTCCAACCTCCCATCTGAGCAACTTGGCTTAGCACCTGAAGAAAGTCTGCCACAGTGGGTCGCTGCCCTCACCCGAAAACGAGGGCACCATTGAGCCCAACGCGAGCACTCCGGCGCCGATCGAGTTTGCCATGATTTCGGCTACGGTGTTGATGGCCGCCGTACTAGCTTCTTCAGACGACATGGGCACTGTCTCTATTGCGGGGGTTTACTTTCCCGCGAAACCTTCAACGTAGAATCCCACCGCTGCCACCAACTGTGAAGACTCTGGTAAGGAGCTGCGCACACACCGTCGTCGGGGTCCGACTTCGAGGAGAGACAGTACCCAGCACTAGTTACGGCACATGTGGTTTTATATCAACTCGGCTTGAGTGCGCGACACAGACAGCTACAAAACACTTTGCTCGTCCGAAGGCTTGGAATCGCTGACCCTCCTTGCCCTGCCTCCTCTTCTTTTTTCTTCTTTGCCCTTGGCCGCGAGGCGAGGATTCTTCGTAATCTGGCGCGAACGCCACGGTGGGTCACACACACACACACACGTGCGCGCACGCACAGCACCGAATGAGTCGGGAATACACTCCGTCACAACGTCATATTCATGCGCTTGCTGTAATATGTCGCAGGATAAATAAATGCGGTCGAGACGGGCATGGGAGGAAGCTTGGAGATGGGTGTAGTTCAAGCAGTGCGGTGGGGCGAACGAGGTGTCCACGTCGTCTAGGCCACAAGAGACTATCATATCTTTCAAAAGGTTCACGCTATTGTCACTTATTTTGGTGTGTGAGGACTTGTCGCGTTCATCGCAAACGCAGTTGAAATCGCCCATCAGTACAACTGACCTGTCACACTCTACGTAACTGTTTAGGAACTGGAAAAACTGTTCTCCGTCCGCTGCATTATTCGGGGCATTGACTCAAATAACCCGCCACTGAACATTTGCCAAAATGAAATCACACGAAATAAAACGACCCCGTTCATCTACAGTCACATGCAGATCGGAAAGATTAACAGACTTCTTTCAAAAAAAGAAAACATCCCGCCGAAAAACCTACCGCGTGGCTAACGCACACTTCGTAATGAAAAAGAAAGGGCTTTATTGCGACAGCAATGTCGTCATCACTTTTCATTTTTGTCTTCTTCACAGCAAAAAAATCCGGCTTCGCGTCAGATAACAAGCGCTGCAGCTGATATCGCTTCTTCCTCGAGTTTAACCCTGGAACATTGAGGGTTGCAAAACTGAGGGCCATCTAGCGAAAATTACAAAGAAAGGCAAAATCGTGCAGCGGTGATTTCCGTTTGACGAGAGAGAGAAAAAAAAAAAAACTCACTCACAAAGCGGAGCTCTCCTTGCCGGAGGCGTCACCACGGGTCCTGTCGAGGCTTGTCTCCGGCCAGGGCCAGAGGTCTTCCGTGGTACTTGCCCCTCTTAGACATGACCATCTTACACATGTCCTGGACCCTCTCCTGCAGCCCCATTGGATGGTCGCCATCCTGTGCGTCCGCAGGCGGAGGGGGTCGCTTGATGGTGCTGGCTACGACTTACATGGCTACGTTGCCTTTCTCGGAGTCCGCGCACTAGGCAAAGTCAAATGACACCCTGTGCAGTTCGTCATCCTTGCCTTCGGGTTTCTGGGGTGGCGGGGGGCGAGTAGGCTCGCTGTCCTCAGCTTCTTGCGTCGGAGCGACGACCACCGGGGCCTGCGTTTCCGACGGAGGCTCCTGGGGTGGGGCTGAAGTGCTCGCTGCTGTTCCAGCCTGACCACGAGGCTCGAAGTCGACGTCGGTCCTGCCGGCCTCTCCCGCCGCCGCTTCCGCCTCGTCCTGGTTCATGATGTGCTCTGCCAGGTCGTCGTCCACCTTCGCGTGGGCCGCGTGGGCCGCGTCAGCGTACGTCTTCGCACAATCGCTTCGGGTGTGCCCGTAGCGTCGGCAGCTCTCACAGCGAGGCGCACGACATTCCTTCCGAATGTGCCCGGTCTTGCGGCAGCGAAGGCAGAGTAGCGCTCGTCCTGGTGCTAGAACCAGCGCCGAGCAGCAAGAGAGGTGGAGCTGATGAGGCAAGCGCTCGACGGTGACGTTCTCCTTCAGGGTTAGCCTCACAGTCCTCGTGGTTGACTGGACTCCCTCGAATCCACCCACGTGCCAGGTGTCTATGGAGACTCACTCGACTTTGCCGTAGGGCTCCAGAGCTTTTTTCACGCAGTCATCTGGCATGTAAAGCGGGATCCAGTGCAGCTTGAGGCACACCTCTGCCCTGTCCGGGTCAATGATGACGCACCGCCTGCCTTTCACCTCGAAAGCTTTAACGGCTGCTAACTTCTCTTTGGCAGCGGCAGACTTGAGCGTCACAAGCCACACGTGGTTCATCTGGAATGACCCTTCGCAGCTATCTCCTTCAGCACTCCTGCGCTTTCTAACCCCGCCTGGAAGTCTTCAATCCTGTATGGTCTTGCTCCGATATCGGCATGTAGGAAAACGGAGTTCAGTAGGTACTCGCCTGTCGGTATTGGGGGCATGATAATCCGATAATCCTCGTTGCATCGTTCATCCTTGTCGCCACGGCTATCAGCAGCCGTTGATACCGCTCCGACGGAGCTCATAGTGACACGTCTTTTCGCTTCGAAAGCCAAACGACAAATGCTTTTGAATAAGATAAGCTCTGAAAATTTAACATCTGATCGCGGCCGCTAGCCCTGCATCTGGGTTGAGATGAAGCGCCCAACGACGTGTAGTTTATTTTTTTTTTAATGACACTGCAATTTTGTTTGGACACCCCGTATTTTTTAGACATGTTATGGTTTTAAGAGAAGCTACAGCATTCGTGAATTCTTAAGAGCGTAGTGCTGCCAAGGTGTCGCGCGTTATTCGAAACGTAGTACCATACGCTCGAGTGAAACGGGCATTATTTATTTATTTACAGAAATAACCCGCAGCGCCAAAGCATTGCAGCAGGGAAACACAAAATAAACACATCATCACTAACATAAATACAATAGAAAATACGATAATTACTGTTAAATAAACACAAACTCCTGAATGTTAAAATTTAGGATACTGAAAACAATTATCCTACGTCCTATGTAGTGAATGCTGATGCGGGCAATGAATTCCAATCCGTTATTGAACGAGGGAAAATGAATATTTTTTTATAAACAGTTCGGCGAAACATTTCTTTGATCTTATTACAATGATCTATTTGGGTTGCAAAATAGTTTGATAATTCAAGATATTTATATTTATCAATTCTAGTTAAGTTATTAAAACAAAAAAATAAAAACTTTAGACAAAATTTTTTTTCTTTAAATCCAATAGTTCCCAAGCGAGCTCACGTGTAATTTCTGCCACACTGGACTGTTTTAGTGTACGTTCTCGATACAAACCTTGCAATAGGAAGTTTTTGCTTTGGTGTCGTACTGTGCGAAAATATTAAACCAAGTTTAATTGCTCCTGGTTGGTGACAGCCATTGATGACCTGCTGCAGCGAAACTGATTTAAGAAATAGGTGTAATTATAAAGGTTTCTTATATTTCCCACCGCTATTTTACTCTTTCAGGGACCTCGAGTACAGGCGGGAGATACCCTATACAAAGCAGGTATGCTCCTTTTTATACTTTGAAAAACTTTGTATGTGTGTTTAGAAAAAAGGGAATCGCGTCCAAAAAGCAACGAGGAATTCCGAAATGCACGAATGAAACTACGACCAACACCTCGTATCGTCAAATCAGTGTTGTGCCCGTTACCAAAAATTAGGTAAGGAAATAGCGTTACCGATTAGTTTTAATAAATGAAAGCGTTACTGAGATTCGTTGCCGTCCTCCAAATGTAACGAAATACCGGTAGCAATTTACTTTCAAAAACTAAGGAACGCTACTTACGCGTTGCTTTTTTATTTTAGTAAATGGCTGTCATATGCTGTGGTTATAAACTTGGAGAGCAATTAAGCGTTTTCAGAGCGATTTGATATGTTCATTTTTAGTTTATCAAAATTGTAGAATACAGCGAGGCGGTGGCGTACCAACTTGGTTTTGACAAGGGGGGCAAACCTGACCCCCCCCCCCCCCTCGCCTTAGGACTGGGGGCGGTGCCCTTGGTATCCCTTGGGTGCCGCCGGCCAGTGTTTACCCTGCCCAGTGGCGGCAGTTTCAGGGGGGCAAAACACATGCCTTGCCCCCCCCTCCCCCCCCACTCTGAGAACTGGGAGGGAGGGGGGGGAGCGAGCGCCCCCCTTGCCCCCCCCCCCCCCCCGGTTGGTACGCCCATGCAGCGAGGCCCCAATGGTGCGTGCGATTTTTAAAGGGACCGAACACGTGACCCATATTATCCGTAAGTAAGGGAGAAACTAATAATGTACTGTGATTGACACTGCCGTAAATAGTAACGAATATGCTTTACGCGTTAGCCATTTAGAATTGTAATGAGTACGTTGGAACGTAACTAAAAATATAATACGTTACCAGCAACGTCGGGACTTGTAACGCGTCAATTTCAACATTGCGTCACATTGACATGACAAATCGTCGTATATTGTAACGATGCAAGTAGAGTTGGACCGAAAAAATTGTCCGTTGATAACTAAAGATCTGTACTTTGGCATTTTTTTTTTGCTTGTGTCTAGTTTCGCGCCTCTTTCGGAATTTCAAACAGCGCTAGCGCGGCCAAACATTTTTTGTAGACGAAAATATTTAGGCAAGTGACTAATCAACACATAAGAAACCTCTGTGATTTTTTCGAAAGGATTGGCGACGGTCGAGCTTCACGCCTGGGACGTTTGGCATGGAATGACCCATGTGTAAGAATAACTCTAGAAGCCTGGAGCCATCGCATTCTTAAACTAACGTGGTCGCAGTTGGCACGCTGAGAGTGGGCTGATTTCCGTCGATGAAAGAAAAATTTCAGTGACCAGTCGCCAATTGTCAATCGCGAATCGCAATTCGCGACTGGCCAATCGCGAATTGCCACCAGGGTGACGCTTTTTTCCGCGCACGTCGATAATAGAATGCAGTCGTTGGAAATGCGTAGTGTCTATCGCAAAGTCACAGTGCACTTTTTGTCAACATATCCGTTTGATAAATATATGAAATAGACAAATAGATACTGACAAAGTGCGTTGATATCAGTTATGAACAGTTAAAGTGTGGAGAGAGAAATGCTCGGGGTAAGGCTTGTTGGGAATTACGTACGCACAATACTTTGTCTGCAGAATGGCTGGTTTTGAACTATGAAGCACTAAACGTTTAAAAAATCACGACAAAAATCAAGTGCGGTTTTGACAGATCTAAATATAACCTAGAACTCCACTATATTTCTCGCCGCATAAATAATAATAAAAAAAAATTGCCAATTTTCCGAGGAAGCTGATGTTTTAAAATACTCATTTTTATTTTCTCAAACTGTTAGTCACTGGAACATGCTGCCCGATTCATTTGTAGAGCTATGGTGCCTGGAGCGTGTCCCCGACTGGTGTGTTTAGTGTCCTGTCTCGTCCATACATCAAAGGCGGTCCCGAAGTGGCAACAAATGACGTCACAGAAGCCGGAGTGTCACGCTCTCGGATGTCGCGATCCTGGCGGTAGGTCGTAGAACTGCTGGCGAAAAGCACGAGCGAACGCGAGTGTCGCTGTCGTCACGGCGTCCCAACTTCTGACTGCCTAAGCTTCCGTGGACTGCCACACTGGAGATCGACGTGCAGCAGAACAGGCGTCTGCCACATAAACACCACCACTCTTGGGACACCGCCGGGATCGCGACCGGCGACAGCATGACACTTCTGTGATGTCACGAGGCGGAAATCGAGAGACAACTTTTTTGGACGCGGTGAACGCACCAGTCGGAGACGAGTTCCGGTCTCCATAACAGAGCTGCCCTCTGTTCACTCACTCTCAAATTAAATATCATCATGACGTGGCCGTTTATTTTTTGTATAGTTTCGTATAGTTTTGTATTCGTGTCGTTTACACATTCAGTGATGTTGCTGTATTCTGTATTCTTTTATGCATCCCTGCTCTAATCTTCACCGGGTGAAAAGTATGCAATAAATAAGAAAAAAAAGATGACACAAATTTGCCAATCAAATGGGTTGTATTTTGAAGTCTCAACACCTGCCAACACTGCAACCCAGCAAGTCAACTAGGTGTGCGAGAGGGAGACACGTGCCCATGTACCACGCCAGAGAAACGCGTAACTTGACACATGTTCGGCAAGCCTAGGGGCCTCACTTGAATCTAATACGGCTTTCCTCCAAGGCGTCGGTTAGTGCTGAAGTGCTTTTCATTGGTGTTTCAGTGGATTTTCTCTGGCTCGCACATAATTGCCCGAGTGCCCGACTTGAGTCAAAAATGCCATGCATGAATCAACGAACCGACAGTGAAGCCTAAATCTTCAACTTCTTTGCCCATTTACGACCAAAGTTGCCACGTGATATCCGAACAACCAGAAGCGAAGCGTAATTATTTCACTTGTTTGGCGATATAGGTCCTAAGCTACAAGATGACAGCCAATACCTGCAGGGAGGCCTAACTTTGACGCTTGTTAGGCGACTTAGGGCCCAGGTACCCGGACTCTATTCAAAGAACGTCAAATTCGTGCTCTACCTTAACTTGTTCGGTCTTTTTAAGGCCCTGAATTCCAAGACAAAGACCAAATTTTGGCGGGAAAACCTCTACTATCTGGGTGTCTTTGCTTTATGTGACGCGCTGTTGTCAAATCTGCGGTTGTTAGAAAAAGGGAATCCGGTTTTATACGAATGTTATGTGATGAGGTAATCTCTTAGGAGGAGAAAAGCGACGTCTGGGACAGACAAAAGGAAAGATAGAATTCTCCGTGGTTTGCTAGTACAGTCGTCTTATGTCACGCGTGACGCGGTCTGAGGGTGTATGCGAATTGTGAAATAATTTTAACGTTTAGTTTTTCATTACCTTTTTCACAAAGTAATCACGGTTTTTGACGTTCGTACCAAACAAATTGCCAAAATGCGCCATTTTTTTAAGAATAAATATACACAAAAAAATACTCCTTATTGTTCTTATAAATAGCGTTCCGTGTTTTCGAGAGGTTATTTTTTTTTTCATTTTTATTGGAAGGTGTTTGTTAATGGTATATATTTCTCCAGACATTCGGTGTTTTTTGGTACAATTGTTGGTGTCGGGCAAAAAATCGTGGTTTATCGGGATTTAGGCTGAAGAAAATAGAACACGGGTAAGGGGCTTCCCCAACGTTCAGAGAGAGCCTGCACAGTGTTGTAGGCGTTATCGAATAAAAAGTAACGAAATACGGTACTCGTTACTTGCAAATAGAGGGAACGGGTTACTGTTTTACATTACCTCAAAATAAAACGCGTTACCGTTATCGTTACCGATTAAATGTTACGCACGTTACTTTTGGATTACTTTCTAATTATGAATTAACACGTTTTACTCTTTTGAGGTTACAGGTATGCATAAGCGTCATATTTCAAAGAACATTATGTTCATACAGGAACTGAATATAATTACTTTATATTTTTTACAATTTCACGTAAATACTCGCGACAAAAAACTCAAAAACCGCAAAAACTAAAAATTTACGTAACTTGGCTCCTAGAAACACACAAACAAAATTGAAGGTTTTTTTTCTAAGTTTTGGAAAAAAAAGTAACGAGTACGTGACTACGTTACCGAAAAAGTTAAGCGTTACCGGTAACGTCGTCACTTGTAACGCGTTACCGACAACACTGCGTATGCGTGACCCGCGTTCATGGAAAAAAGGGGCTCCGAAGAAAGAAGAAGCCTCGGTTAAGTGGGGGCTGTGCTTCGAGTCCGCACAAAATAAAGGTATATATAAACATTGCCTTCCCATGGAGCTTCGGATTTGCTTGTTCAAGGACAGGTTATATTTGTGGTAATACGGTTGGCCCCGATCTTCTTAAAAACAGCTCGAGGAATAATTTGTGGGGCTTATCGGTATTTACTGAAAAAAAAAAATAAATTGCGCGCAAAAAAAAAGAGTGCCTGAAGTCCTGCCCACGATGATGCGTAAACAAGTGACGTAGTCTTTTCGAGCAGTTCCTGCTCGTGAAAGCAGTGTCTGTTATGGCTGCTATGGTAGCTGTATCGGAAAGCAGCAAGGAACCAAGACGACGGTGTGAATCAAACGAACGTCGAACCTTTTAATGACTGCCCGGGCGCTCGTGCTTCGAGTCCCTATTTGGGATGGCTCAGTTGCTAGACCATGATGCTGGTTCCGCCGTTACACCCCCCTTCTCTTAGGGCAAAACAACAACACTATAGTCAAGGCTGTTGACGGAAAGCTTCATCGTAGGTGAGCCTATGAGGTGGATGACGCACGCATCGTAGCGTCCTTCTACTAGAGTCCGCCGGCGGCACAGTCGCTGGCACTGGGGTCGGTGACCGAGTTGTTGGCCCTGGGGCTGCAGACGCCGTGTCCATCCCAGTAGGCTGGTTCCCAAATGAGGGTCTGGTTGTTGGAGCCAAGCATGCGTAGTCCTCCACTTCGCTGTCTTCCCCATCAGGGGTAAAGTCCTCCGGGGTTGGAAGAAGGTGTCGTCGGTTTTTTCGCAGTGTTGTGCCCGCTTCCGTGATGACCTGGTAAAATCTTGGGGCCACCAAGTCCTGGACTTTAGCCTTCATTGCCCAGGAATTATTTTCCCTGAGGCGAACCACCTTCCCTGGAGGGAGTGACTGAAGCGGTCTTCTGCCCCGGCTGCTCTGCTGATGCTTGTGCACTGCATTTGGAGCCGGTCCAGTGAAGTCGGGCAGCCGCGACCTTATTCTTCTTCTCATAAAAAAAGTTCCCTTGGTGATCGCCCGTCGTATTCCAGAGGCGAAGATCTGTAGTTCAAAAGTCCTAGCCTGTAATCGTCTTGTGCATGCTCTGATTTTTTCATGATCCTCTTGACTATCTGAACGCCTTTTTCGGCTAGACCATTTGGACACGGGAAGTGTGAACTTGAAGTGACGTGCCGAAAGTCATATTTGAGCGCGAAAGCCTTAAAATCGCTAGAACTAAACTGGGGCCAATTGTCGGAGCACACTTCGATTGGTAGTCCATGCCTTGCGAAGATCGCCGACAGCGCATTGACCACTGCATCTGTCGTGGTTTGTGTAAGGTGCTCAACCTCCGGGAAATTCGAGTCGGCATCAAACGCAACTAGGTATGTCTGCCCGCCGTACTGAAATAAGTCCACAACAACGCGCGCCCCTGGGGAAAGTGGCACTGCTCTCATCAACAGTGGTTCTGCTGGTTGTTGATATGCACGATGCTTGCACGTTGAACAGTTGTCAACCATTTGTGCAATATCCGCTGACATTCCAGCCCCAAAAAATTAGGAGACGGGACTTTGCTTTGCATTCGTTGACTCCCAAAAGACCATCCTATGTAACATTTTAAGCATCTCTTCTATGAGGCTTTTCGGTATAACAGCAAACCCCGCTAAGCCGAGCTGCGAACAACAAACCCCACTTCTGACACCATGAATCGGAAAGCAGCAAGGAACCAAGACGACTGTGTGAACCAAACAAACGTCGAACCTTTTAGTGGTGGCCCGGGCGCTCTTGCCTCGAGTCCCTATATGGGGTGGCTCAGTTGCCAGACCATGATCCTGGTTCTGCCGTTACAGTAACTGTAGTGTATTCTATATTACGTATGCTTCGAAGCACACAGTCTAGATAGCGTTTCACCGTACTCTATGGAGTACAGTTTTGAAACGAAAATCTAGATGGCGCTTCAAACGACGAAAGACGGACTAAAGGAAGTAAGCAGGTTACCCCCCCCCCCTCCTCCCCACCCCCCCCCCCCCCCCCTTTGCGGGAGCTCCGCAACAGGGCAATCTTTACTTCGTTTCCTCTGAAGTCCCGACGCAGCCGACGCTACGAGCACATGAGCCCAATCAGACAGTGTCAAGAGGACAACATCATAGTGTTCGACTTGTTTATGTACGTGTTCTAGCATCGCTCAACCAATCATAAACAAATAATGCCCGGTGATTTTTTTATTTTATGACGCTGATTGATTGGCCCCATTAGGTCGTAGAATCTGCTGCGTCTGGACTTAAGCTTCACCGAAATATATTAACGCTGTTGACGACCTTCTGCTGAGATTGTGACAATGGTACGGAAACCACCACGTCACTCCTCTAAGCGTCATCGTGGGCAGGGCTTTACGTGTTTTTTTTTTTTTTTTTGCGCCCAATATTGACGCAGGCAAAAAAAATAAACGCGTCAGCTGGTAGATGAATATCCAAAACATCATTTAATTTTCGTTCCTTAAAATAGTCTGGCCTCTATTAGTAGTTACACTTAATGCAGCAATTGCAGCTCGACTAATAAAATCAGTCATTTAAATGATGATGAACTTATTCTAATAAATAGGCTTACTGATTATGGCGAATACCTTCCCATCGGATGATGATATGATACCGCGCCTAGACAGATGTTGACAGACGCTTGTGAGCGACCGGGGCTCGTGCATGGTACAACACCGCAGTGCCACTTTATGCTCGATGTCAGCCTTACATACTCGCATCTTACGGACGTGCTCGCGACCCCTTGCGGAGAGAAACAAATCTACTGAAGATTTATTTATTTCAGCGTTGTAGACGTTCTTTCTAAACAGGAGTGAAAGCTCGACTCTCGTTCCTTCTCAATCTTGGAATGAGTTCCCGTTACAGGTTCCAGTAGTTAAAGAAGAACGCTTTCCAGTAACTTTTTTAAAATTGAAACAGGACGTTACCTTAACGTTACATTTGCCTATTTTAAGAAAAAGATGTGCCGAATAATTTGTAAATAAAAAAAAGCGAAAAAGTGAAAATATCCACACCGAACTACATATCGAGTCGACACATTGATTTTTGTTCCAGTCCTTCGATTTCGACTCTCTCTTGGACACTTTCCCATTCCTTGAAGTCAAGGGTTCAAATAGTCAACATGAACGGCTTAAATCCCTACAAAATCCGGGTAAACGTTCGATTAGAACGCCGTTCCTCTTGACGTTCCCTCGAAGATGTAACGAGTTCTGGTTTGAGTTTCATCGACGCAAAACGGAACGGCGGCGTTTTTCCATTCCTTCTAAAAGGAACGCGTTCTAGGAACGTGATTCGTTGGAACGCTTTTACTTTATTTTTACAAACGGTGAACACGAAGTATCACACCCGGTCCGCTCATATGAAACCCTAATTCCCTTATATCTTACCAAAGAGCGGAACGCCCCCATTGTAAACCATCCAACAAGTTACGTGAAAAAGGTAGCACCGTAATCACTAATGCTCAACTATGAATACGCTTTCTGATTGGATTATTACGGTGTTGTTGTTGGTTCTTTTCTTTTTTGTAACTTCTTTGCATGATCGACAATGCAGAATTGACAACTCGCCATTGCCTGCCGAATCATTTCAATTGCCTTTGTTTAGAATATGCCGAACTTGACGGAGAATGGACCCCTTTAAGAAACCCATCAGGCAACGTTGGTGGTAGCCATTTTTCGGGCACGAAGCGAGTGATTAAATCCGAGTCCTCAAGGAACGCCGACGCAACACGCGTTTGTGATTCCAATTGAGCCGGGGATACACGCCCAACGTTTACGCAACCGACTTCTTGTTCAATGCGCCGAGAAAATGAAGGAGAGGAGGAGACGAGAGCGCGGCGGAAACGTCAGAACGCCGAGTTCTGATTGGAACGATTAGTGGGTAGACCTTAAGCTAGCTGCATTTGTCTCCACTGCACACGTCGAAAGCGTTAGAACGCGGAATGCCGGCGTCCTTCGTTTGGCTTTCGCATTCGAGCGCGTTCCACGAGTGCAGTGGAAGCAAAGGTTGCTCTTCATTCTGGTTTGCGGTACATGCTGAAATAGCAGCCGTGAACTTGTGCACGAACGTTCGAACGCGATGAAACGCTGGTGCACGTAGTCACAAAAACTTGTGCAGCGCAGCTGCACATGTTCAAAAAGAGACGCGCTTTGGCATATTGCCATACGAAGGTGCCTGCCTTGGACAGGCTGCGCGCGCACCGTCGTGCTGCCCTGTCACATTTTATGTTACAAAACTGTTCGAAGCTTTTTGATCATACGACTTAAATATATATTTATTCGAAGAAAAACCTCGATCGTGCAGTGTTTTTGAGGGGAGTGTTGTGTTGCGGCGCAGGGATCTACTTTTTCGGCCGTGCAACCCCGTGTCCGGATCAGCGCGGTGCTGCCGGAGTTTCCCTGCGTGAGGGACATGGTGCTGCCCAAGGAAGCCGACGCCGACAAGGTGAGCGGACCGCCGTCTCACGCTACTCCCCTGGTGGGCGATTCTTAAGCAGCGGTCACACTGCATATATACCCTACAAAAAAAAAGTCTGCAGACAGTGTCTCAGGCTTGTTTCTTCTTTGGATAGCGGTCCTGTCTCATTGGCAGTGAAATACATAGTTGCAGACGTGCGTGGCACGTACAAACGTATTAAACAAACGGGCTTCGAACACGTCTGATGCGTGTCCAAAGACGATTCCTTTCATCATGTCTGCAGCCAACACAGCGTCTTCTGTATAATATATAAAGCAGAATGGCTGCAGCTTTAGTGTGCCCAGTATTGAGAGTGTTTCCGACTGCTTTATCGGGGTGACGCGATTGATGGGCCGCGTTTGAAATACGACCTGCTAACAGGCGACGAAAGCGGAAATCAAATAGTTCACCAGGAGAATACATTCTGCACTCCGCATGCTTGCACAAGACAGTAGCGTGCCTAGAGCACCAAATACTCCTTAGCGCTATGCGGAGTGCAAGTTCGTCTGCGTTTTGCACAGGGGTTGCGATGGTGTCAGAACTCCGAACTCTTATTGACTGACTGAAAAAGAAAAATAGTGGGCAGGTCTCAAGGCATCTAGCATTGAGGTCTACCCACTGTCCTTCCAATCAAAGCCAATCAGAGCTCGGCGTTCTTCTGACGTCCCCGCCACTCCTGCTCATGAAGCAGACGTCTTGCTCTCGGCATAGATAGCCCGCGTCGGAGAAAATACAAGCGCCTCGCCCTATCCGCGCTGTCGCGCGTTCATGCTGTCCCCAAAGAGAGAAGGTCCACCAAATCAGATACCGGATTTTCCAAGACAGCATAAACGGCTGCCTTCGCTGTCTAGAAGGTGGTTCACGACGAAAGAGGGCTGCAGCCACCCCGCCCAACTTAAAAAAAAAAGATCGCCGAGGATGCGCGCGCGTCAAGACATTCCAACTACGAAAAACAGGTCGGCTTCCAGGCCATTGAATTTTCGCGGAATAAGATTTATTCTTCCTCGTGATGTATTAGGTATTTCCAGCTGCTCGATCAAGGTCTCAGGGTCTATTACGACGCGTTTGCAATAGGAACTGCAAGGAAGTTACGAGAGCGGGTATCGGCTACAAGTGTTCCTCGCCACGCGAGGAAGAAAGAGTTTGGAGTGTCTAAAGTAGGTGCGAGGCATTCATGTACACGTTGTAGTTGTATCCAACGTTTCGCGGTTAGTGCCTGCCCCAGAGCCTCGTTCATTCTTGCGAGAAACTCTCTTGCCTCCGACCGAGTTTATTCGGCTGAAAAAAAAAACCGCGCCGTTCACGTTTCTAGCCGCCCGCCGCGCGACTCCCCTCTCCAAAAAAGACAGCTTCTGGCTCGTGCCTTGTTTGGAAAACTGCTCTCACAGGCTTTCCCTCGCAGTCAAAACCTCGCTGCTGCACGACATAAAACCGCTAATGGCCCACAGCGCAGAGAAAGTGTCCAATATTCCCTCAGCTATATGAGAATAGAATAATAAAACAACGAGCAAAAGGAGGCAACGTGTGGAGGTACCGCTCGCGCTAAGTTTATTTAACGGAGATGATCTTCGTGGGCACTGTCTTTGTTACCCGGATTCCTCTTGTTAAATATTGTTGAATATTTTTTAGTCTCAATGAGCATCTTTGCTGCCAAATTGGTGCCAGCCAGACTGCGAAATTTGCAATGCTTGGGAGCACCGACAACGTCCGCATACGCCATTTTCTTTTCGAGTTCTGAGTCGCTGCGGCAGCACGAAAACCTTTTTTGCTTGGGAAAAATTGGTCCTGGGCCAACTGCTCTCGCGGCAAAATATTCCGCCGAATTCCGCGCATATTCAACAGCAGATCCGCAACTGTGAAGGGGCTATAATAGCCGGCTCCAGGTTAGCAGTGCAATGTCGGCAAGAGAATCAAACGAAACGCTTAAAGTTTAGTTCACTTTTGATCATGTTTTAATTTTCAGATGGACACCTTCTTGACCATGTACCGAACCCACTGCCAACGAGTCTTAGACACCGTCCTGAGGGCAAGCCTCGAAGAGGTAAATATATTCGGTCAATTTAATATGCTGCCTGCTTGTTTTATTGTTTACACTGGCACAAGGAGCTGGCTGAAGTTCACATTTAAAGGAACGAGAAACTAGAGAGACATACTAAATTCCTGATACGATACCGGTACACAATACCGGTACGGACCGGGGGTGGGGTTGTTGCTACCCTTTGTGCGCGCCACTGTCGCAGGCATATGGGGTGACCCGCAGTTTGCTTCCGGCGTTGCTCCTAGTTACAAAGGCAGTCCCTACAGTCACTGAAAGAGTTAGAACGGCAGGGCACCTCTTTCGAACGTCCAGCCTCCAGCACGAGCTTGTTGCTTTCAGCCGTGCTTTGACTTCGCGAGCACGCTCGAGAGTCTCAAGACGCCGACGCATTGTTGAAGGTAGAAAGTAGGCGAGACAACTGAAACTTCTTCCTGCCGTTCTCATTGTGTCACTGGTGTTGCGAACAGCAGATCCGCGTTTGTCTTCGCGTGCGTAATGAAATAAAAGCAAACACCAATAAATAATGTACGGAGCCACATGCTTCAAAATACCTATAAAAAGACACGCCTCCACGTGTATTTCTGACAATAAGCGTCTCGGTCGGCATATTTCCGTGGCGTGTTTGCTTTTTGCACGTGAAAGCAACGCACTAGGTCATGTTGTTAGTCATTTTACCGCGTATGCCGGCAGCAAGCCAGAGGCAATATCCACGGCTGTAAAAACCGTGATTCAGCAATAAACTTGCTCTAGACCACTGTGTTCGGGCAAAATATGCGATACCGAGCGATACCACAGGCGTTGAATTGTGAGAACAACATGGATTAAGACAACTCGCAGGCTCTCGTGTGTACTCCAACTCCAGTCGGCCGCTAGCCCTGACCAAATTATCCTTCGAAGCACTAATGAATGTGTCACGTTTGAGTAAGACAAATATCTGGCCTAAAAAAAGGCTTAACATTGTTCAAAAGAGGCACAGTGGTATAATCTTTTCGATTTGTAGTTCGCCCAGCCTCCTCGAGCGAGTGTCATCTCTAGATTGCTAAAGTTCTGTTTATACCTAAGCTTTCTCTGCTGGCTTTTTCTCATTTCAAATAAATAAATTCGTAATGACGTTTGAAAAAAAAATTAACGCTATTGAACTAATTTTTTGTATGGATGTCTTAAGCTAAGAAGTTAGCCTATACGTTGAGTTACGACTCCGCGCGTCAACACGGACAACGCCATCCCACTGATCTCAATGACAATTGCTGGATCGCGTTTGACCAGCTCTGCCTATGGACCGGAATGCGGCCACGGTCGGCCATCTTTAGGTAGAGTTATATCCTCTCTAGCCATCATAGTAGTATGGCGGACAGCGCAATGGCGGCAGACTGCCATAAAATAGTCGTAGATCTAGTACACTGTATCATGGGTGATATTTCGTGCTTGATTGAAGTTGTTCGACGAAGCAGATTCTTGAAACCCGGCGTGAGCGGTCGCCTCGTTTTTGAAGACCCGGCAAAAGTTCTACGAAAGCGCAGCACCGGGGGAAAGCAGCGCAGCTCGCATCAAAAGCAGAGTACGTACCGGCGTCTGCTTTCGATGCTTCTTCCGATGCGACTTTCGATGCGTGCTGTGCTGATTTTCCCCGGTGCTGCACGATTTCGCGAAAATTTCACCGGGTCCTCAAAGACCGGGCTACCATTCACGCCAGGTTTTAAAAACATGTTTCGTCAAACAATTTCAATCAATCACAGAATATCACCTACGCTTTTTTGTTGGCAGCTTGCCACCACAACTGCCACAACGCCATCTGCCATGGATGGATGATGGTGGCTGCCAAGTGGCTTCAGCAGCTGTATCTTGGCTAGAGGTGATATAACTCTACCTAAAGATGGCCGCCAGTGACCGCATTCGCGGAGCGGGCAAACGCGATCCAGCAATTGTCATTGAGATCAGTGCGCCATCCTTTCTAGAGGCTGACTTCACAGCAATTACAGGTTTATTGAGGAGAAGCATCTTCAGAAACTGAAGGGTTGAAGGTTGGGGGGAACTTCGGTTAGTACAGTTGTTTAGTAGACTTTCTTAACTCTGCCAAATTATAATTTGGTTTGAGCTCGTCAGACGGACATCATTATTATAAATTTTGTTTATCTAGGCTCTACGGATGAAGCCGCTATACACAAAATGTGCTTCCACGGCATTTGTCGGTGTTTATAATGGATATCGAGTTTTTCTTTTTTTCGTGTGTGTCTGTGGTTATAGGACGTTATTTTCTACCAACCTTTCTCCGTTTTTATTTAATGGTGCACACTTGAACTTTTTGTTTCTTCCAAAAACTGTTTGAACACGAACGCCGAACACCATAACCACAAACGCCGGTGTCAGACCTGCAGCTTTCACGTTTTGAACAGCGCCCCTGGCAAGCTTTAGATCGTGTTTTCGCTGTGCGTTGCGTTGCGTCCTTTCATACCATAACCTCCTTTATATTAGAATGCCTATAAAATCCCGAAAGAACATGGCTGCTTTAAAGGGGAAAGTAGATGAGGGAAAAGGGCGCTTGCAGAGGGTCTCTCAGGTCGCGGCAAACAATGCCGCATCGGTAAAATCAGGAAACATTGACACGCTCCTTTTTGTTCTAATTTTGATTGAGGGAAAGGAGGGCCTTTTGCGTCAACCCTCCGCTATTCCGCCAATATCCAGTTTCTCTATGCGCCGGTATCCTCCATTCTTTTTTCTGCGTTGCGGTGTGTTGTTGTTTCGCGAAGAGGCCACCGCGCGCCTTTTCGGCGCTGGCTGAGGCGACACCCAAAAGTGACTCTGCGTTACCACATTGGTAATCGTTCGGCGCTGCTCCTCGCTTTTTCCCTGCAACCAGACGCTCATTGACTCGCCGTGGAAATGACAGGCTTTCTAGAATGAAGGAGGCTATGTTCAAACGCTCTGCTAGTACCCGTGGACAGACGCTGACGGACGCTATTTTATGCTCGCAGAAGCTGCCTGATGAGACTCTAGGAGAAAGCTTCGCACCAGCATTACATGGTGGCGCCTCGCGGATGCTAGCGGAGACGCGCCTTTTTTTGTGGTCTCTTCTCGTGAATGCTACAGCTTCCCTGGCCCAAAGAAACAAGCCTTTCATTTATTTTACCTCTCGCTCAGTACCGATTCTCGACACTTCACGACTCGCGAGACTCAAACCTTGAACATACCTTGACATCTAGTGACTCTTGCTCTTGTAATTGCGGAAGAGCTACTGAGGTTTAGCTTTCTACATTGCAACAACGAGCACCCGATGAACGACAGCTTCAAAACCATTATACAGATTGCTCTCGAGGAATATGCGGGCGTAAATAATGCGTATAAACAAACCAATGAACAGAGGGCATTGAAGCTTTTCGCAAATGTATCCTTAGGTGGTTTATTTATCATATTTAAACTTCATGAGTGTAGGCTTTACAAACCTGTGTCTGTGTTGTCCCCTTTTTTCTTCTCTTTTTGTCCTACGTCTCGAGTTTTACAATGTTGAAAGTTCACCAGCTCGCTTGCATCTTCTTTATATTTTCTATACTAAAACCATAGTTTTTTTTTTATATATACATATAAGGCTATCACAAAAAAAAAAAAATTACAGGGTTTTTTTACCGCAAAAATAAACTAGGCATTGCCGAACGCTCATTCTCCGCCCAAAGGTAGCGCTAGAGGTCACAACCAGATGCCAAAGTTTCAGCCCGGTCCCATAACTTAATCAAAAGTTAGAAGTGATTTTCTGAAAAGTTCATTGAGAAAATGGTGGCCGACGGAGTTTTCGAATACATGCGGCTCTATGCAACCAGAAACTGAAAACGGGCGAAAATGGGCTCCATTTTCCCATTGAACTCTTCAGAAAATCACTTATAAATTTTGATTAAGTTATCGGATCTGGCTGAAACATTGGCATCTCGTTGTGACCTCTAGGGCTACCTTTGGGCGGAGAATGAGCGTTCGGCAATGCCTAGTTTATTTTTTCGGTAAAAAATACCCTGTAATATTTTTTTCTGTGACACTCTGTATATACGTATATATACAGGGTGTTTCAGAGAACTCAGGCCAAATCGCTCCTGCGAGAACTACTCATTGCAACGAAAAAAGGCTTGTTTCGTTTTGATCCTGGGCCCCTGAAAATTATTAAAGTCCGGGATAATTAAGTTGTTAATTATTTTTGCGTAATTAATTTTTTTAGTATTGTGTTTAAGGGCATGGTTTCAATTAGAAAATTGCTCAGCATCGTCGAAAAACACTAAAGCAAAAAATTGCAGAACGATAGAAGGCACGCGAAGAATTTTACGACTTTCTGAAAAACCGCACAAATTCGACGGGTTTTTAAGTTTCGGTTTGCTATCGGAGCGCATCTCGGCTCCGGCGGCACCGCGCCCCGTGGAGAGATAGTGACCAACCTCTGCTCCGCTGTCATCGCGCGACGCAGCAGGGGCTGGTTGCAGACAGCGCAGCAGAGGGTGGATATATATATATATATATATATATATATATACACTCACACACACCGGGAGGAAGACGGCAAAGACCTTCTGGTTGACGCTGTTGCTCACAGGTGGCACCCCACACGCTAAGATTGGTTGAATCTGCTTTCAGATATTCTACGTAAAAAAATACGTTTTTTATGTTTTTTTTACGTGTTATTTGTAACAGCGTCAACCAGAAGGCGTTTTCCGTTTATTCTTTGTGTAGAGGGGAGGAAAAAGGGGGTTTTTACACATAATTCTTTTTTGGCACGCCTACACTGATAAAATATAGTATAATAGATCGCTGCATTCCTAATGACACGTTTGTGAAAAGATTCATTGCACTCTGTTTTTTGGTTTATATATACGATTTTGTTTTTTTTAGAGCGCAGCTCTTACGCCCGTTTCCGGCTTGAGTGGCGTCGGCGTCACCGTTGACGTAAGTGATTTTCTGAAAAGTTCATTGAGAAAATGGCGGCCGACGGAGTTTTCGAATACATGGGGCTCTATGGCACCAGAAACTGAAGACGGGCGAAAATGGGCTTCATTTTCCTATTGAACTTTTCAGAAAATCACTTATAACTTTTGAATAAGGTATCGGATCGGGCTGAAACCTTGGCATCTCGTTGTGACCTCTACACGCTAAGAAAAAATGGAGGAAAAAAGTAGCAACGGCGCGTCTTTCTCCCTTCTACTGACGCGCCCCCAAGCGGACACAAGAAGAAGGGAGGAACGAGACGTTTTCCTCCTTCTCCAGGCAGACTGGAGAAAGCTTTCGCCCTCCCGACTCATCTTCTTTTGTTTCGTTTTCGAGCAGGTCGCACACGTTGTTTAATAAATGCTGTTGAGTTGATTGAGCTTCAGCGGCAGCGAAGGCCGCCTCTAATTTCGTCTTCTAGTCCAAACGTGCAGAACATTTCGGTTGCATTGACGTTTTTATCACTAGTTTTATGAAACGATAAAATGAAGCCGCTAGAAACTGCGAAGTTCCGGAGCAGTGCCAGCAGCGCCACGTACACTGGGAAAGATTGCCGTCTCCGGATTGCGGGCTTATGCTATACTTACGCGGAACTACAGTAGCGAAACCACGCGGAACTGCGTCGACGTTTTCGACGTTATGGAAATCGCAGGAACTGCGTCCAAGACACGCAGGTTTTCCTGCCGGCTGCCTGGTGCTTTCCATGCTGAGTTCGGTTCTGTTTTCCGATGCCGAGTGCAACCGGCGTTCAACGTGGTTCTGTATTTGTGCGTGTCAGCAACATAGCAACAACATCGTGATGGCAGTGTTGTGGGTTGTGAACAGAAGACTAGAATTATCGCCGATGTGACCGTGTGTTCGCGTATCAGTGGTGTAACAACAAGATGAGATGACGTAAACTGTCGGGCATTGATGCCGCTGGTCGGGCCGTGATCGAAGGGGGCGGGGTGTCGCAGGTTGACATTCCGCTTTACATTAAAAAGTTTAATACCACTTGAGGGTTTAGGTGCAATCCATCGACGTGCGGATAGTCATGTTGGAACGCTGGTCTGAACAGTAAGCTCCTATCGAACAGTGGCCGATGTGACTGTCGGTTGTCTCGTCCCCGAGAGCGATTGCGCTCTGGGGAAAGGACTGAACAGTACGAAATCATGATGGAAAGTACGTTTACAGTGTGGAATTTTAGTATTAAAAAAGAATAGTAGGTAAAATCGAAAAAAAGCTACCTTTTATTTTACTGTTTAAATATACTACGGTTCCTGGAGAAACTGCCCTCAAAGTGGCGCGCTGGGATGAGCGCTAGACGTTTTCGAGCTCGCCACGGCGTAGCTCCGTACACCTGCCGCAAGTCGCGGCTTTGACTGCATTCAAGTTGATCGAAAAGCGATTTCTCAGCCCGCGAAGCATCACTTCCAGCTGAGTGAATTTCCGCTCTACAGAGATTAATCCAAGGTGGCAATTGCAGCCTTGCGCGAACAGCACAAATAGAAAAACAAACACTACAATAGAAATCGAGGCTACAACGAGCCGTGTGGGGAAACAAACTCATGGCTTCGAACCGCATTGGAACGGCTTGATTTATTGGATTTCAAATAATTACGGCATGATCGAGCGTTCGCTTTTTAATAAGAGATTCATCCCTTGGGCCATTCAAGATACTCTCAAAGGTATGAAATTGCTGGAAAAAATCAACATGCTGTGAATTTTTTTATTGCTTATCCAGTCACCGAGAAATTCCGTACGTTCAAAACGACCAGTATAAAAGACGGAAACGCAGAGCCCGGGTGTAGTGTTCGGGTTAGTGTGCTGTTGTATTGATGTTTGTATGTGCAATGTATGTGTATGTGCTCAGTGTATGTTCACCTGGTGCTTGTAGTATGCGTGATGTGTGTATTAGCGGCAAGATGTTTTGGTGGCGCCCTCGTGTGGTTCCCCCTTGTGACGTCATTACCTTGCAAACAACAAGTTCGATGGGGTTTGTTATTAGCATGGTGGAAGCTTGAAATCATTGCGCTCTCAAAGGAACACTGCCAACACCGTCAAAATTAAAGTTCTTTCATTCCTCTTATTTCCGTCGATGATAAATCCCCTTTCCGACGTCATAGTCAGCGTTCGGCCAATCGTGGAAGGCCGACCACAGCGACGCTTTCGGTCGCGCACGGGCTAATAGGTGAGGATTCCGAAGCGCAATGGTGGCCTGAGGAAATTGAAGTATTTTTTTGTAGAACATGAATTGGGCAGTACCTAGCGCCACCTAGCCTAGCTACTTGCAGTTACTGTGCTTGACCCTGCCATCTGGTGGCAAGCGATTTAACCTTCTTTCACGCTATGCGATAAGCAGCGGCCGCAGCGGCTTCGAGTTTGTTCTTTTGAGAGCGGCTTTAGGTTTCGCGGATTGGGTTTGCCATTCCTCCGTGATGTGCGGTTGACAAAGGAATTGTGACTCGATGAACACCAAAGGTAAGACGTAAAGTGCGCGAAGTAGGTGGGTATCGGTTGTCTCCGTTTAACATCGCAGTGCTGTCGACGAGAAGACTGAGTAACTGCTTTCGAAACGCAAGATTCAGTACCTGAGGGGTGAATCTGGCTTTGGAAATAAACACAGTTAGCGGAAAGCTCGTGTTACGCTTTTATTTGCTGCTCCTCTCGCTCCGTGCAAGAGACGTAGCGTCCTCGTTAAGCCTTATTGAGCTCAATTTGCTCAATTCAGGGCCGCCATAATGAGAGGCAGGTGACGGATGAACTAGTTGCTCCCCTGCTTCAGGGACGAAAGTTTTTCCCTTTCTAAAGGAACATAGGTTACAAGACCGTTCCTCCCCTAAGGGAGGATTATCGATACCCTTTTTTCTAAGAGTGTAGGGCTACCTTTGGGCGTAGAATGAGCATTCGGCGATACCTAGTTTATTTTTTGCGGTAAAAAATACCCTGTAATTTTTTTTCTGTGACACCCTGTATATATATATATATATATATATATATATATATATATATATATATATATATATATAGGGTGTTTCAGAGAACTCAGGCCAAATCGCTCCTGCGAGAACTACTCATTGCAACGAAAAAAGGCTTGTGTCGGTTTGGTCCTGGTCAGGGGCCCATTTAGGAAAATTATTGAAGTCCGAGATAGTTAAGTTGTGAATTATTTTTGAGTAACTAACTTTTTTAATATTATGTTTAAGGGCATGGTTTCAATTGGAAAATTGCTCAGCATCGTCGAAAAACACTAAAGCAAAAAATTGCAGAACGATAGAAGTCACGCGAAGAATTTTACGGCTTTCTGAAAAACCGCACAAATTCGAAGGGTTTTTAAGTTTCGGTTTGCTATCGGAGCGCATCTCGCCCCTGCGGCATTGCGTCCCGTGGAGAGATAGTGCAACCAACCTCCGCTGCGGTGTCATCGCGCGACGCAGCAGAGGCTGGTTGCACTATCTCTCCACGGGGCGCGGTGCCGCCGGGGCCCCACATTAGGGAGGCTCAAGTGAGGGTGGGTGCAACTGCTAGATCGGGGATCACGGGACATGGACGCCATTTAATTGCTAAATTTTGCTGGGGGTCTATGGGGCAAAGGGTCGTTTATTTCCTAACTCAGGTCATAAGAGCCCTTTAAGGTGCTTGAATAATTCACACAAGGTATAAACTTCCATAGCCACCAGTTTTGTTGCGATAGGTTAAGTATTTTTTTAACACGAAAAATGGTAAATTCGGCCATCTTGGATGTTGCTGCTTGTCTGGGAACCCTGCTTTCTCCTCTCGACGTTTGCAATTCTCGGAGCGAGAAGGAAGCGAGAGAGGCTGCGCCAAGGCGTTCGTTGCTTGCAATGGAAGGCGAGAGGAGGAAAGGCGCATGGAGCAACAGAGTTGCAACAAAGCGGGCGTCTGCTCTCGTTCAGGCAACATTGGCGCATATCCTTTCCCGGATCCTCTCCCTTTGGCTCCGGCATTAAATTGCAAACGCTCTCCAGGTTTTGAGTTGCTCCCACCCTCACTTGAGCCTCCCTACCCCACACGCTAAGATTGGTTGAATCTGCTTTCAAACATTCAACGTAAAAAAAAAACGTTTTTTTTTTGTTTTTTTTTACGTGCTATTTGTAAGTAATAGCGTCAACCAGAAGGCGTTTTCCGTTTATTCTTTGTGTAGAGGGGAAAAAAATGGGTTTTTTTACACATAATTCTTTTTTGGCACGCCTACACTGATAAAATATAGTATAATAGATCGCTGCATTCCTAATGACACGTTTGTGAAAAGATTCATTGCACTCTGTTTTTTGGTTTATATATACGATTTTGTTTTTTTTAGAGCGCAGCTCTTACGCCCGTTTCCGGCTTGAGTGGCGTCGGCGTCACCGTTGACGTAACCGTAACGCGTCGGCGTCGCCATAACCGTAATGCGTTGCCGTCGCTGTCGGCGTAACCGTGTGGTGCATTATGGGAAACGTCCCATAATGCGCCGGGGTGACGCGCGCGTTTCATTATGGGACGTTTAACATAATGCACTGTGCGGGAGGGAGGAGGGGAAGGGGGAGAAGAAGGGGGAGGGGGAAAGGAAGAGGGGGAAAGGAAGAGGGAGGAAGATGGAGGGGGAGGAGGAGGAGGAGAAAAGAGGAAGAAGAGGGAAGAGGAGGAGAAGAGAAGCATGGGACGAGTATATGAGGAGGGAGGAGGAGCGGGCATCAATGAGGAGGAGGGGCATACCGTCTCCTCCGCACCCTCCCCTCCTCCTCCTCAAGAGCTGCGCTCTATTTCGGCATTACAGGGAGTTGTAAACGTCTTTTATTTTTTGACGTCCGAATAGCGCTCGGGAACACCTTGTAGATGATTTTCGACAACCGCAAAGGAGACATTGATTTTGTTTAACACTTTTCATGGAGGATGGAAGAATCGAGACACCGGGAATCGGACGCAGTGTATGGTGTAAAGTATCTTTGTAACTCTTCTACCAACGCGCTAACCTTTGATATTCAGGCCATATGTCTAATTATATTACTGGGTCAAAGCTTTTTTTTTTTCTCCAACAATGTCTGAAAGAATGTTTCTAAGCATTCTATGATCTTATATTTCCATTTTTTTTCTCTAATATATATAGGTTATTCAAGACGGACACAAAGGTTACGAGGGGCGCTCGTAAAGTTCTTGTTATTACCACGAAGAAACAAATCTGCGATCACGAGCGTCGGTGGTGAGGTTAATCAATTTTTACATATCAGAATGGAGGAGGAAGTAATTCTAGTCACCGTTAATTTCGCGATATGTCTCACTGTCAGTTCAAAAATACTAACTGGTTGAAAGGTCCTTTGTATAAATAAAAAAGCAAGGGAACCTAATGTTGCATCTGAGCTAACGATGGAAGAATGGGAATTAGTATCGCAAGCTTTTAGAAATCGGAGAGGTGGGATTCTTCCAGCCATTGTTAGCCCATTAGTAGCGGGAAGATCGGAAAATAATGCGCCAAGAAAAAGGAGAGCGATATTTCGGCCGAAAGGTTTTCTCCAGGCCGACTAAAAGATGAACCAAAACAATTAAGCGTTGCAAAGCTAAAAGAAGGAAACACGTGATAGGTGCGATGCAGTAACGTCGATGGGATTTAGGGAAAGCGTGGTCAGACAACAATTCAAGGACAGCAATGTTGTAGGCTGTACCGGAAAGAATAACGAAATACGTTACTTGGTTACTTGCAAATAAAAGGAGCACGTTACCGACTTGCGTTACATCAAAATAAAAGGAACGAACTTCACCGTTACAGATAAATAATAACGCACGTTACTTTTGCGTTTATTTAATTTATGAATAATTACGCCTTACAGCTTTTATGTTATAGATATGCATAAGTGCCATAGTTTCAGAATCATTACGTCCATACGTCCAGGCATAAACATATTATAATTAACTCATCTTTTTTACTGCTGTCATCTTGAAGTGATGTGGGATAAGTGCAGAAATTCATGACTTGGAGCCTAGAAACACAATATTGAACTGTGGTTTCTTTTCTTTTTTTTTGTTTTCGCAAAAAAAAAAAAATGTAGCGACTAAGTAACGACATTAACCGTTACTCGAAATAAGTAACGGAAGTATGTTATTCGTTATGACGTTAGCGAAGTACGTTATCAACGTTACCGAAAAATGAAACGCATTACCGCCAAAACTAAAGGTCAGTGAGGGGGGACATGACCCACACCATCTAGAATAATCAAGGCCTGAGAACATCCACCTCTTCTTCCATAGAACGTCATCACAGTCGGTGGGCACCAACTCACCAACAGACAGATCTCACCACTAGTTGCAAGAACGCCAAAGCTGCCGCGGTGCTTTCTGGTACCTGTGGTTCTCCCATTTTCCGACCGCGCCAATGCGCGTTGTACGCCACCCAGCGTTTGGAAATTTCCTGGTTAGCACGAGACTCTTATTTGAGTGTTTGCGCACGATTTTCGATGGGTGGCATCACATGTTGTGTTCCAGGGTGCTACAATAACAGCACCTGGCAAAAAAAAAAAAAGCGTCGGATTTGATGTTTTTCCAAAGAAAGTAGTCCCGAAAAGTGTGGCTAAGAAAGGTAAACAGAGGCGGACCAAGCGGCAGAAAAAAAGAGAGTTCTTCGATTTGTTTCGCGATCTGCTTCATACTTTATATCCACCCCACTGCACGTTAGTTTAAGAGTGTAAGGTCACAGGTCACTAGACTTAGAAGGGCGTGCCGAAGTGTTCCGTACGTTGGAATCTCCCTGAGCACTCGCTGCGTACATGGTCTACCAGTTGGTCTATCTGCGCTGCTTTGCGGTGGCCCTCTTTAATACACTTTTTGCTCAATGTGTTTTGGTGGTTGTAACTGTTATTGGGACATCTTTTAAGCCCAACTGTTCTTCAGAATATCAGGGCAATCACTAAAAAAGGAGCAAGATTACCGATACGCATCACTTGAAATGAAACAACTTTTTCGAAAGCTGTCTTCATTTTTTTTTTATCAAAACGTGAAATCACCGCATAATGCAATCTAGAAGTGCAGCACTTACCGCCAAAAAGGTAGCAAACGTTAAGCCGCGGATCCAATTTGTTATGTCTATTATGCCGTAATTTGATTTTGGATGGCGTTACTGATTGATGCTGCATTAACACCAATTGAAAACGCAGAAAGAAGCTTCCACCGTTGGGCGACTGTAAGTGTTTGGAGCTAGCCTAAACAAATTAAACTGAATACAAAACTGTACAAGAAAACTAATCTCCACCCAGTTTTCAAGTATCTCGCATTGTTGTTTCTTTTTTACAGATGTGAGTTGTTACGGCCCGTCACACAAGGCCTTTCTATGGTGGTCTGTTTTAATGCAAAAGCATTAACTGTCCTATGAAGCGAAGTCGGCGTTGTCTGTAGCAGCGAGAAACGGCCCCTAAATTCTTGGCTGAGTGAAACGGAACTTAAATACAAGCATGCGCCTCAGAAATAAAACACAAAGAAAAGCACATCAACGAGGATACTTCGTCACGGTAACCGGCGGGGGGCGCTCAAAGTCAAAGCGGACGCGCCTCAGAAATAGAATACAAAGAAAAGCACAGCAACTCAGATGGCTCCGTCACGGAAGCCGTCGTGAAGCCAGCGGAGTCCACCGGGCCTGCGCAGTGGAGGAGCGTGATGTCATCACCGGAGCGCCGTGTGAAAAAAGAAGACGTGGCACGCTGCCTGTAGGAACGCGCTGCGTGTAGAAATGTTTTCGCATTTGTACACGTCAGTAGTTTTAAAGGTCCATGTTTTGTGTACAGGCTTCTCACCGCAGTTCATCTGTACCCTGTCGCAGACGCTGTCAACCGGAATAGAAAAAAAGTTTAGAGCACTATCGCTCCCCGAGAGTCTATTTAGCTCTTCTTTCTTTATTCTCGAATAAACGTTATCCAACAGCATCAAGCGTGTCATTTTCCACCGACACATTTGATGCTGTTCCGCGGTGCTTCATTAAGCCGATGATCCCTCGGATTTTTGTGTTCTTTGCCATTGAACTAGATGATCACTTCTTTCCAAGTTCATGGAGACGTTCGAGCAGCCGGAGTGGTCGAGTTGTGGCTTCGTTGATTCTTCTGCGACAACAGTAGGATCTCCGCGTGAACGCAGTCTGTTCACGCGTTCAGAGACGAAGAAGCATACGACGAGGAAGCAGACGACAAAGAGATTCTAAAGAATTAAGACGACTGGAAGCGCTTTTCTGCGCTTGCTGAGAAACTAAGGCATCACAGACAACACAATCTTATAGAGCCCAGACATGCAGGAGAGTTTAAGCTGATACCAAGGCGTCCCAAACGATGACGCACGATGATTTACGCGCACCACAGCCCTATGCAGCCGCGAAGCTGGAGAGCGATGACTAAAAGTAGCATGGCGGCGGCGGCACCACTTCTGGAATGCGCGCGTCTGCGCATTTCGCTTGGTGACATTGGTTTATTAGACCCGAGCCCGATGCCGAGCGTCCTTTGACGCGTTTATTGGACACGAGACGCAGTCGAACAATGACGCATCTGCATTGGGCTTGATCTCACTGTGAAGATGTCAACGTTCTAGCTCGCAGTTAAGCTTCGGTTATTTTATAGTCCGTTTCGGATTAAGTCCGACGACAGTAGACGCTATATCGCAGTGACGCCAATAAAAAAAAAAAAATTTCGGTGGCTTAGCTCGGCTATGCCAGGATATACGTAGCGTGAGCTTATGCGCACAAAATGCGAGGCGCTATCAAGCGGCTCCGGTGCAGCGTTAGACTTGGCTACTGCGCAACGGAGGCGCACAGCTGGGCACGCGGCGGCGCCAGTGCGTCTGCCGCGGCTATGACGTCATTCCTCTCAAATGCGCAGACCGGCGAGGCGTGCGCGGCGGCGGCGGAGCGCGCGCCAGCTGTGCGCCGTGTGACGTCACTGCTCCTCGCGCTTGCGCAGACCGGCGAGGCGCGTGCGGTGGCGGCGGAGCCCGCGGCGGCGGCGGCTCTGGCGCGCCAGGTGTGCGTCGTGGGACGTCACTGCTCCTCGCGCTTGCGCAGCACGGAGCACGGCTCATTATGCGAGCCACGCGAAACTGCTCAACCTCGGCCAATGTAGCTCAGGCTACAAAAGTGCCAAAAGTGTATCGTCATGGTTCTCGGCGTCTTTGTGCATTTTCTATTACCGACTGATCAAATTGCACACAGTGAATGCCTTGTGATCCTGTGCTTTCTTGTTCTTGTGTACGTGACTCGTTTAGCCGGTGCAACAGACACACAAAGACGACGAGTGCCGTGACGGTGCACTTTTGGCAGTGGTTTATTGGCTTCATCGGATTTTAGTCAGTCGGAGGGATACTGTATTCGTGCTTGCCTAGGTTTTTATTTGCAGGTGGCATATGAGAGCCCAACTACCCACAACGCAATTTCCGGCTCGATATTCGTTTCCTTTCCGTCCGAAAACCACCGATCGAAATTTGTCCAGTTTGAGTCGGGCTCAGGGTGTAAGATAGACAGGTGGGGAAACGAGAGCCAAATGAGCGACCGGATTGTGTCCCTTTCGGGTTTCTCTTTTTTTGTGGCGCCATCTATGTGGAGCACCGCGAACTCTCACTCCAGGTGGGCGACCGGTGGCGACCGGCTAAACCGACGGAGATTTTTTTTCTTCTCGCCGCAGCGCCATCTGTCGCAAATCGTGGGTACCCGTAAGCAGACGAGTACACAATCCGGTCACGGCATTGCTGTAGGCCTCTATGGGCCGTTTCCCCACCTGTCTATCTTACACCCTGGTCGGGCTCACTCTCTTTTCCGTGGTCGCGTGCCGTTTTCTACGGTTTAGACACAACCACCAAAGATAATCGAATCGTTGTAATCGAAGTCACACACTCAACATTAAAAGTAGAAACAAAATATGATACCCATTTTCGTGGCTTCTAAAAATCTGCAAATCTGTTGATTGAAAAAAAAAAAAAAAGAGAGAACTGGAAGCACTTTGTGCATTATATTCGTAATTCTCAACATGGCGTCATATCGTCGGAGTAGCGGGCTGGACGGTTGAACGAAGCGGACTAAGTGATGGCGGTGGACGACGAGCGTCGGACCTTTACTTCAGACCTGTTGTTCGCGGCAACGGCGAATCTGTGTAGCTTCGGAAAAGATCGTTTACCAATCAAAGCATTTAGGATTTACTCGGTACGACACGCCCGACCGCCAAGCTGATACGCACGAATACGTCGCAGAGTTGTCGCCGCTTCTCCTGGCTGAAGACACCACTCGTCTTACGAGCACGAATTGGTAAGAGGTTGAAAAACGTACAACCGCCAAGCACGAGGTGCTTGGTTTCGCCTTTTTCGCGCAACGCGCGACGAGCGTTTTTTTCGTCTGCTCCACACGGCCAAAAAATCGAAGGGGGAAAAAAACTGGGTCGGGTATAGCCACGTGACTTCCGGCAACTCTCTACTCCTCTACACTTTATATTCCTCCCCAGTTCAGTTTCTGTTTCGAGCAGTTTCGTTTTTTTAGATGCGGAGCATCTCTTGCTCGGGTCTATGTCCCGCGGCGTCGTAGTCCGCACTCACACTACGCATGCGCAACTCTCCTCCTTCCCTCTCTCCAACAGCTGCGCGTTACTCTCTCCGCTCTCTCTCTCTACCAGCTGCGTGCACTGCGCGTGCGTTCGCTTCTACTCACACCGCGCGCGCATGCGCAACTCTCCTCCTTCCCTCTCTCCAACAGCTGCGCGTTACTCTCTCCGCTCTCTCTCTCTACCAGCTGCGTGCACTGCGCGTGCGTTCGCTTCTACTCACACCGCGCGCGCATGCGCAACTCTCCTCCTCTAGTCTCCTCTCCTTCAAGTGTGAATATAAGCAGCGGTAGCGCGCTGCGCGCGTTTAGTTCAGCGCTGTTGACTTCACTCCGTTCTTCCGATGAAGTGTGATGGAAGCAACAGTCCCGTCAGTTAGTGGGTTGGCGCAAGCAAGCGTCAGCACCACCCCACAAACTAACAGCAACGCTACGTCCATAGAAGACAAAAACGTTACTAACAACGTTACTAACACCGTTAATAACGATCCGCGAAGCTCCGCATCACCCCATGGTTCCCCTCGGGAAGATGGTGTAATTTGTTTCTTCTTTTTGTTTTTTTTACTTTATTAAAAATATACTTGGCGCTGCAGCAAAGTATTGATTGGGTAGTCTTCTGACACCATATTAAATTGCCTAAGAAAGAGAAAAACAATTCTTTCTTTTTCTTCTTCCTTTTTTTCTTTTTTTTTTGGGGGGGGGGGTCAGTGTTTTATTAATGTGAGACAGGGTATACTGTAGAGCTGTACCGTTTCGGTCAACTACCAATCAGAGCGCGTTCCGGGTCGGCCATAGAAGGAGGTGCACGTCTTCTTGCAGGTGCCCCACTACCTGAGCCACTTCTGGCACGGCATCCCGCCGCACCTGGTGTCGGTGCTGTCGAGCAACGCGCTCATCAACCTGGTCGGAGTGTGCGACAACCTCCTCTACGGGGCGCTGTCGGGGGTGCTGCTGCCCCCGCTCCTGCAGCCCATGCCCGACAGGTGCCTCCCATCGCTGCTGGCTTTCACTACCGCCCGTAGCGATCCAGGGTGTAATCAATATCAATTGCATCGATAACTGACAGTGCACTTTTTAGGTCAGCTCTTACTAATCATTTTTTTGTTGAGTGTGAATAACCATACATTACAGTGTTTTGATCCCAACTTTGCTCTCCCCCTCTGTAATGCCTTCGGGCCCTGAGGGTAAAGCAAATAAATAAATAAATAAATAAATAAATAGACAGGTGGGGAAACGAGAGCCAAATGAGCGACCGGATTGTGTCCCCCTCGGTTTTCTCTTTTTCTGTGGCGCCATCTATGTGGAGCACCGCGAACTCTCACTCCGGGAGGCCACCGGTGGCGACCGGCTAAACTGACGGAGATGGTTTCTCGTGGATTTTCAATGGAAGACTGTCGTGACCTCGGTTTATTTTGTGCACTCTCCCATAAAGTTTCATGCAAATCCAATTCCAATTTTTTTCCTCTCGCCGCAGCGCCATCTGTCGCAAATCGGGGGTACCCGCAAGCAGACGAGTACACAATCCGGTCACGGCGCTGCGGTAGGCTTCTATGGGCCGTTTCCCCACCTGTCTATCTTACACCCTGTAGCGATCTCATTTTTCGAAAGTGCGCGCCATTTAGTAGCAGCTGCGCCAATTATTAGAGTCCGCCATTGTTCGGACACCTTCTCTGACCATGCATTGGGAACAAGCGCTGCGGCATTGTTAGTCGGAAACTCCGCTACAGTCACACGTTTGGTGCCCAAGAAATAACTGGTTTTGAAGAAAGTTTGTTAGACCTTTGTAAAACCCACACCTTTTCGGTACCCCACCGAGCAACAATGGTGGTTGCCATTTTTGTTCTCTGACTTTTTTTAGACTTAGGCTAGGTGGCGCAAGCTATTGCTCGTTGCAAAAGGTATACCCATTAAAGTCCATCCAACATTCATCCATCCCTGTTTTGGGCCGGAAGCCTATGATTGGAACCTGCTCCTTGCCAAACGCTGAAGCAGCACTCGTTTTCGTTACGAGCTGAGCCAAGTGTACGCCGAACGCTGACGGAGCTCTTGTGTCCAATACATGATTAGTGAAAAGGTGCCCAAATAATGGCGGGGTCAGATAAATGATGGAGCAGCTACTAAATATCGCGTACTTTAGAAAGGGACCAATGTACGCGGGTTGATTGGGCCGCCCGATTTACGCGGGGAGATTTCGCGGTTGGAACGGTACTCCTGAAGCAATAAGGCAGTGCGATCACGAAATATTCCGAGCTGCGTCAGCCGCAGTACTTCCCTTCCAATGTCGCTCCCGCTGCAATGAAACACAACGAGTCGAAACGCGGCTCACCCGATTCCTCATCGGAGGGCCCATATGGCAGCGCGCGCTCGCGTATAGGAAGAGTCACGCGTCTCGGCGGACTCAACACGTTGTTTACGGAGAAGTCCGCTTATGCCCACACCGGTTGTGGGCACGGCGCGTGCGCAGAAGCCAGATTTGCCGGAGCTGATGTGACTGCGCATGTGCCGTGACGACAGCCGCGCCACCGCTTCAGTGTGGCGTCAAAGCCACTCATTGTTCTACACTTGGTTTCCCTTTCCCCTTAAAGGACCTTTTCACGCGTGCAGCACAGCGCTACTTCGTCATTCGGCGCTGTAAAAAGCGCCGACGTTGCTGGGGCGGATCTGACTTGGCGCTATATTAGTAATAGAGCGCCGCATCAATGCTAACTTACGTTCAAGTCGGCGCTGCATCGGCGCTGTTAGTGTCTAAAAGCAGGGTATCAGGGTTGCTCCTAAGTCACACTGCTCTTACATCATATAAAAGAAACGGGGTTCACTGAAGACATGATGACATGATTACCTGAAGTTACGACTCATGCATGTTTAAAGCATGCTTGCTTCATTAATGCTTCGAAAGGGCCCAAAGAAACGTTTTGCATGATCGATGTGACGGTCATACAAGCAAGAAAATAGGCCTCAGACAGTCTGCACACTGTGCTTTGTGTAATGTATAAGAAGTCTGACCGCGGCTTCAGTGTTCAACTAGCTCTTAATAAGAACTAATCAAGTCTAGTGAATAAGAAATTTTAATGTCAGTCGATCACATATAGTGACCAACAACAGTGCATCATCACTCTTCTCAGTTTAGAATGAAATTTAAATATCAATCAATCAAATATAAAGTCACGAAGAATCAACAGGCTGCAACGCATATTTAAAAAGGAGCTTCGTAACCCGCCTGTGTTGACAATTATGGCAAAAACTGTAGCTTTAGCCTCAAGCGAACTTTTTTATATACCTCAATTCACACGTTGATATTTTGTAATTAGAATACGTTTTTGTTTGCAAGATGCTGAGCCAGCTCGCGCGGTTGCTGCGCTCAAAGCTCATACTCCCACTGTTTTTTTTTTTTTTTTTAACTTCAGCGTGTCCCGGGCCATGCGAACTTTCTCCGATGATCTGGAAAAGTGGCTGGACGGGGCTGTCACCGGATTTCCTGATAACCTCCGCACTGTAAAGATCGAAAGTAAGTAATTTCGTCCGGAATTCGCGCGTATTTATACAATTTTGGGTGAATTAGGATGAGCATTTTGAATTGAACTCCAGAGAAACATGTGCAACGAAAGACTGCATTCATGTTAACGTAAAACCGCAGTCAAACTGTTCACGCATCGTACAAAGGACGCGGTGTTCGATCTACAGACTGCCTTTCAGATGATGTACTAGCACTATGACCGAGGCTTTACATTTGGCTGGAGGTTAGAAGATATGCTTACACCTGAGTGTTGCTATCTGCACGAAGATGCCGGTTCTATGTGAGCGTGCTTCATCGAGAATTTAGACGTTTCGTAGTACTGACGGGGCGCACGCACAAACCTACGTTTGTTTGTAGTATTGAGCCGCACTGGTCGTAAGCCCGGTAGGCGGCGTCAACGACAGACAGGTATCAAAATGAAGGAGTACGTCACCATAAATTACACAGTCGTCAAGAGAGAATCAGTCGCGTTGTCTGCTATGCTACACCTGTAACCGGAACTTTCATAAACTGTTTTTTAAAAAAATGCACGCTTTGCCGAATTCGCCGCAGGGCAATCCAGTTGTCTTGCCCCCCCCCCCCCCCCCCTTTTTTTTTGTCTGTCGTGTGCGGTTTAAGTTATGTGTAGGCCATAGACTTTCCGGTTCTAACCCAAAACATCCGCCCGTGTCATCTGAAACATCTGCAGGTTAAAACCGTAAACATCCGCCGGCGTCAAACATACAAAATCGATTAAAACGAAAACAAAAAGCACCGATAACCAACGATTAGTGTCAAGGATACAATATTACTTAAAACTAAAAAAAAAAACCCAAAAAAAAACCCGATTTCTCTTAGAATTGGATTGGAGAGGAGGCGAGGACAGAGTTGCCTCCTCTCCTGCGTTTGCTCTTAGAGAGCAAAGAGTGGAGGTAATTGCGGAAGAAATTTCTCCGATCTCGAGCAATCGCGCGGAAAGCGATTGCTCGAGATTGGCTTGCGTATGACGTCATAGCTAGTGGATCCTTAACGGCCGCCCCAAGCGGGAGACGCGCGGAAGCTCCCCAAAATTCGCCGCCAAGCGGCCGACGCGTGTGTCTTGGCGTCGTCACTTGCTAGCGTCCTGTACGTTACATGTGAGACAATTCGCTTGCTAGCGTCACTGAGTGGATCCACCAGTGGTGACTAGAAAGCCTAGCTTTAAGAAAGGCCTATAACTCAAACCCCGGAGAGCGTTTGATATTCAATGGCGATGACTCCTGGGAAGATCGGCTGCAACTTTGCTTGCGTTGTGTTGTCAGGGGGAAAACAGGTGGAGAGGCGAAAGCGCTTATTTTTTTTATTCGTTCATTTCTTTACTAATTCGACCCATAAAGACACCAGCAGAGCATTACATAGGGGAGGGGGGGGGGGGTACATAAAATAAAGTACAGGACAAAGCACGTTGTATAAAAATCACCAGAAGCAAAAAAAAAAAACAAAATGTTAAGGCCGCGTATATTGCGCAATTTTAAAACAGGAGCAGTGCCAAAATATTCATTTGTGAATTATACAGAAGCGGCCAGTATATTTAAAAAAAAAATTATGAACAGTACAACGGAAAATCATAGAAAAAGCTTCGGCACTGGTAACTAGCAGCAGTAACTGGTTATAAAACAATAAGGTCAATGAATCACGGAATAGGCTGGTGTCACTGATGTCTACGATGGAGTTGGGAGGGCCGTTCCAGTCTCATATTCCTCGTGGGAAAGCGGAATTAATAAATGCATTAGTTGTATCAGTTTTTGCGGAATTAATAAATGCATCAGTGGCATCCGTTTTTGAGTTACTATTCATGTTAACTTGAAGCGCATGGGTGAATTCAAGCAAGTGCCTATTGCATAAAAAGTCTTTCCGAAATTCATGCTGATATACATAAAATAAACTGTTCGATTCAATATACGACGCTACATCAAAGAATATTATATGTTCTAATAACTTGGACACCGCAATAGTTAATGACATGGGACGGTAGTTATCCGCAGTGTGGCAGTTGCCGCTTTTCTGGCTTGGAACGACCTTTCCAACCTCCCACTCATATGGAACGCAGCCGGTGGATAATTACTGTGTGAATAGTAGACAGCATATTTCACTGGTTATGTATTAGTAATTTTTAATATCTTTGAATTAATTGTGTCAACTCCAGCCGAGGCAGAAAACCGAAACTTTTAGCTCCTTCTAGCAGCTGATGTTGAAAACGCGCCGCCCGTAAACCACATAGCCCCAATCCAGCGCTCGGAAAAACTCAAAGTCTAGGCACACAAGTGATTACGTCTGTGGGGGAAAGACGCAGGCCTTTGTTCGCCATAGGTGGTATTGGTCCGATGCCTGCTTCGAAGCCAACCCGCGTCCTGTACCTGCGACCCGCAGTGGGTCGGCGGTTCTCGCAGAGCCTTCGGCGGCACCTGTCCCTGAGCCAGCTGGTGCAGGCGTGGCGCGTGCTGGCCCGTGGCGGCAGCCAGGGGTCAGGCCACATGCTGCGCGACTGGAGCCAGCTGGACCTGACGGCCCTCTGCCAGGAGACGCTGTTCGGGGGACAGCAGCAGCCCAGGCCCTCGCTACACTTCCTCTACAGACGTCAGTGCCACAGCCGGCTTAGGGGCTACGCTCTTGCCCGTCCTTCAGCTGCCATCACGTTGCACGTATATTTCATGCAAAAGACACACTGTTCGCGCCAGACATGATGACAAAAGTATGCTCGCGGCATGTATGCTTCATAGATGTCCGCAGACAGTTTTTGTGTGAGAATAATGAGAGGACCGTCATACAAGAAGCAAAAACGCCTCGGACAGTGTCTTTAGACTGAGTTTTGTACTGATGTTAAAGCTGCAGTCCCACTGGTCATAGAATGTACAAAAGATGTTCACTGCAGACCTAATGACAGAATTATCTACATAATCAAAGCACGTTTGCTTCGTATGTTTGTATGCTTCTAACGTCTCTGCAGACTAGGTCTTTTTGTATGACGAATGTGACAAGGCGGTCATTCAAGCAGGACACACGCTTCATACAGTGTCTGCCGACTGTCGTTTGCATGATTTATTAGCCGAGTGATCGCGGCTTTAGACACCAAAGAGCTCACGTTAATTCAGCATGTAAAGTATGGTGGGCCAGATGGGGGAGCTGGGACGGTCGCGCGTCAAGAACAGCTGCCCATTTCCTGCACACAGCTTGCTGTACGCTCTTCAAGCCGGGTGGTGCACGAAATAACACAGTCCAGAAATCCCCGTGCCAAAACCACAGCTGCGAATTCCCCGCGATATCTGCCCCGTCCTCAAACTCCCCCGGCTTTCAGAAACCCCGTGCCCATATCCCCTTATCATTTCCCCCGGTGTTTCCCAAAGTCTCATTACGGGTTGAAGGACGGACGCATGCCGATTGCCAACCACGACACAGAAACCTGGGAAAGCAAGGCTTTAAAGTGCAAAATGGAATAGTAGAAAATTTGAACACTAAATACCTAGGAAATGAAAACGCTCGATGACTTCTGGGAACGATAACAACATTGCAATCTAGAGTGTTGAGGGCAGAGTGCTTGGCACAGTAAACAAAAAGAGGAAAGAATGGCGAATAGTACACGAATAAAAGTTTATTTATTTATTTATTTACTTTTTTCTTTATTATTCAGAATTTTGTGAACCATTCGGGGAGAAAAAGCACGACACACACAAAACAGAACATTCTATCACGCACTCAACCACGGAAAGCGAGCGCCGGTGGGTTGCAACTGCCTGCGCATGCTGAGGACATACATTTCGAGATGCAAAAACTTAAATGGCCAAACTCTCCCAGCATAAAAGCTCTCATGTCATCCACATGACTATTTCCAGCGCAGAGGATTACCCAGAATAATTCCCAAATACTTAAATTCTTCATTTCCGCGTATAAAGTAGTGGAAGTTTAAGGCCTTTTTTTTTGTTCGTAACTATGCAAGAGACAGCCTTACAAAATTAGTTACCATATCTACTCCATTGCTTACTCCACAAGAATATTTCTCCTAGCGACTGGTTGAAAATTTCCTAATCCTGGACTGTTGCCAGTTTTTCAAACATCATACAGTCGTCTGCGAAAGGTTTAACTTGAACAGAGAAAGAATCAAGATTTAGAAAAAAAAAACTCCGTCGAGATGTGCAATTAATGCTGGACACTAACTTGCAAAGCAGTGGTTCGCACGACAGAGCAGAGGTGATAACGATGATTACAAAAGTTACAAAAAAGGGAATCGGATACGGGGATGTTGGCATTCGGGGGAGGCAAGACGGGGATTTCGACGGCAAGGATTTTGACGCTCGGGGGAAATAGCACGTGGCATTTGAGACCGGGGAATTGCCATCGGGGGAATCGTGCTACAGCCGTCACGCCGACAGCAGAGCAAGCCGCGAAAGCTGCGCGAAAGGTGCGGACGCCGCGGAACATCAGATTCCGAGGACGCTGGCTGGAACTTGCTGGAGCTTGCTGGAATGCGGAACCGGCGAGAGCGGCGAGAGCTTGCAATGGAGAGTAAAGGCCGGTTCTCACATGTAGCGAAGCGCTGATGTAGCGCTTCTCACGTGCCGTCAGCTACTTATTGTCTGCCATGAGCAACAGTTTGAATGGTGCGATACAAAGCTGGTGAATGCTTCCGTCAGCACGCGCTTAGCGCGAGGTCAGCGCTATGCTTGTAGCGCTCTGCTGCATGTGTGAACAGGCCTTAAAGGGACGAGAGTAGCTCGCGATTGCGGACACAGAGCTGCGAGCAGTGGTGTCGCTGCCGTCTGCTATTTGAATATACCGCACGCTGAGCGGCGCAAACGGGGGACCACTTTCGCTCTCTGGGCCTGGCGTGTGATCGTCACACCTCCCCCTTCTAGCCTCCCATACCAAAAGAGCACAATAAAAAATAAACAAGATTTACAAAATTAGCAAAAATTAGAAGAAATTAGTATGCAGAATTACGTTTTACGGGAATGCAGCGGGCGCTCACGTCCACCTTCGGCTCTCCTGGCACGCGCCGCCGTGTCTTTTCAAAGGATCGTTTGAAGGAAAGTTTGATTTAAATTAGCATAGTGAAACTAACCTGGTAAATATTATTCTTTGTTGTCAAATTTATAACATGATTTAAATCGTATTAAGGTCACAATTTAAGTAAATATTTAAATCGATTTGTTTTTATTCTCCACCATGTTGACAATGTTAAGTACGATACCCAATAACCTACCTTTCGTGTTTCCTTTCTTCTGACTTCGAAAGTAAAAACAACAAAAAAACGAAGTTATTGGTTTACAGAAACACTCTGGTTTTTGCGCATCATGCTTATTCCGGCGCAAAGCACATTTTTATTTAGACATTTTCAATATAAATGCCCTACTTTGCTTCTCCTGTGTGACAATATATTAAGATCTTTCGATAACTCCAATCAATTTTACCAAGCCCGCTAAAGAAAAAAAAATCAACGTGTTTTGCATTCAAACAAAAACTGCATTAGAGATTCATTAGTTTCTGAGGCCTGATGTATATACGAATTTTCGGCTCTGAGGTCACGTCCCGCTGCGGTGTCGCTGCTGACGGCACAGGGCATGCACATGAGCCGGCTCTCCACCTGCCATGAATCTGCATGGTTTCTGTGCGCGAGAATGTCCTCACCTGGTGCAGGCAAACGCGGGCATGTTTGCAAACTGCGCGTTGGCATCTATTTTCAGTGGTCAAAGAGTTTGAGGCATTTCTGGCGGAAGACACCCCCGTAGAAGTCTATCTAGACTGGCTCGAAGCTGTCATCCGGAAAACCGTGTCTTTGGTAAGAAAACATTCTCATTCCCAAAGTTTTTTTTTTTCCTACTTTCGTGTCGGGAACTAGGAATAAAACGTCATGTAAATTACGGGGCGTTCAAAAAAAGTCGTGCTTACGTATTTACCGGTATTTCTCTATCTGTACTCATAAGAGCGCACACTGTGTTACTTGCGTCGCAGCCCAGCCTACGGAGGGGGCTATCTGCCCGAAAGCTAGCTGGGGAGTTCCTGCTTCTCTGGTCGGCCTTTGGGACAAGAATCATTCGTGACATGACCCTTCACAGCGCGACCACCTTCGGTAAGTTGCCATGTCTTCATTTCCCAAATATTGCAGCTCATCTTCGAGACCTAATTCTCTAGGGTGAATACAGTGTTTGCGTAAGTTGTAAAACGAACCGGAGTAATCGACGCCTGCATATGGACAGCTTCAACTTTCAGCGGATGTGCATTAAGGCGGTGGATGTTACCTTTTGAACTTTCAAGGTGTAGTTTTATTTCACTGAATATTGAGAACAACAAACTTTCCGGAGTCAACGGCGGACGCGTTCGCAGACGACAGAGTTACTGATTAATGTAACTTGCGGCGCCATTCCCAGATAGGCGCAGCTAACAGACGACGCAGTGCGTCGTGTGCTGGAAGCCCCTATCAAGAACTACGTGTGAGATTGTTATCTAGCATACTATAATAGTAATTTTTATTAAATAGTGCATTGACTATGCTTATGCCTTCCGATTTACCTGACCTTGCAATTATGTTTTTTCCGCCCCGTATAAAACCGTCTGCAAGCTCCCAAGACGCGACCACGAAAGCAGCGTTTTAGCATTTTATTATGCATGAGCCACGGCCCAACACAAACGTATGTCAGCGTCTATCGCTGTGTGGCACAAAACGACAAAAAAAAACCTAAAAAAGAAATTTAGTTTTTTTTTTTTTTAGCTTTTATTTGTTTTGTTTGCTTGCACAGCGTCAAAGTCCAGGTACTCGCAAATTAACACGGCAAATGTTTCTGAGATATAGCCCCGAAATATCCAAATTTCAGGCTATAAAAATTCACCAAAACATAAAATTTTACAAAGGTATTTGAAACATATTTGAAACACCAAGACATGCAATAATACATGTATTTACGAAAGAATGCAAAAAGAATACCAAACATCGCTAGTTTTCAGAACCAGTGGCGGAGCACGGGTACATCACCGCAGTCGTCCACGAACAGAGGAGGCGTCCCAATGCCCTGACCTCCGCCCCCCTTTAATTCCGCATGTGCCAAAATTTTAATGCGGATAAAAAAAGGGGGGGGGGTCATGTTTCTTTATACATCTGATACACTTGCTCCCCCCGCCACGCCCCCCCCCCCCCCTTTTTTTCTGAAAACACGTACCCCGCCCCTAATTGCGGTACTAAATCCCGCCAAAACAAATTCAGACGAAGTACATAATAAAAAAATTATTGCGCCTCCGCGACCAACATAATGAGGTCCCACTTACTGCATTTTCACGCTTGTGATTTGGATATTTTTGTTTTCTACTCTCTTGAGTTCATTGTTGTTTCCTACCTCATTCAACAAGTACCATGTTTCGGGCTTTAAAACCGAGTGCTTTGAAATTGCTTAAATCTCGGGTATGAAATAACCCAACAATAGCCAAATAGCCTACCACCAGATTATCCCGCCGACTACAAAAATAAGTAGTCAAATTAGGTCATTTCGAACCCCAACTGGCAACCCTGCATAGCTTCCACGAGCAAGGTGGGTGAGCGTCATAACCCACAATTAAAACTCGACTTAAAAAGTGTTCGTTCTAGCAAGTAGAATCCTTCAATACTGGTCGCGAAGCTTCGGTCCATGTTTGAAGGATTCTAGCTAGTAGAAACCTTCAATACTGGTCACGAAACTTCGGTCCAAGTTTGGTACAGGGCCAACAGCTGCTCCCATAGGGGCGCTACTGATCCAGAGGGGGCTTTTTTGTTTGGTCACCCCACTCTCCGTGTGCCACCTCAAATTCGCATTAACCAGTTGAAAAAAATTAATCGTACACCGTCATTTTGTTACGCCTGTAATTGAGCCCTGTATGCAGGCACCGATGAGTCTTTATTGATATCTAATAAAAATACTTAGAAATGAGCTTTTCTTTATGTGTTTTAAAACAAAATGATGTTTTTTATGCCAAAAAGAGCCAGGCAGCATAATTCACGGGTTCGCAATGCCTCTATTTGATGGCGCTAATACGACGTTGAATTTTGACAGAGATATGGAGGTGATCAAAGTCGTTTGAGGCAAGGAGGAGTGACGATTCATACTATCCTATATATATAGATAGTGACGGAAAAGTAAGTTTGAACGGTTGGCTGAGCGTATGGGGGTGAATACGCTTACGTTAATCAGAAACGCTACCAGTGCGATGACGCGTCACCGCGATCTATTGGGGCTCATTTGAAGTGTGCTCGAAATTACAACCCTACTTTCTGGTTGCCAGACTCCTTGCAGCGCTGGCTAGATTAGCGGCTCTTCGCCTCCTTGTCAACGCAAGCGTCATGCGTGGTTGCGTACAAAGCTCTCTCATAGCTTTTACAAAGAATTTTCGTGACCAGCAGCGTATTGAAGGATGCTGGCTCTAGCAGACCAGGTGCACTGGTCAAATCTTGAGAGATATGGTCTTCCGAAGCAAAATGACAGAAAAGTACCTGGAAAAAACTGATGCAAAGCGAACACCCAATTTTTCTAGCCAAATAGCTCGCAAATTCTTACCTGTGTAGGTTTCCTCTCAGTACAAAATTCATGGTCGGAATCACGACGGTTGCACGATTCTCATAGTAGAGGAGTCGCTTTTTACGAGAACCGACACATATATTCAGCATCAAGGCACGCAGACGAACAAATCAGGCCAAATGGAGCAAACTAGTCGATGTGAGAGGCTAGGCTTACGCCAATCCTACTCGGAAAACAAGCAGCCACAGAGCATTTCCAAAAACATGTACTTGCGAGAGTTGTTTGATGCAAACTACGTCGGTTGAGACCTTCCTCTGAACATCTGGGTGAACGCGAAACAATTTGCACTAATAATAATATACGAGCTCAACAAGTTACACGTTGTATAAAACTCTCTTCATAAGCGCCGGCGGCCATGTTTGTTATCGTTTGAAACCGAAGCGCAAAAAGCGATCTCGTGATATGTTTACAATGCAATAATGCCCTCATCTCCACGGTTTTTATTTTTTGGTTTTTTTTAGCTGCACCAAATTTTTAAATAAAGGGGAAAAGGTTTTTTGAAAGCGGTTTTCACGGCATGTTTATATGGCTCGGCGGACATTAGATGGGAATATAGCCATCACTTTTATTGGGCTAAATAATTCAAATTCGTTAATTCACATTTTAATTACTGTAAGAAGGATATATCTTTATACGTATTACAAATTTTGAGGCGATCGTATACCAAGACTGTTTCATTTTGTAGAATTCGTATAACCAGCCCGTGTTACAAGATATCTGCCCCCGAATTGTCTACTTAGGGCCAGTTGCACCAACGCCGCTTAGCGCAAAGCGGAGCTTAGCCGGGCACCTAAGCTAAGTTTCGGTTTCGTTCGGCTGCACCAAAATCGCTTATCGCAAAACCTAGCACTAAACTACGCTTATCTTAAGCTCTCAACATTGGGCGCTTTGCTTTTGGTTGTTTCTTAATCCTGGATTTAAAACATGGCGGCTGGTTTGTGGCGGTCGACACGGTGGACGAAATTGGTTGTACAAAGTGTTTTAGGCTACAACAGCGTGAGAGTCTCGACAGAATGACCTTCGATTGTGACAAGGACGCAAAATATTGTCGCGTGAAGTGTTTATCGGCCCCTGTTTTCAAGCTGGCTCTCCACTCTCAGTGCGTGTTAGCCCTAACCGAGATACGTACAGAGCTGTGGGGCTCACGTCTGTCTTCCCGTTGGTTACTCTGTCAACGAGCTTATTCGTATGTATACCTTACTGATTGTCGCGTAACTGTAACGTATTGTTATTTACCAGCTTGTTTATTTCTCCTTGCAACGCATATCCTTCAATCCGATCAGCGCGTTGAATAGTGGCAGTACATGATCTCGGCGATCAGCTGATTGTCGACACTTCTGCCGTTTGCATCAGATTGCGGCGCTTTTAAACAGGCCGGTAAACAACACCGACGCCGGCAACGTGCTAGTACTGGGAAAGGTTGCGGTCTATCGCCCCCCCCCCCCCCCCCCCCACACACACACACGCTGCGAGCGTCTGGGTTCGAAACTATTAATTGCCAGTTCTAAAGGATGGTACTTACTTGAAGTGGGAGCTGGAATTCTACGAGGTACCAGGAGACACTATCGGCAACGAAGCAGGGTGCCTGTGGGGGCGGAGTCTAGGAACGCTACTGATTAATATTGTGACAGGCGATCAGTTATGATAACAGACGAAACCTCGACTCGTTTGTTCAGAAGTTCGCGGTGATATTTTATTACCCCTCGTTACAGCACACCAAAGATCTTAGGCAGTGAAATTCACATCACGCAGGCTCGTGCGTCGTAGTAAAATGAGCGCAGTCGACGACGAGGTGTAATGAGCCACTAAGCTTCACAAGGAAAATGCGCGTGAGAAAGAGTTTTGAGGCAGTCCAAAACACCGATCCAGCAGACGCACGTACGTACGTTTACTCCGGACTCCATGAACCCGACGGCGCAAGATCAAAGAGCACCGCCGCCATCGCCACCCGGTTTTCTCTGCACTTTGCGCGACAACGGCACTGCAATGGAGGGCACTCAACCCCGGCGTTAACAATCCGCGAAATAGATTAATTTCCCACTCTTGAAGCCATTCCAAATGATAAATGAAAATACCTCGGCGTTGTAGAACATCTGACGACACTATGGTGCCGAGCGCTTGCTCGGCATCGTCTTGCTCGTGAAGGCCTGCTTATTTGTAGTTGAGACGATGATTCCACATCTTTCGTGCCACTCGTGGTGCTTGCAATAACTTCGAAGGGCAGGGTGATCTTCTCACGAGGACGTTGAAGACACGCAACACCGGAGCCACCAAAGCAATCGTACAAACCGTCGCCATGTTTGCTTTTTCTGCGTCACTCGCGGCGCGGTCAACTCGTCGCGAGATGTTTTCTAGCTCGGCTAGATGGAAACCAACAGCGGCAAAGTGGCGTATGGACAAACGGCTTTCACATTACGGGCACTATACTCACATACCGAGGTAAAGAGGACCGATGCCGGCGAAGCGGCAGTCGGCACACCAGCGAAGAAGCCTGCGGCGGGCAGCAGCGGCGCAGGCAAACGCAGCCCCCCCCCCCCCCTCCCCCTTCCCGTGAGCGCCTGGGTTCGAGATTATTGTTCGCGTTTTCTCCTTGCGGTCGAGGCTAAAAAGAGCACTTCCGGACAAAGGTCTATAGTTGACCTTTGCTACATTGGCAAAGGTCGGCTATTCACCCCCAAAATTTGGGGGCGAATATCGTGGAACACGGTCTGGTTACGCGAATTCTACCAAACGGAGCAGTCTTGACCTACGATCGCCTCAAAGTTTTAATACGTATAAAGATATATCTTCCTTACAGTAATTAAAATTTGAATAAACGAATTTCAGTTACCTCGTCCGATAATAGCGATGGTTATATTCCCATCTCATGTCCACCGAGCTACATAAACACTCAGTGAAAACCACATTCGTTTATCTTTTCTCCCTTTTACAAAAAAAAAAAAAGCTGTTTTACAACAAACATTCCATACATCAATCATCTCTCTAAACAATGAGAACCAAGAAAGGGAGCGTAGCTAGCTATGCGCCTTTTGTTATCGGCGGGCCTAGAACGGGGCTGCCTCCACCTAAATTGCGTATGGCGGCGTAAATATCATTTCAGCGTCCTTTTAAGTGAGTTGTTATGCGGCAGGATCGTTTCATTTGCTGCGGCTTCTCCTGGACGAGTACGTGCTGTTCCTGCTGGAGCGCGTCTTGACCGAGGACTTGGTGCGGCAGCTCCTTACCAACGTCTCGCGGGACCTGGTGCCTTCGGTCTTCCCCGAGGTGGGGCTCGCCGGCCTCTCGTCCGACCAGGGCGGACGAGGCAAGTGGCTCAGTGAGTCGCCGCTGGGCTCGGGCTTCAAGAGTCAGGGGTTTCCGGAGGACCACCTAAGCTCGGACGACACTGCTGAAGGTAGGTGACCGAAGGGCCTGAAAATCCCTGCTGCGCATAAAGGCTGGTCTACACGCCCGCTACTGCTCGCGACCTAGTGCCTTAGATTGTCTTGGGATCTCCTACGAGATGAGAACATTCAGGCCCCATCTATCGGGAAGCCGTGGGACACTTAATAGTCCTGTATATTTTTGTAAATGTTTTTCGCGCGCCCCTTTTTTTTCTTCGTAAACTACTATTTTTTATAGGTAGTACTTACATTTGATGTAGAAAATACTGCAAAACCGCCGCCCTAGTGAAATGCACTTCCAAAAATAATGAAATAAAAGAGAGCAAAAAGGTACAAAAGGAAGAGACAAGCCGGACAGGACAGAGAGCTGACTCGCAACTATCTATTTTTACTGAATAGACAAGGAGAAATACAAAGCACATTGTTCCACATGTTCACACGCACATCGTCCACCGATGATATCTACGCATTATACTGTACGCGCTGGACCTTCATTGTCAGTTTCAGGAATTCTAGCTCCTTACTAGACAAAGCAACTGACGCTGAGCTAATGCAGTTTTTTCCGCCGCTGTGAATGTAGAATGCCCCAAGCACCTCACGTGTCACCTTTTCTTTGTGCCTTCCCAAAATCGTGGTGCTATTGAAAGACGGTTCGCACAGGCACTCTTTACAGTGCACTGGAAGGTGCCCTCCCACTGTAGCTCCGAGAGAGTACCTGTGCTCACGGAGCCCATCGTTCAAACAGCGTCCGGTTTGCCCATCTTAGGTGCGGCCACACGAGAGAGGAATGCTGTACACAACGCCCATTGCACACGAGAGAGGACAGGTACTCTTTCGGAGCCACAGTGGGAGGACACCTTTCAGTTGACTGTAAAGAGTGCCTGTGCGAACCGTCTTTCAATAGCACCACGATTTTGGGAAGGCACAAAGAAAAAGTGAGTGAGGTGCATAAGGCATTCTACATCCACAGCGGCGGAAAAAACTGCATTCGCTCAGCGTCAGTGACTTTGTCTAGTTAAGAGCTAGAATTCCTGAGACTGATAATGAAGGTCCAGCGCGTGCAGTAATGCGTAGATATCATCGGTGGGAGATGTGCGTTTGAACCAACGTTACTAGAACCACTTAGTTGGGGAACTGCCATAGAGTCTGCATTAAAAAAGTGGCCCAAATTCGTACTCGAGAACCGACCTAATGGCGATCGCAACGCCGGCATTTCTCCCGCAGCGTCCACTCTGGGAACTGCACGGCTGCACGTCTAGTCGGGCATGGGCCGGTGGCGCCATCTCGAAAGGCCATCTCGCAGTAGTTATGTAAAGCAACTTTGATGTTTCAACTCATCGCTAAGGGTGGCGCCGTTATCGTATTTAGCGCGGTCTCGGTGGACGCCAGCGGCCCAGGTTTCAAGGTTGAGTTTCCCAACTGAGGGTTTTAGTAACGTTGGTTTGAACGTGTGGAACTATTTGCGTTTTCTTTCTCCTTTTCTATTCAGTAAAAATACATAGTTGCAAGTCAGCGCTCTGCCCTGTCCGGTTTGTTTCTTCCTTTTGTATATTTTTCCGCTGTTTTATCTCATTATGTTTCACAACTACCAACTAGCCCAGCTCTCAACCTTATTGCAGTTACAAAGTTACCTCATACATGGCGCAAAAGTGCCGGTGTGTTCTCACGATGTAAACGGTCGCAAGAACTCGGTCGTAAAAGAACGCAAGTGTGTGAACGGGTCTTTAGAGGATGATAGTTTTCTAAGAGAAAAATATTTCATATTTATAGTTTTTACATATTTCCACTGGAGCAAATTCAACTTGAAGGGGAAAAAAAGCTTTTCTTATATAGCTTAAACCTGATTTATTTTTCCCAGATATTCGGTGTTTTTTTTTTCTTTTTTTAATGTCAATTTCTAATGTCGAACAAAAAAAGAAATGGGGTTTTATTGGGGTTCGTTTTGAAGGAAACGAGCGTGGGATTCCCCAAGCTCTATACTTCGTTTCAGCTTCGGTCCGAGCGCGGCCGATGCTATGAGCCGAAGGGCCAATCAAACAGCGCAAAAAGCGCAACGTCATGGCGTGCTCTCTGCGCTTGATAGGACTAGTCGGCGTAGGAGCACGCACAGAGAGACGGCGAATACCCGTTGGTCCTATCAACTGCAGAGAGCACGCCATGACGTTGTGCCTCTTCGCTGTTTGATTGGCCCTTCGGCTCATAACATCGGCCGCGCTTGGACCGAAGCTGAAACGAAGTATAGTGAACATCAGCGCGATCCGAATACCTGGGAAACCTTCCGGTATTAATGCGGACAGAAACTGGGGGAAAAAAAAAAGACAAGAGCCGGATCTCAAAACGCCGAGCTCTGGTTGGAATGACTAGAGGGTAGACACGAAGCTATACTTCGTCTCACCCTACGATGGACTAAAGGCAGAAGCTGCAAACTGCCAGATCCAATCACGAGCCACTTAGACTGTGTGATATTTCGCTTAGAAGCACGTATCGGTGCCCACGTCTCGGATCACTGATGGGAATGGGCCGACAGTGGTTTGGATCGAGCAATGAATGACTCAACAATTTTACATTGCAAAGAAAGCCACGGTTTACTGGCTCACTGCAGTGTCGAAGCTATAAAAATGACTCAGCGTTTTTGGATTCGGAGCATTATTCGTCCAAACCTTACCAATGCTAGGCGTGCCATAGTTTAGCGTGGAACGTGATTGGACCTGGCGGCCCGTGGCTTTGGCCTTTAGTCCATCGTAGGATGAGACGAAGTATAGCTGCTTTTGTCTCCACTGTACTGTTCGAACGCTTTCGAACGCAAACACCGAACAGTGGACGCCGACTTTCCGCATTCGAACGCGTTTAACAAGTGCTGTCGAGGCAAAGGCAGTTAGCTCTAGGTCTACCCACTCATTATTTGGATCTGAGCTCGGCGTTTTGATGTCACCGTGCGCCCTCGTCTCCCCCTCACCCTCAGTTTCTGCCCGTATGCCGAGAGCAAGTCGTCTGCTTCTTGCGCGGGAGTTGCGCTGACGTCTGGACGATGCCAAACCTTTTATTGAAGGAAGCCGCATTTAGGGCTATTCACTGTTCTTTCAGTCGGGGCCAATCATAGCTCGGCGTTCTGGCGGCATCACAACCGATCCGAAAGAAGCAGACGATCTTGCTCTCCATTTAGGAAGTGGAAACGAGATAACCAGTGTGGTTCGAAAGGGACAAGCGGCCTGGTGGACAGTTCATTTAGGGCTGTGTTCTGGGTCATTTCTTTCCGTGCAGGTTTGGGTTTTTCTTATACACGGACAGCTCCAGTTCGGAGGCTTTCGGTTTTCCGTAATTGTTTATAAAACCGACTCGGGGGTCACTTTTCGGCGTTTATCGGTATTTACCCAGATACACGCAACACTAATCATAATTTATCTTCAATTTGGAGCGGCTAACAAAGCTGGGTGTTTTTTAACGAAACTTAAGATTTCTTCCGTTTTTTTATGTTGTTTTTGCAGGTTTCCATGGTCAAGGAGGATCCCCTCCATTATGGTCACATGGGAATGGCGACTGCTCTCACACGTAGGTTTTTGCGTAAATAAATTGAGAAATTACTTGGAATGTTAAACAAATGCATCGTTGGTTCTATAAGGCCCGCACTAACTCGGGTTTCCACGCATGTTCACATTACAAAAACAAGTAACTAAATACCTTTACTCGCTACTCGCTCAAAAAGTAACGAAATACTTTACTCACTACCGGTTCTCGGTAGTGTTCGAGGCGGGGTTTAGGCCGCACGTCCGGAGGCTTCCTGGCTCGTGACGACGACCATTCCCCGAAGTGAAGAACCCAGGGGTCCAGTGGAGGTGGGAGAATTGGTAACGTAACGAACGGTTTAATTACATGGTAGCGATACAGTCGTCAAATCCAAGAGAACAACTCAGCAGCCTCACGCCCCGCCTTATATAGGGGTCCGTTTTCTCCCTCACTCTCCGCCAGGGCAGCAGGTGCGACCGCCCAGTGCGTAGCAGAAAAGCCCGCCGCGTCGTAGCCAGAAATGAGTCATAGCCATGGTTCTCCGCAGTTAGGCCAGGCCTCTCTCCCCTTCCGGAGCGCACGAACCCACACGCACACACACACACGTCCCGTTGACGTCACGGACGCGTTGAGACACGTTTTGGGCAGGCTTCGACAGGTGGCCGGCAGTCCTGACACGTCGGGACTCGTTTCGGGACTCGTTTCCGCAGCGTTGAAACTCGGAGAAGGTTGCCGAAGGTTCCATTCTTAACAGTAGGAACGCTTTACTTTACCGCAAATGTACCGACTCACTTTTCTCGTTACTTTGACGACGAAATACGCCACTGCTTTTGTTTCATGGTTTATTAATTTATTTTACGTAGTGATTGCGCTTAAGCCGCAGCTGCCTCTCCAAGTTTGCATCAGTTATGTTTCCCCGCAGTTGACAATGGGTTCTGCTACTTCCTGTGTTGGCAACCTCCAGGTTTACACTTGGTTCGTACACGATTTTAGAAAGCTTCAACCAATTGTTGTTGTGTTCTCTGGGTGAAAGACATGCCAGCTGTAGAGTTTGACTGACGTGTTCAGCGATAAACGTCGCTATACCGTCATACTGTTTAGCTGTCTTTCGGGTTGCCTATCTTACTATCTCGCAATAGGCGCATACTACAATTGTAATGAAAGCGGCGCTGTTTAATGGGTGTTGTACACCTCAAAAGTAACGAAATACCGTCATTACTTACTTGACCTTAAAAGTAGAAGTAGGTTACTCGTTCTTTTTTTAGAAAAGTAACTAAATGGGTTACTCGTTACAAAAATGTAACTAGGTAGAAGTAACTCGTTATAGCAACGCGTTACGTACATGTCTGGACCTTCACCTTACGATGTGCCGCAACGAATCCTAAGAGCCATCCGAGCCAATCCAGTGCTCCATGAGGCGCGACTCCACGTAACCTAAAGGTCACGTGACAAGCTCTGAGTTATGGATTGGCTCCGGTATGGTTCCTGCAACGCGTCTCCGACTCGTGCGGTTACCGCACCCTAAAGGCTGCGTTCCAAATCTTACCCGAAGGGATTTGAGTTATTCCGGGAGGGATCAAGTCACGTGACGAGAGATAGAGCAACGCTGGACGCGTGTAGTTTTTTGGAATGCCAAGGTACATAATCGTTACCTATGCAGTGAGATCGAGTAAATATTGAAGCGCGACCAAGAAGTCGCTCATCAAATTCCACCTGGTGGCGTCACAGGAGTGTCACAGTGTCGCTGGACGCGACCCTGATGCTGTCGCAGTAGCGGCGGTGGCTGCCGCAGACGCTTGTTCTGCCACGAATCACTCTCCAGCTTGACAGTCCACGAAAGATCTAGTAGCAAGTGGTTGGGACGCCACGACGACAGTGACGCATAGCGCCCACTCGTACTTTATGCCCAGACTTCCATCGCCAACCTACAGGATCGCGACATCCGACAACGTAACACACTTGCTTTTGTGACGTCAGATGTTGGTACTTTGAATCGCGTACTTTTGATGTGTGGGCGGGAGATTAGGCTAAACCCAGCAGTTGAAATCACATGCCAGGCACTTTAGATTCGGTGGCAGGTAGCGTCCCTTGCGGTATTGTTCTGCTGCAACTGTTCGGTCTGCTTATTTGGCATACCTGCCAGTTGTTGAGAGAGCTGATGTTCGAAGAAGGGGTGGAATGCGAATTTTCATCCCCATACTTCGGACATCTTGACGAATTGAGGCATATTAAAACTTGTAAATAGTGCAGACGAAAAAAAAAAAAAAATGGCCGGGTAGGGAGTTTTTTTTATATGATCAGCCGAATCCCATCTCCTAGCTGCTGGTGACTGTTGTGCACTCTATAAGAACAGAAGTATAGGGACCTTTAAAGCACTTTCTGCAGGCGAACGATGCGAACATGTGACGTGAAGTTACTTGAAGCTCCCAGCCACATGAAAACAACGTTGTTTCTTTTCATTTGGTGAAACTCAGCAGGCGTGTAGCACACATGCGAGAATTATGACTCGTGATAGCTCATTTTAGACAGGCCCGTGACAGAGCCAATTGAAGAAAAAGGATCTGTCATAATTTGTCCACTTAGTATGCAAGCATATGGAAACAAATATATACACCGTGTTTTTTTTTTGTGATGTACAGATTTATTTAAAAAAAATAAGTCGTGGAAGCTATGCTAATTCGGTATATACAGATTTGGGGGGGGGGGGGTGTGAAGGGACATAATATAGAGTTAATCGTCGCGATAAGTAAGATAAATAACTGAAACGCGTTAAACTCTTTAATTGGTTAAAATTAGTATATAAGATTACTGAAAAACTTGACGAGCGGCGCTGAAAACCACCAAATCAGTCAATTATAGATAGATCTGGGGCGCGTGACAAACGCAATGGAGCTTTAAAGCTAGAACTCGTGCAACCCTCGCAAGGCTGGTGGTGCGGGAACGCGGATATTAAAAGTTACACAAATTACGCGGGTAACTTTAGTGATAACCTGAGCGCACCCCCACGCTGCGCTTCCCACGTGCTCCGTGTCTTTCTAAAATGCACTGATTTAGTGCTTTTTGATGACGCTCAGCATGTTTCTAATTGAAACCAAATGTTTATTTGCACTACTTAAAAAGCTAATGAAACAAATGCTGCTATTTCGACGATTTATTGGAACGATTAGCCCCAAAAGTTGTGAAGCTTTCGCGATTTGTTTTAAACAATCTTGTAAAACCAAAAAAAAAAACAAAAAAAAAATCATTTTAAAGGCCCATTTTTAATTCGGCTTCTATTCATAATATCTCGTGGCTCTGCTTTCAGGAGCAACAGCAGCGACCCACTGACTGGGAGCGGATACGAGTCCCGCCGGCCCTGGGGCTTCTGCCAAGACCTCCGTTCTGCGGGGTACGACCTGAACGGCACACAGGCAGGTCACGCAATACAAGACCTGTGCATGTTCCGAGTCTCGAGCCGCTGTGTTGTGCCTCAAATGTGACATGACTTGGCCGAAGGTCGCAGTCCGACGGGGTCCAGCCAGATGATATGAGTTCTAACATTACGTCTTGAAGCGTGCTTTATGTGTGAACCCTTCACGTTTTTCCCCGCTAAATGTAGCGGGGAAATCGGCGTCACAGTTTCAAGTCGCTGATGTCTCGCGATACCATGAGAGATCACGTGACGTCAATATGTCCCCGCTGCATTTGGAGGGGAAGTTGACATGACGTGACCCCAGGTCGCATGACAGGGTCACGTGACCTGACGTCACGTGACGTCGTCAAGTGACGTGAAGTTACGCTGTCACGCGAACCTGACAGGGCATGACGTCGGGTCTCGCAACATCAATTTCCCCGCTAGGTTTAGTGGAAAGATTATCATGGCGTCAGGTGAGCTCGTGGTGTCCTAAGGCGTCACGTATAACGTCATGGGTTTATGCGACGTCAAATTGTCGCGCTACGCCGCAGTCACAATTTCACCTCTAAATTTGGCGGGAGAATACATCCACTACCTGCAGATAAAAAGTACCGCTTGTTAAAACCCACTCAAGTGCTATCGCACCTTCATTGCCAAAATTTGTAAGACAAACTTTTTTTTTAATTAGAGTGAAAGACGGAACGTGACTTCGCTGTTAATGGTCCTTTCAGACCGAATGTTCCGAAATTAAAATTTAATTAAATAAGGTATGAATCAATTTGCCTGCGATGAAGTTCTGGTATTCCTCTAAAAATGTTATGCTGTAAAAAAAGAAAAGCATTTTTCTACTTTGATGTTTTATGACTTCATAAAAAATGCTATCTCAAAGACGCAACTGAAGTGCCGTGAACTGAAGCCATTTCTTCTTCGATAAAGTTTAAGCTCTTCTGAATGCGCAACAATTGACGGTTTGGGCGCGAGGAGAATTGGCCACGAGATGACTATTCAGGAGAACGTCTTTCGTGATCCGCCGCCGGCAATGGCAAAGGCTTTTGATTTCGAGCGAAAATGCAGAGGCCCGCGCGGCCTTCGATGGGATGTCACTGCTTTCACGGCCTCCGCGCTTACATTGACAAGGCTGAAAACAAGAGTGCAAAAAGTACAGTGATAAAAGCAGTTTCCAGGGTGGAACTTTTGGTGATAAATCAAAGTTCACTCGTGGCTCATCTGGCGTGGTGTAGTCATATTTAATGCAAATGTTAATGTATCTTAAAGGCGTTGATTCTACAAATGTGGCCATGGAATACTGCTTCAAAAGAAGCATTGTCAATTCACCTTGAAACAATCTAACTAGTTTTTAATATAGTACTCTGATGGACTGAAATACATCAAACGGATATCCGTGTCTGTTGACACTTGTCACATTCCATAAAAAAAAAAAAAGAATAATGCTACTGAACTCCAGGCGTCAACGCCTGGAGTTGAATGACGTTTGACATTACGTACACAGTACTGCGTCGCCTCCGCAAGCGCCGCAACGAACGCCGTTGACTCCTGTTACATTAGATTAAAAAAAAAAAGAATAAAGCTGGTGAGGGTGAAATAAAGTAGGTGAGGGGATCTTCGTTCTCCCCTGCGCTACTCTCCTCTGCCTGACGCTGCTCAGTGTCGCGCTGTAAATAGGAGGAGCATACAGGACGTTCCCATAATTCGTGACGCGCTTCGCGCGCGGCCATTGAAGGTCTCTGGAGCAGGACTATTGAGAACATAGCCGCCTTTGTGGGTCTGACAACTAGATACGCGTCTGCAGCTTCCCTGCTGGTCGAATGGAATCTCCGCAAAGCTAACCACAATTTTACAGTGTAACATGAAAGGGGGCAGGGTTTAGCCGAGTTTTCGGTTTTGCACAGCGCTACACTGTTAGCGTGAACAAGCGATCGTCGGCTTCTATCTTTTTATTTTTTTAAGAATCAAAGTGTTGTTATAAAAATTACTTGTGTGGTGGGAAGTACTATTTTAAGGTACTAATCTATAAACTTTAGGAGAAGGTGCAAAAAAGCACCAATGTCGTGTTCGCACTAGCGGTGAACCGCGGTGTACGTCAATTTAGATAGATATATATTTATTTTGTACGTTTAAGTACAGGCCATATAGAAGGCTCTGCCGCCCGCGCACAAGTGCCTATGCGGCAGGCTTTTATCACAGGCGTAATAATATATTTTCTAATATAAAACGTAAACCACAAAGTATTTTTTTTTTTTGTCAATTGAAGTAGCTCTTGTTCCGTGGCCTTCAACACGTCCAGCCGAGCTCACTGCAGGTATGTGAAAGAGAAGACGTGCTGCAGTTGGATCAGTGAGTCCCAAATATGGCAGAGTAAAACAATATGGAAGCGTGCGGCAGCTATAAGGGACGCGTCGCGCACGCTCCGCCTAGCAAGCATACTGGCAACGCCTCTCACGACAGCGTCCGCGGTACGTCGCATAGGGAAGCTCTGCCATTCCGACCTCTTCTAACGCGCCGACAGCGACTTGGCCGTGCACCAACACTTCCCGCTGCCGTATTTCTCGATCTCTCTCCGGAGTAAAGGTTTGGTGCATTGACTTTCGAAAACCTATACGTGTAGCCTGTCTAGCGTTGCGTTGTACCTTTTCTCGGGTCATCCGTCCCGCAGAAGTTGCTCGAGCTCGGGTTTGATCGTGTCCCACGCAGTTGTAAGTGACACCGACGGCAATACACCGCCATTTGTTTCGTTAATCTGCGATGGCATATGCCTCTCGTAAGGGCTTGTGTGTTGAACGGTTCGGAAATCCCTACGGGACCACATTCACAAGTGCCAGTGAGTGACAAAATCTACGTGAGAAGCATTTTTGGCTCCTCTCATTATCAGATTGCTCTTCACTTTCTGGCAGATCGAGGGGACGTACTGAGATTGAGAAGTACCCGGCGTTATTCACCAGATCATGGAGGGGATCAGTTTTTTTTTGTTTGTTTTTTCTTTAGCTTTCTAGGTCTTGTTTAAAAATATTTCCGCACACTGTGACCCCGAACGTTTTGTATAGCTCTGTGCTCAGGTAAGCTGACTTTATTGGATAGGTTAGCTGCTATACAGGACGTCTATGAGAAGTGCTTATTCTAGGAGCCGCACCGTGGCGTCACTGTCTTGTCGCACGCTCTTAATGCTTCCTTGCAGTGTAGGGAGAGACATGAGAGTGTCAAAACTTTCGAGAGCGGAAAGCCGGGGTCACACTGCTTATACATCACACAAAAGACAGTCTGCAAACAGATTCGAACGCGTGTCATCACGAGATCTGTGGTTCGAATGCCACATGGCAATGAGTTCAAGGAGAAAACTTGGGCACGCGGCATTCGAACCAAGGGTATTGCGGTGACTAGTGTCCGCAGAACGTCGTTTGTATGATGTGTGAGCACTGTGACCCCTGCTTAACGATACAGTTTCGTTGTTCCTCTTATGTATGATAAGACTATCCTTAATTCTTTGTGGGTTCTTATATTTCAGCTTTAGCGATATATTAACTCCAGGGTGCTCGCTTATTACATTTCCAGTATTCTGCCGCAAGTTGCACGGTAGAGGCGCCCATGGAAGGCGTCGTGAGAGAGTGTGGCTCAACGTGGGAGGCAGGGTGGGTATTGCCTTTGAGGTATTATCGGATGTTGTCAAATCTGAATTTTGTACAAACTTCTCTTACAAAATCTGAAATCCTGTAACCGCTCATTCACACTGGAAACGGATCCGCGTTCGCAAAGCGGTTGCGAACGCGGTTGTATAAAGATCCAGTACAATTGCACGCGCACTCGAAGACATCAAGTGCGCGTGCAATTGTACTGGATCTTTATACAACCGCGTTCGCAACCGCTTTGCGAACGCGGATCCACTTCCAGTGTGAATGAGCCGTAAGAGATCCGGCAAGAGAAGTTTGTACGAATCGCCGGAAACTTCTTGGAGGTCTGGCAGCACTGTCCGCGCGGATTTCCGTCTGCCATGTTGTTCTGTGTCGGAGTTTCACGACGTTTCGTGTATGTGGCATGGTACCTGGACTTAAGATTTAGAAAAAAAAGCTGTGAGAGTTACACGGGTTCCGTCATTACCATCTTTACCAGGCTTGACGGGCATAAAATGAGAAGATAACCGTCATTCCAAGTACCTTGATTAGCCAAGACTTGTTTGTTAGCTTCTAAATTACTGGTTTTGCGTGTCATGTTGCAATTGCAGTTTTGACGGCAATGGCTATTAGTAGCCATGTGAATTTAGATAATTTGCGAAAAGGTTATCATGTTTGAGATATTCATATAAATCTGTTTTTACGTTTTTTTCGTCCGATTTCCAAGTTAAGCGAGAAATGAGTTCCAAAAGCCCTAGAATGGGGCTTTGAAGTGGAATGGGGTCGTTTCAGGGACATCGTCACTAAATCGGCAGTTAGTCGTCGGTACACACATCAATACAAACGCTTTACAAACGCACCAGATTACAGCTGCCATTGCTGATCTTCTCTCGTCTTACCGAGGTGCCGAGCTACTGAAGTGGGTGTTACCGAGTTTCCACAAAAGGCCTATGCCGGGAAGCAGGGCACAGTAGAAACAGAAATGGCAGTAACCTGTCCTGCTGTGTTATGAATGAAGTGAACGAAATAAAAAGAAACAAAAACGGTAGGTCGGTCATGGCGGCGCCCATGCACAATTGCCGCAAAGCGTACTATAGACACTGACAAAATGAGAACGGCAGGACGTGGCTTTCGACGACGCTCGGCCTCCAGCACGCGCTCAAGGCCTTCCGCCGTGCTTTGGCTGTGTGAACGCGCTTGAGGTGCTCGCGCTTGAAGGGGGAAAAAGGAAGCTCGCGCTAGAAATGGAACAACTGAAGCTCTTCCGTGCTATTCTCGCTTTGGCGGCGACTCCGAAAGGAGAAAAAGCTGAGAAAACAGGGTTGTGTGCGGCCTAACTACTGAGATCTGTCGACGGATACCCTCGCCACGTTTGTGCGTGTCACAAACGCCCAACGCCAAAAAAAAAAAAGAAGAAAAAAACGACGCCAAGAAGTAGTCGTCGGCATGCAAACTAATGGAAAAAGAAGAGGACGCAGTTCCTGAACATGATAAAACGCGGCTTACCGGAGGTAAAAAAAGCGCTTCGTCAAACCGCCCAATGTGTGGAGAAACTGAGGGAGAGGAGGACAGGAGAGCGCGAGGGGCCGTCAGAACGCCGAGCTCTGGTTGGGATGATTTGTAGACAGACTATAGACCCGTTGCTCTTGGACAGGGGGCGCGAGCGCGTCCGCAAGACGCGACCATGTTATGCTGGCAGCACCATCCAGTCGGCGCTGTAACGTTTGATTTTGCACGTGCCACGTTCGCAAATGTAACCATCTGTCAGCATCTGTAGACGCGCGATAACAAAACGTCTAAAAAAAGAAGAACTAAAATAAAAAAAAGAATTATGCAGCTCGTGGCCTCAGCGTCCCATTCAGCTTTATTATTTTATTGCGTTCTTTCATAGCTTCCGTGAGCCCGTATGTTTCACTTTACGTGATAGCGAAGATGAAGCTACTTGCTAAAGCATGTTCCCCTGAACGAGGCTCGCTCTGCACGAGCGCGCGTGCTTGGCAGGGACACTGAAAGCTCGGAGCTCGCTCTTGTAGCTTCTGCTACGCTGGCACTTACAATGGAACGGAGTATAAAAAACTGTAGTGGGGAAGCGTATTGACGCATGTTCGAAACGCGAGGCAAATATTCTATTTTGCTCGCCTGGAGCGCTGCTCAAAACTTGAGAGCTACGGGCCCATAAAGTTAGGCTTCCTCTGTCTCCCCTGAACACGTCGAAAGCCTTAGATTGTGAAAGACAAACGCCAGACGCCGGCATTCCGCGTTATAAAGCGTTCGACGAGTGCAGTGGAAGCAGGTCTGAGGGCCATACGACACCGTCCGCTTTACGTCTGCCCCCTCAGACCTGTCCCGCTACGTCTTTTCCTCGTCTGCGTTTTCCGGCGGCAGTATTTCTCGATTTTGATTCCGAGGAAAGGTTTGGCAACTTGGCATTTGAAAACGCATTCATGCCCAACGTTGCTTTGCATATGTTCTCGCGTCCTCTCGACCCGCGGGAGTTGCTCGGAGCTAGAATTCACCGCCGAATTCAGAAACCTCACTCGAACTACACTCAAACTTAAGGGCCCCTCCACTTCCTCGAGGAAGGCGCGAGGGCCGGCGCTGGCCAATCGCGACGGCGGGTCCGTCGTCGCGATTGGCCAGCGCCGGCCCTCGCGCCTTCCTCGAGGAAGTGGAGGGGCCCTTAAGTTTGAGTGTAGTTCGAGTGAGGTTTCTGAATTCGGCGGTCAATCATGTCCACCGCAATTGTAAGCGTCACTCATTGTATACTTTCCCGCCATCGCCATGTGTTTCGTTCATCTGCGCTAGAACGTGCATCAATGCAGCGTTTGTGTGTTTCACAGTCTGGAAAACATTACAGGACGGTATCCACCAGTAATTAGTGATGAAATCTCTACAATAAGTATATTTCGCTCCTCTTATTATGAGAGAGGTCTTCGCTTGCTGGCGCGGATTGGGTAGATGTACTGGAGTTTAAATGATCGCGGCTGTTTTCACCAGCGCGTAAAGGGGATATGTGCTCAATGTACGGGTATTTTGTGAAAATAAGTTGGCGCCGGCCGTGGCATGGGACGTTTTGCATAGAGCTGTGTTCAGGCAAGCTGACATTGATTAGAAACTGAGGTCAGCTGCTCCACGCGATGTCTATGCGAAATGCTTCTGCTAGGAGCCGCACCGTGACACCTCTCAATTGTCGCACCCTTTCGATAGAAACCTACATCTTGAAAATCTCAACGTAAGAAAGGTGCTAAATTAACGTCAATGTTGGTGCTATTTAAAAGGAAGTATTTACTTTCTACCCAAACCTCCTAGAATCTTCTACAATATAGATCAAAGCCACCCTTACTTTACGAACATGATCTTGATTAATGCACCGTGTCCATCATCTTTGTTTTATTCTGGCTAAATTATCATTGGAGAATAACTCAGGCTGTTACCGCAACTGTTCATCCACAAAAAATTCTTCGTACAGGAAAAAAATGCATGTAATTTATGTGCAAGTTCCAAAAGGCTATGTAGACTTACGAGAAGCTATTGGATACTCCTAGCTATAACTGAGCACGTCCAGCTGACTGGTTCAATATGTTACTATTGGCGACTCCAGAGAAATCGACGCCGCGAAGCGGCAATGCCGAGAAGCTCAAGAGATGAGGTCGTTTCGACTCTGCCGTCTGCTATCGCTGCTTAGTTCTCGTAGGCAGCATATAAACAAACATTGTTTCCAGTAATTATTTTTATGCTTCCGCCGTGTCATTTCTATGCACTGACTAGAAGAAGGTTTCTACCGTCGGAAAACCGCTTTGCTTTCATATGTAACCTTGATTTTACGCTGCAGTGCAAGAAAGTTGTTGCGGTCTGCGCGCTGAACGACGAAAACGACCTCCCTTCGTCCGCCATTTTGCCTAACCAGCGCGCCACTTATAGTTCACAGGAGTCACAAATACCGATTGAATTTGCTTTATAATATACTGCGAAAAAAAAATTAAATCGTTTTCCAGAATAATGGTTACATGTTACTTCTCTTTCCCGGATGGGTTTTTAACGGGGACAGCTGATAACATGAGTTTGCTCGTTGCCGCCTTAAAGGAGCTGTGCTACGAGTTTAACGTTGAAAGAATTGGCATCTTCTACTTTTGACATTGTTCACCTTGACACAAAGGACCGAAGACACACCTCCTTCCTTCGAAATGTTGCGATTCCGCCGCGTAATCGCGAAGCAAAAATTAGAATATTCCCCGACCTGCAGCCACGAGCGGCGGCCCTGAGAAACACGTGGCGTGACGTCAAGGGTGGTCTTGTAGAAAGATAGCGAGTTGTGCGAATACCTGCTCGATAAAAGGTAACTTTTCTATAAATCTTGTCGTTCCAACATAAATGCGTCAAAAACCTGGTATCCTCCACAAAACCTTTATTATACGGAGTTTTAGTGGCGCCATCTATCCTAGGTCCACAAAACCGTCAGCTCTATTTGCAGCCGCGAACAGCCGCCAGAAGCGGGAGGGGGTGGATGACAGAGCCGGAGGGGTATGGCCGGACCCGCAAGAGACTTTCCTCCTTTCACCAGCTGCGCCCGCCAGCACGTGGTCACGTGGTCGCGAGCGGATGAGTTTTCGCTGCTCACTGATGGGAGAGAGCTTCACCGGAACCTCGCGCGACCCCCATTGACGTCACAGCGCACGTGACTCGGAAGATGGTGAAGGAGTTGAGAGGTGCCGAAAACCTCAATCTTTGACCATTTTTAAAATAAAAACTAGGACATGCCTGCAAAATCGGTTTCGGTTCTTTACTTCAGAAAGGTCGAGACACCAACTCCCAAATTATTTCAGCAAAGCATTGAAACTGCTGCACAGCTCCTTTAAGCTTGATTAATGCAACTGGTGCGGTATCGAAGCCAGAACAAAGCGAGTTTTGACACCTGGCGGTCTATAAACTCCGGGTCACGAGCGATGATTTTTGTATCAAGGGAGATTGAACGTAACATTCTTACCAGCTGTATGACGTCTGCAGCCTGCCGCAACGAAATCTTTTCTAATCAACAATTGAATGATGCTAATTCGTAGTGTTGACGAATGGATGAGTGGCCACAGTGGGTCTTACGCTGTAAAATAAATCGGAAAAATAGGCGCTTGCGCCTTGAGACCTCAAACTTTCACAGAATGTCCGTTTAGGGGTTGAATTTTACCTTATGAAATTTCAAGTAGTAGTTCTATCGCTAACTTGGTTGTCTTTAAACACGTTCGGCGATTAGATTGGCAAGTTTGTTGGTCTTACTTTTTTCGTTTTTTTCTGTCTTTTACACGAGGAGTACTACGTCTTGAAGTTAATGTAAAATACATCACCTAAGTGCATATATATGCGGTAAAACTTTTAACTTCATATGTTCAGTTGCCAAGTTTATTCCTTAATTTTGCAGCGTAAGAAACACTGTGGCTACCCTATAGTAGTGATACTTTTGTTTACAACGGAACCACCGGAAGAAAATGCGGACTTCCTTCTGAGACGCAGGTATGAGCCCTTCCCGGAGGCCTTGCTGCCGTTCCCGAGAAACCCGCACGACACCGGCAGCGAGCACGACTACACTGCCGCCTGATGAAAGCCCGTTAGCAAATCCTCCGGAGGTTCCTGGCAGCGTGAATCATCGACTTACTTTACAAATAAAATTGTATAATTAAGCCTCTGAAACTGAGTTGATTCCGTAAATTTCAAACCCGAGGAATGTTTGAGAAGCAGTGAACCTGCATGGGAATAAGCCTGTAGCATTAGAAAAAGATATTTCACCAGTGTAACGACAGACATGATATTGGAGAATCATATTTCTCCAGTTTGTAGCATACTCGTGCAGAAATTCCGGGTCGCCATTGCCAAGAAACATCCAGGACAAATTGCAGGTGGCGTGATTTCCCTCCAAGACAATGCACCACGTCACGCCGCCTGCGCTCCTTCAAGAACGGCCATAAATGTGACTTTGAACTGTTACCAACCCCCCCTTCATGCAGAATTTGTCATGGACAGACTCTCATATGTTCACTGCGCTCAGACAACTCCACGAAAGACAGCATTTTCACGGTGACGATTCCGCCATGAACGCTGTGCTTGGGTGGCGTGGCAACTTGCATGCTCAGAAGGTCCAGGATGATCAACATTCTGGCAAGCTGACCCGGACGAAAGTGCTGGTCAAATAGTCAGTGTGTTAGTCACCCTGAACCCTCTTCCCCGTGAAGTTACAGTTGGCTGGAAGGGAACGATGTGGCGTTCTGTCGCTTCTTCCAGCGGCCGAGAACAGTGGTGAGCCCCTATTTCTTAGGGGCGCCCAAGCTTTGGGGCAACCTATTCTAAAACTGCAATGGAACTTGTGGTACTGTAGGAGTAGCAAAAGGCCGGATGGGGTGTCTTTGGGTCACGGTAATTGCGATGGTAAATATAACTGTTGGATAACGCGAAGCCGTTCACTAGGAACTATAGAAATACAAAATATGTCTGAGTAGGCTTATTCTTTATTTCTGTAAATTATGATTGGTGTCGCAAAATATTTGATTTGAATTTTATATTTTTTACGAGCATAGAAATCGGGCTATTTATAAAAACCAAAAATACAGGAACCCCAAAATAGAAGTGGCACCAAATGTTTAGGTTTGTGACAAAGATTCATTGGCAAGCCACACACTTTGTTTGGAAACAATATTATATTGTTCCTGATTGACCATGTTATGTAACATACGCCACACATAAATCGTTTCCAGCTGAACAAAAAACTAAATACATATATACTTTCATTATGTACAAGCAAACTTTACTTTGGCTATGCTAAAAGTTGTCTATACTTCTAAATGACTCTTTCGGATACTGTACAAAACACAAGAAAATATATTTCTATTATGGCGAATTTTAACATTTCAAGGGTCCTATTAGCGTGTTTATACTGCGATGTCTCGTTAATATGAACCCCGTATAAATAGGTACCCTGCTACATAGACAATATTTTCTGGGACGAACTTGATAAATACATGCCTTCTTGATTTTTAGAGAAGTTCACATCATGGACGTTTTTGGGGAAACGAAGGTGTCCATACTAACGAGACATCACTGCATTCCTGGCATTCATTGGGACATTTACAGTGCATCAGTTGCTGCTAAACATTGATACCCTCTCGATTGTGATTCGTATCAAAATTGTAGGAAAAAAAAAAAAAAGCACGGAATTCTGAGTTTTTTCTTTTTTAAGATAATGGTATGGAACACTGTTTGGAAGTTAGCAAATGAGTCCGCACCACAGTGATGCACCACTTGTTTGTGGTTTATCACTTTAGAAAAAAATGAGAGACAGTTTCAGCTATAGAACATTCAGCAAGTGCTAACATTCGCGACGCTTCGCCACTAGCTCTGCATACTTTTAATCAGGACGCCATCATAGCAGATGGCGGACTGGTGAGTGCCTATCCCCGCCTATATCGAGCCCTTATGGCTGACACGTATTACTTTATAGAGACCGTCTGTTATAAAACATCTATTAAATAAATGTTAACGTAGCAAATATAGAGTGATATGCATTGTCATTGCTCAGTAAATTTAAAGGCGGAAAACGGCATCCCTATTTTATGATAATGTATTCCCGTGGATAGCGGTAGCGTTGTCTCCATCGGGTCGCCGCACTTTTATAACCCTATATTTCTAAAATCCGAAGGGCGTAGAGCTAGCCAAACAACTTAACTAAACTTGGGAAACTCGATAAGTTAGTGCACAGGAATCCCATTCAGCGTACACTTCAAGTAAGTGAAGGAGATATGGCATTTTTGAAGGGTATGGATGACCTCTAGTTGCCCTACTTCGACAATGCTTTGACGTTTCGTTTTCCTCGAGCGTGCGAGTGCAGCTAAAGCACAGTGGAAGTCATGGAGCGCGCGCTGGAAGCAAGGCGTTCGAGAGCCACACCCTGTCATTTTCGTTCTATTCATTACTATAATAACGACCCAGCTACTCCAATTTCGTATACATAAAGTTTGTATTATTCATTCAATATATTTCGCCCGTCTACAAGCTGCGGAGCTCTATGTACCTTGCCTCTTACAAGTAAATTACTTCTTAAACAAAAAAGCAGAGAAAAACCCTCCGAGAACATTATTTTTTCAGGCTTGTTTTTAGGTCGTCTATCGGTACATACGGACCGGGCACTGGAGTTTAATTTGACAGGTAATGCCATCTTTTTTGAAATTTTCAAAACCCTGATGCGATTAACGGCCGCGATCATCGGACCCGATCTCAAGCTCGAAAGTCCGAATGCCCTGCCGAACTCTGACACAGCCATCGTACCCACACGTTTGGTCGCAAGGCATGCCTAAAGCTGTTCTTCTCTATAAGCTTTCTAGCTCAAAAGAAAAGAAAAAAAACCAAGGCGCTTTCTATTCATTGCTCCGGGGCTACAGCGTTATTTACATCCATACTTTTTTTCTAAAATCAAAGGGTTCGATCCGCAGAAACTGCTTCGACAAAATATCGAAGACGGGACTCGAGTTACGTTTTTTTTTTTCGCGCTCCTTTCTCGTGTATGATTAAAACAATGGCGTCTTGTCCGCAGCCTTCCATGGGATATATATTCTCTAGAAAGACGGAAAAGAACAAAACTATTTCTAGAAGTGATAGATCCGTTATTTTAAACTACCCCTCTCCATTCCCAAACGTGATCAACGCTTCTTTCGTGCGAAGAGTGGTGTTTTAAACATAGTAATTCGATCTTTATGAAAAGCATCTGGCTTATATCCTTATGCACAAGTACGCTGTTTACGTGCAAGCCCGCGTTTGCCCACATCAGGTGTGGAGATTGCGCATGCGCAGAAACCAGATTTGCGTGAGAGGAAGCGTCTGCACATGCGCCGTGTCCAAAGCAGTGCCACTGAAGCGGCATGACGTCAGAGATTGGAGATGGCGTGTATCCATGCTATGGCGTTAAACACTAAATACAGGCCAACAGTCTCTTACATTAGCGTTTGTAAACGTGAGTTTACTTAAGACTTTGCTTAGCTCCGGCCGGAACACTGGGACGCTTAAGTCATGGTCGTTTCGCTGTACCAAAAATAGCGAGACATGAATACTCCCGTAGGTGGTACGCAGATCAGTTATTGGCATTTAAATCTTCAGAATTGTGTTGGTCCAGACCAGTGTTGAAGTGATGAAAAGGGAAAAACACCACCAACCCAGACATCCGGCAGTCCTTCATCTTTGCGCATGTTTTGTGGAAAAAAAAAAAGAAAAAAGAAGACGGCATGTCAGGCCAAAGTCGCTTTGTGATGGCATCGATGAGTGATGACAGCTATATGAGGACCCTGGAGTTCGCTCAGCAAGGGATCTTGGAGCACTCCTTGACGTCATCCATTGGTTGGATCACGATTGAGGGTCTTTTCACGTCGGTGGTTGACATTCTGCGGTCGTCTTCGTGCGTGTAGTATACTGCACCTTGGCGGCGATAGACGACCACTGTTGCCACGATGACTGTTACCAGGAGCATGATGATGATGATAGCCACAATAAGGCCCACCTGCGAGACGGAAGGTCCAAATAACACTGCTTTAATGGTACTGTACACTCGTGAGACATGTCAATTCAAATAACGATGAATCTCAAACGGATTTTTCATATTTATTAATGAGAAAATAATTGTAATTTTGAGGCAGTGCAATCGATTCGGTATCGTGTATATAGTTTTGTAGCTACCTGTTTTCAACGTCTCGCTTTTGGGTTCTACAGCGAAAAAAAAACAACAAAAAAATTCGCGGCTCCAGAAGAATGGGAACACAGGTAATAAGTTGCGACGGCGACGGGCGCAGCCATGTTACGTCACGCTCGTACCGCGGAACAATCGGCCTGCTCGGTTGCACTAGTATTTTTGAGGAGGGTAATTTTAGCTGCCAGTTCACTGTTTTTACTTTATAGGTATACAATACCCGTGAAAATAACTAGCGCACATGCATAAAGTTGACGGCCAAAAAGCGAGCTTCAACACACTGAGTAAAAATGAAAGTTCATTTTTTAGCGCAGTGCGGGCAGCGTGGGGTGGCTGTTGTGGCTGCATTTCCTCACTTTGTTTCTTAGCTCCCGGACGAGAAAAGTTGTAGCCATATATTATCTGAAATAAGACTCACTAGTTAAAACTGCTCTGTCCCACGAACGAGCGGCTGCACTCATCGTATTTCTGTACTTGTTCTAACCAATCGAGTGCAATAACTTGTTTTAGTGTATTTGTAATGTGTTCCAGCCTTCGTCCACGTTATGGCGTATGATGAAACGAAGTGTCGAAATACAGTCAAATGCCGCTACAACGAACGCTTCTACTACGAAATAGCCTGTACAACGCTTTAATGGCCTGTACATCTGCTTTATTGGGGTCATTAAAGTGCGCGACGGATATAACGAAGTGACGTGTATAACGAAGAATTATCGCGGTCCCACACGCTTCGTTATACAGGCGTTTGACTGTACTAAAATTTCTGTTACATGCAAAGCGCTCCTGATTTGCACGATATATTGTTGAAAGAAAAGGAACCACTCTGTAAGAAGAATTGAAAGCGAGTTTTTTTTTTTCTTTTTAGCCCAGATGAATAAATTGCGCATCGTAAAAATACTGAAGCTCCATCCGAATATGAAGCTTACGGTAAAAAGAGGATCAAATAAAAAAGCATAAATATTTATAAAGTTAATTGGTGGATTCGAAGTGCCATGTTATCATGGCGCGATCCTGGCGGTTAGTGGTAGAAGTCCTGGCAACCAGTACGAACGAACGCGGACGTTTTTGTCGTCGCGGCGTCCAAACTTCTGGCTACTTAAGGTTTGGTGGACTGTCAAGCTAAAGAGCGACCTGGTGCAGCACAACTGGCGTCTGCCACATCCACTTGTGACACCGCCAGGATGGCGGCCGGTGAGAACATGACGCATCCATGACGTCATCATGGTGAACTCCAGGGACCACACTTTCGGATGCAGTAAGCACCCCGGCTGGGGACGCTTTCCGGGCACCATGCCTAAGACCTGCAGCAACGGGCGTCTGGCACATCCACTTGTGACACCACCAGGATAGCGGCCGGTGACAACATGACACATCCATGACGTCATCATGGTGAAATCGAGGGACCATTGTTTAGGATGCAGTAAACACACCAATCAGAGACGCCTTCCAGGCACCGTGCCTAAAAACTGACCGAACAAACACACGCCAACATCGCACGATCGGGGTCGTGCGCATAGGACTGAAAGCGAGAGATGATGTCCCCACCTGAGACTCGGCACGCGAAAGTCTTCGCTGGACGAGCGGCTCCCGACAGGGCTCCAAGTCGTGGGCTGGCAGGAAGGCCAGCGACTGTCCAGCCAGGTTGCCCGGACCCGCGCACGTGGGACACGGGCCCCCGCAGTCCAGAGGCCTCTCAGCGAGCCAACGGGAGAACTCCATCACCTGCGCGATGAATCGATGAATCGATTATATTGAGTGGCACGATGAGAACGGCAGAAAAGTCTTTCAGTTGTCAGGCCTCAAGCGGGAGCTTTCTACCTTCGATGACGCTTCTGCGTCGTGCGAACTTCGAGCCTGCACACCCAGCCAATGCACGGCGGAAGGCATCAAGAGCATGCTGGAGGTCAGTCATTTGAAAGAGCTGTCAGTTCCGAAATCACCAATACTTGGCTTCAACTATATTGCGCTATGTTCTCCAGGTGAGTGTAGTCTAGCAGTGCTCCAATACTAAGCTAGTTGTGGGAGCCAAAAGCCAGTGACGTGCTCTCGCAGTAGTGCGGGGCCGCAGCAGCGTGAAATTCATACGCTAGTTTTGACAATGTAGCACAACATAGTTTACGCCAAATGTTTGCCGCTTGGGGTGGGTCGGTGATCCACTAACAATGACGTCATGCGCAGGCCTTGTCTTCTAGGTACTGTGCTGAGAGCAAGTCGTCTGCTTCTCGCGCAGGAGTTGCGGTGACGTCAGAACGACGCCGAGCTCTGATTGGCTTTGATAGAAAGGATAGTGGGTGGACTTAACGCTAGCTGCCTTGAGGTTTACCCACTATTTTTTTCAATCAGCCAATGAGATCTCAGCGTTCTGACATCATCGCTACCCCGGTGCAAGAAGCAGACGAACTTGCGCTCCGCACTCTGGGAACGACTAGAGAAATGGGAGGGGAGGAGTACTAGCAAATACCATGTAAGCCAATACTGGCAACTCCCGCGGATCGCGGCCGAAAACTGATCGCAGCGCCCCTGGCGAGCTCGGAGTCTCCGCTAGCAGACGAATTCTCCACAACGCATTGGTTTTGCCTATCCCCGTGCAAGGTGACCAATGAAAAAAAAATCCTCACGGGTATTCGCTGCTTTGAATTTTAAAAAAATAGTTGCCACCTCATGAGTGAAGGACATTTTCTTCGCGTGGGAAAGATGTTACAGCTTGTAGGGTGCAATTTTCGGGCTCTCCTGAAGAAAACACTCTGTCACGACTTACGTAAGTCAGGCAAAACACGAATGTACTTTCGCCCTGTTTCTTGAAAAAGGGAAATTAAAAAAAAAAAAAAATTCAGAGCATTGCTACGTTTCAACTTTACTGTTCTTATCGATCAATGCGTTTTGTTGTTGTAATTCCAATTTCTCATGAATGTATTGCTTAAAACCGTTTCGTCGAATAGTCGGGCTGGCTAATCCCGATCGTCTCCGGATGAAGAAGCAAAAGGCAATTTCGAACCACGTACCTTACTGCGATGTCAGTATGCTCTGGAAGAAGTCTATTGGGCACATGCAAATCTGACGCTATAACTAAAACTAATAAAAGCGGCGTTACAAAAAAAAAAAAAAAATCACCCGTTGGACGGTCTTCCTACCATTTTTCAAAGTTTATTTTCTTTTTATGCTTGAGGCGACGCCACGCCACCACGGTCTTTCTTCCTCCTGCGTTTACATTTTTTGTTTGCTCTTTTTTTTTTTTTGCTGTGTTTACTTGACATTCGCGTATTTTGCTTTGCCTTGTTTGGCTTAGTTTTTACTTTCTTTCCTTCGCTTCGTCGCTTACTACCGCCGGTTTGTCTGCTACGCTATGCCCGGACATCTGGAGGGCCGTCTGCAACTTTGTTGTTCTTGTTTTTGTTTGGTTTTTCCACTGTCGTCTGTGATAACCTCCTATGTTCGCCTTCGATTGGGTTTCTAATCCGAAATCTTCATATGTACTTTTTGATACTTAATAAATATATTAAAAAGTGGAAGCTCGTCATACATTTATATTCGGATTTTATTTGAGTATACAAGGTCACGTCTGCTATGGGTCATTGTTGGTTGATCAACCAGCCCCCTTCGCGCATTCACTAGCGCATACTTGGAGATGGCAGGCTTGACGTGTGCTGCTTACCACCGCAAAAAGAAGTTTTTGTGATGTGGTAGAAGATCCTTCTTCCGCTTCCATAAGACCGAACAAACAAGAGTAATTTATTTACTTCAAATTAAACTGCAAGAGCTATCCAAGTCTGGCTTCAAAATCGCCACTGACGCCTCAACAGACGAGTATGACAACTCGGAGATCGCTGAGAACTTCACGGACGACAGGCTTGAAGCACTACTAAACAGCCAACCCAGTCCTACGTAGCCGGGTGGGCAGCCAGTCAGATCTGTCATCATGCTTACTATCAGAAACATGGAACACCTCGAAAGACATTCCGTTGAAGAACAAGAAATACTCGCATGCGAAAATGACACCACCTTAAGACTTAGCTCGTCACCTATCCGGTAACACCAGCGGTGCCTATATTTCACCAAACAAGAGTTGAGATGAAAACGCACTTGAGGCCGCTGATCGAAACTCAAAACAAAGACACGGTAGGCAAAGATTGCCTGAACATGTACGAAGTACGTGAACAAGTACTTGAATGTACTTTTGAAGTGCTTCGCCAAGCGAGCAAACAAACAACCTGCCAAAGTCACTGGGGAAAGAAATGCGAAAGCAAAAAAAGTCACACACTGCTAGCACGAAGCAGATAGCAGCGTGCCACTCTTATTTACCGGGCAGTGTGAGCTGGATTACGCTATTCCTTTCCTCTGTTTTGGTCGTAGTTCCTACCAACGCCGCCCGCGAAAGAAAATAAACAAACGAACAACGCGCAGCTGAAAATAAAAAGAGCGTCACTTTTTTTTAATAGTTTTGTCGTGTTGTTTTCGCTTTGTTTGTTGTTGACTTAACACCGACGGCGAGCACCACCTGCTAATTTTCAATGCTCCTACCGGCCCCCCGCACGATCGTCGTCGTTGAAGGAGGTCTTTGCTGTGTGATTTGTATCTTTGTATCGTCTGCTAACTATTTTGTTTCATTCGCCGTTGTTCCGCGACTGTTCCCCCATTTCTTTTTTTATTTTCGTCCGCGATGGGGACCCCAACTTTTCTGCAAACTTCTGAAAGTGTTTGCAGGGTCATTTTTCTCGTTGCTTTTTGTTTTTGTAATGCTCCAGAGGCTGGTGCGCTTGCTCTGGTAATTATAACATGTTGTTTGCGCACGTTTTAATAATCATCTTTACAGGTAAGAAATTGTGACAACGCAGTTTGTAACGGATAAACAGTAACCTCTCACGACGTAGTTCGAATAGCTAAACGCTTTTTTTCCGCTTCTCAGATGCGCTTCAAACGCGTGTGATCCATTGAGTGGCGTTTGAGACTGCTAAATAAACTGCTCTATCTTCGTTTCTGCGCGCTTTGTTATTTGTTTGTTGCTGCAGTTGCGATCAGAGGATTCAGCTTTGCAAGCGGACTGACCGTAATGAATTGTTTCTTCTGTTGGGGTGACGAAACAGGGCTCGGAAAGCTCGAGGACGTCGCGGAGCCTATATTTTCCATTGCGTCGCCTGCTTCCGTAGACTCCGAGTCAGCTAGAGGCGCCACTGTCACGTTCGCCACCGCTCCCATAGGTTTTCGAAGGAGTTTCCAGTATTGGCGAAGCTATATCGTATTTGGTACTAGTGTTGTAAGCGTTACTGAAAGGAAAGCAACCGATTACAATTACAATTACTTTATTGCAAAATGAAACCCATTACAGTAATCAGGTGCTGCATCACGAGAGCAATTGAAAAAAAAAAAAAATTACCAGAATGTAATGGATTACTTTCACCTTACCTTTTTTAACTTTCTGTTACGAAAAAAAAAAGCATACAGATGTTCAAAGTGATTAGATTGTGTTTCTTTTTTGTCATTCAAAACATTGTTAAGCTTCAACAACAACATGTCGTTCGAGCTTGACGTCAATCGTCTTCCCGCGTTCCCTGGTGGGAATATCTTCCGCGACGTTGAAGACCCTCTCGAGGGATGCGCTAGAGGGAAGAGTGTTCTAGCGCACAATCACTTCGCGTACCAGTTCGCAGTAGTGCAGTGCTTCGACGGACGCTTCCGTCGAAGCACTGCACAACCAAGCACTGCAGCCGTTCGTAAATGGATGATCCGGAGCAGCGTCCGCCGAGCCGAGTGACGCTCGGGCAAACAGAGCGATTTTTTACGCAAAAAAAAAAAACAAAAAAAAAAAACGCCTCAATAAATTAAGCTATTTCGAAAACATATAATTGATTACTTTTAATTGATTAAGGAAAAATAGCAATTGAATTACAGGAAACGTTACCACAGAAAAAAATTAATTAAAGCGTTAAAAAATCACAATAAAATGTAATTGATTACAAGTAATCAATTACTGAAAAGATTACAAGTACAATAGGTGTGGTCCCAGCGCGTGCGCAGAAAGCAGATTCGCGTGAGATGGACAGTCTGCGCATGCGCAGTGTCGATAGCAGTGCCACCGCAGTTGCGTAGCGTTAGAGAGCTGAGATGATGCATAAATAAGCCAATTAACGGAGTGCGACTGAACTTTTTACGCAGGTGTCCTTATGTGGTGCACTTAACATACTCACATTTTATGAGTGTAGGTTCCCGAAAAAAACAAAGCATTCGAGCAAAAATATAAAAAAGTTATTCATATACACAGGGAGGAAAATGTTAGCAAAATATCTGGTTGACGCTGCTTATTATAAAAGGTACAAAACAAGCTCGGATCTCATTGGCTCATCTCAAAAAATTTCGTGTTTTTGTTTAGTGTTGTGGCATCTGTGAGAACCAGTGTCCATCAAACAATTTGTTACCCACCCCCCCCCCCCTGTTTAAAAATTACAAAACATTTTTGCTTAAAGTTTTTTTGGTTTTTGTTTCGTTCAAAGGCCTACATTTATGAAACTTGAGTATGACAAATCCGCTCCCTAAATACCCCTTTCCGAAACGTTTGAACGCATTACGTTCATTGGCTTATTGGTGCGATTTTTTTTTACGCCCCAATGGCGCTGTGAAACACCCTGTAGATTCCCGACAAGCCTCACCTGACACTGCTTGCATTGCCAGGGGTTGTCATGGGTAGCCAGTCTGGAAAGGGACGGTAGCGAATCCAGTTCGAGCACCAACTCCGGGGCTGCTCCGCGAAGCCGGTTGAATGACAGGTCCAGGAACTCGAGAGACTTCAGAGGGGACAGCATGCCTGGCCAAAAGTTGAGTGGATTTTTACTGGTGCAGCGAACTCATAAGCGGCCATAGACGTTTGCAAGTATGGCCTCTGGGCGCCGCCATCTTGCTGCTGGTATGGGTAGATCTTCTGACAGTCAAGCATTGCTGAGGCCGGGGTTATACCTCAGCAATACTTGACTATCACATGATCTACACACACCAGCAGCAAGCTAATCAGAGCTAATCAGAGCTCTGATTGTCTCTAATTGAAGTATAGTGGGTAGATCTCAAGGCATCTAGCATTGAGGTCTACCCACTATCCTTTCAATCTAAGCCAATCAGAGGTCGGCGTCCTTCTAACTTCACCGCAACTCCTACTTAAGGAGCAGACGACTTAGTTTCCGCATAGAGACCTTTCGAAAGTCACGTGCCGATTATTAAAAGGTCGGAACCACTGTGCAATGGCTGAACAACTGACATCGTGAAACGAGCAAGTCACTCCATGAGATAGCGAACGTCAGATCGCGGCCGACGTTATTAGTCGACGAGCCAATCAACCAGAGCCGAAAGTGCACGTCACTGCGCTCATCCCCTTTCTATTGTGGGTATGTTTTTGCCTTCTAATCCAACCAAACGTTTAAGTGTGCCGTGGCGTTGCGGTTTCAGTCCGTGATTTTGCAGGAATTACACAGCTGCCAACAGAGGGCAGTGTTTGAAAGGGGCCTATAGCAACCAACGAGGTGGAGGAGCTTAGAGCGGTAAACTGGTATCCCGTTCACCAGGTAAAAATTACCCCACTTGGCTGCCGCCACGTTGTACAATTTTGAACACTAGACACGCGACCGTACCAAATCCTGAGGCTCTTACGCAAAACTGAGCCGAGATTTGTATCGCGATCGCTGTAAAAAACATTACAAACTATTTTTTCAATACTGTTCGCCCCAGAGATTTGTGTCTAGCTCCGATAAAAACGCGAAATACAGCACCGTGGCTGACGGCGTTTAGCTGGGGCATTGCGAAGCCGTGCGAGTTTTTGTCGTGAAAGCACATTTTGAAATTAAAACAAACGAAACATAGCTAATTATCTCGTCGGTACTGTTATTAAGGGTCGATAAGCAATTATTTGTGCGCGGTACTTCGTTAAAATCTAGCCGTAAAACTATAAGGTCTAGTGGTCAAAAATGTGCAACATGGCGGCGGCCAATGGGGGTCACTTTCAGCTGCCAGTTTGTCGCTCTGAGGCCCTCTACCTCGTTGATAGCAACCAACGAGCCTCGGGGAACCCAAATCGTTGGAGGCCCCCGTTATAAAAACTGTAATAGGAAAACGTCCGTCCTCTCCGGGACAATGAGATAATGCGAGTGAAAGTATTAATTACCTGGAGATAAACTGCTGAACCGATTGTGCCTCAGGCCCAGTTCGCGGAGCTTGCGCGTGTTCGAAAAGGTGTCGGGGGGCAGGAAATGGAGTCCGAGCCCCTCGAGCCTGAGCACGCTCAGCCGCGTCAGGCTCCTGACCAGGGCGGCCGCAGAGTCCCCAGACAGCGGGTTCCAGCTCAGGTCCAGTCTGTCCAGCGAAGGCGCCAGCGGTCGGAGGGGGTCGCCTTCCCCAGTCTGAAATTAACCCAAGCGCCTTTCCTTCACAATCAGCTTGTCACCCGATGATCAAAAGAGGGAAATGAGCATTCCTGGTAGAAAATCTGAATACAGCATGCTAAAATATTAGAAAATATGCGGATGAATGAACCTTACGTACTGACCAACTGGAGAAAAAAAAGGTTACGAAGTCACCGAAACAGAGAATCCTTGGCCGGCGCAGGATTTGAACTCCGCGTCTCTTAATTGCCGGTCGGGTTCATACGCAGGATACGCCCCGAGTTCGAACCCTGGTGCAGCCAAGGATTCTGTCTTTCGGTGGCTTCGTAAACGTGTGTTCCATTCGATACCCCAAGACCGCGCTGAGTTTGCGCCAACAGTCGTGACTAGCGATTTGAACCCTCATCGAACTCAATGCTTGTTTGTTTGTTTGTTTTAATCTTTTAACCGGGGTGGCGGCTGGCAGGCGCATTTGTGTACGGGTTCTAACCTTTCTGTTCCGCCTCGCATGCCACCCAGGGCAATACTCTCATGCACATACATATTATTATTATCCTTATTATCACCGTTTCGTGTGACTGAATTTGTCAGATCTCTCAGAGTCTTGGAGGAGTCTCGCTGAACCTGTCGTGATATACCTTGAAAGGTATATTCGATTCTGAGGCAGTCTTCTTCCCGGAATTTGAAACCCGTGTTTCATTTTTTGCTTGTTGTGTAAGTCGTATCTTTGTGTCAGCATGCGTAATATGTATCTGGTATTTTACTCAATGCTTTAAGTTTCTTTTTTTTTTGTGTGTGTTTAAGTTTTTTCCCGCTTTTATTGTAGTGTGTAAGTTTCTGTGTGCCAGTACCAAGACCCTATGGTCGTGTCTGGACACATAATAAAAATTAATATTGATTCTTGATTTTTATTATTGCTATTATTATTATTATCTTTTTCCGGACAATTCATTAATCTGCGTAGTTTTGAATATTTCCTCTTTTGAAAACCGCCTAGGATTATTAAAGTACAGCGTGCTAAAATGTAGATTTTAAACACTGTGCTCCTCCACACTCCTATTGTATGGAGGGATATGGGTTTTGTACCCTTGGTGTGAGATGTGGAGGGTTCGGCGATGGAATGCCGTGGTGGGAGGCCACAGGAACGTAGGCAAAATCGGTGAAGGCCGTAGTGGCACAAATATCAACAGGACGTGTCAATAACACTGGGTTTTGTTTCGTGTCCTTTTTGTTTCGTCCGTCCTCTCTGGTTTAAAATAAATGTGATTTAAACCAGATCGCTTGTTTTCTAGATTTCTATTCAAGCAATATAAGATCAATTGAAAGTCAACGACACCAATACACATCTTAAAAAAAAAACGAGGGGACCTTTAACCTTTGGCTTTAAGAGAGGAACGCGATTGCGTTATCGGGCCCCGTCAGGCTAACGCAGCTAGCGGCGTTCAAGGAAACCTCGGTAGAGGCCGCCAAGAGTCAAGGTGACGTCACGATGACGTCAAATATGTCACTAACCCACTCCGGCCATTAGGAGGGGTACAGCCGTTAACATCCGTGTTACTTTGGGGCGCTCTTTCTACGCTCAAACGTAGGGTTCTTGTTTCCATCGCCTCGAAATATGGCGTTACGATCGACACCGCCGCCGGGCCGCCGTCGTCTGTGGCAACCGTGTCAACAGCGCTTTCGGCGCAACCGTCGCCGACGTCCGATGAGCGAGATCGTCTGCTCCGAGTGTTCTGCGGAAAACGTGGTGTTCGCTCGGTTCGCGTTAATTTGACTTCGAAAGTTCAGGTGCTCTCGGTAGGCGATGCCTTGGCGCTACTGCGCTGCGAAATGGTGCGGGAACTCCAGCAAGTCGAAAGTCTTGTCGTTCTTTCTATTCCCAAAGGAGTTCCGAAACGAGAGGTAAAGTTTTGTTTTACGTCGGTTTTGTTTCAAGCCCGTTTCACATCTTGCGATCCTGGCTGCGATTTTCAGTCTCGTGCGGCAGAAACCCCGGGAACACAGCACTTAAGCTGCCGCTCACATTTGTTTTCGTTTCTTTTTTCTTATATATGTATACACCTTTTTCGTTTAGCCTCGCACCCAGCCACGTCGTCCCCATATCAGGTATGCGTTCCGAAAAAAAAACAAGAGATTACAACCCCGAACAAGTAAAAAAGTATAGAAGGGTCACAACAAGAACGACTGACGGTTGCAATTAAAATGTTAACACATTCTACTGTCGAGGGAAGAAGAAAGCGACGTTTTCACGCATACCGGAAGTGCCAGAATTGAAGATGGCGGCGCCCCCGTAGAAAAGGTGTATATATATAGGAGCGACGTTGCACCTAGTATTCGCAAGCAAATCGAACCGTACCACGTGCCAAGCGTACAGGACGACACAGGCATTTTTGGTGCTCTCTTTGTGCCCACAGACACTTGCCTTACTTTTGTGGGCAAGCTTGAATAGTGCTTTCTGGCGTGAGTTCTCAATCTAGTATACAAGGATGATGTGATGAAGAGTGTTTGTGCTTTCATGGCAGAACAGTCGGAGACCTTCTCTGTCCAGCAACCTGCTAGAAGTTCCTCCAGATGTTCTGCTATGAACCCTGGGGCATTTACGCCTTTAAAAAGAAGAGATTTGCAAAATCCTCATTTAAAAGGTCTGCAGCTGGTAGGAAAGCACAGAAACCGTGCAGCGGGTCATCTATCAGCTGAGTACAAAAATATATATATATATATATTTTTTTGTCTGCAGAAAACGTTTAAGTTTCTGCTGATCAAAATTATGGTGGTGCGATGTCTTTTCTAAATGTATATCTCTTTAATTGTGCTCTTACGTGTTTCTCGTGCTATCCGTTCTATTGTTCCGTAAAGTTCATTATCTGTATATATATTCTATTTTATGTACGAGATCTGTGTGAATTATAAAGAATGTATGAAAAGTAAATATGTACTCCTTGCCTCCTACCCACTTGGGCAGCAGCTTCTCTGAAGTTGCTGTACAGTGATTTATAAAAAAATATATAAAATAAAGCCCCAGAAGACGAGACGGACATCGAAGAGAAATAAATTCAGGCAAGCAAACGGGGGAGGGGGCGCGAACCAGCCGTTTAAAACGCGACAGTACGATTTGCGCCATGTAGGAGCGAATAGGGGAGACTTGGCACCCAGCAGCAGTAAGGACTGCGATTGTAACGCCATTTTTTGAGGCGGCGGAAACAAGAACCCTACGCTTGAGCGCAGAAGGAGCACCCCGAGGAAACGTGGATGTTAACGGCGGTACCCGTCCTAGTGGCCGGAGTGGGTTATTAACATATTTGACGTCGTTGTGATGTCCCCCTACTTTTCTCTTTTTTTTTTTTTCGCTCGTCGGTCGCACTTTTTCTCGCTTCTTCGGTCGCTCGGACGCCCTAACCCACGCTCGTTGCCAAGCCGTAAAGCGTGTGTGGGTGGTCTAGTCGATAGCGTCACGTGTCATGCGACGTCACATGTGAGCGTTGTGGCCTGTTTGAAATTCCAGCGCGAGCGTATGTGGCGTGACGTCACAAGTGGTTGTGACGTCATGACTCAATCAACCTGCTAAATTTAGCAGAAACTTTTCCCGCGAAATTCAGCAGAAAATTATCCCGCCAAATTTAGCAGAAAGCTTTTGTTGCCAAACATGGTCGAAAAACTTCCAGCCAAATTTAGAGGAACATTTCCAAGCAAATTTAGCGGGAACATTTCCCGCCGAATGTAGTTGAAAATTCCCCGCAAAATTTAGCGGAAAGTTTTTCCCACCAAATCTAGAAAACGTCACGAGGGTGACGTATGACGTTACCTGGTGCATGGCGGGATCCTACGGTCCCACCGACGCCGATGCCGGAATTTCTGCGACACGAGCTCTTAAACGCTTTCGCGTTAAAAGGTCAAAAGACCAATACACAACCGAAATTCCCAAGAGCGCGTTATCCAAAACCAAAATGCTGAGACACACAAAACGCATCCTGCGCCTCTGAAACTTTCGCAAGGGAAAACTAAGTTCCACTTTTGGACGGTGATTTTCCTTTTGTCTCTTTCTTACAGATTGTGACCATTTAGTTGATCAATTAAACGATTATTTGGTTACGTTGGTATTCAGGCTTAATATCTTCAAAAGGTGTCAAATCACACATTTTGTTTCGACAATTTCATGCTTTCACATAAGTGGCGCAAAGTGCCTATTTACAATTTGACGCTGTAACAACCACACAAATGCAGGGCCAGCAATTTCACAATTAAAGTGATTGTGCATTGCTTAATACCTTATAATCATTCTGGATGATAATCTGGGAAGGCTTAAGTGCTTTTAGCAACATAATAAAACCGGAAACACGGACACAAGGACACACACAACACCGTCTCAGACACAGCTAAAAAGTTTTATTCAGAACACCCTCCCTTTATAGCAAACGAGCCTTACTCGACGTGGAAGTGGAAAGGCAGCAATAGCTATTATCAGCAAAATGGGGACCACCCATTGCCGATATCTAATCCCTTAAAACCTAAGGACCCAACAACAGCAAAAAACTGACTGAACAAAATCTAAAAACTACAACAGCAAAAACGTCCTCACTTGTTTATCAACAACAATCGAAGGAACGCTAATACAATTCCCTGCTGTCGTAATCCTAACTGTTTTCTTTATAACATGTTTAAACGGATCCAAATCTTCGCAAACTGTCTCCGTCAGTTTCCACTGGGGAATGCAATGTTTACACTCATCTGGGTGCTTGACTATTTGGCACTTGCGCGACATTGATTGCACTGATTGCACTTCCCTTTTGTGCTCTAGAAGCCTTTCATTAACACAACAGCCAGTCTTCCCAACATAAGATAAGCCACAAGTCATAGGAATATCATAGACGACACCTTTTTTGTACGCTATGGCCGAATCTCTGTGCTTTTTTCCACACTCATGATGTACTCCCAAGACGGGAGTCAACCTACTCAGGATAACGTCGTTTTTGGAAAGTACTCTAACACCAAACTGCGCTGCCCAACCTTTCAAATTGTGAAAGATGCCGTGAAAAAACGGACGACACACCCACTTCTATGACTTCTCTCTCTTTTCTTCTCCCTTCATTCCAAGGTTACTCAAAAGCTTCCTTGCGACACTCAAAATAAGGCCAGGGTAATACCCTGACCGAACAAACCGCGAGAACTGGACAGAAATGGCGTTACCCAGAAAATGACCTAAATCACGAGGTCAATTTTTGGGTAACGCACACTAAATGACATCGTGATTTTTTCGGGACGTAAATTACGAGGTCTTACAAAATCGTCCCAAGTTTTTCCCCACCATCAAGTCTTCCAAGGGTGGACATTGTCGCTTCTGTGAATGCAGTAAGGGAAGCAGAATTAGTAAAGAAAAGGAGAGGTCTGGCTTTGAGAACCAGGCATTGAAAGTCATGAATAGGTTAGATGTCGCTTGGTACCGTCTTGATTCATAAAATTTCAGAAAGATTAGACCGTTAAATTCGAAATAAATTTCGGAGTAAATTTCCGGTGATGATAGTTGGGTGTTTTGAAGAAAAAGTCCAGTCAGACGTAGAGGGTCTTTTTCAGCCTTGTACTGAAAATTTGCAGAAGCTTAAAAGGTGTGGTGTGAACATTCTGAAGGAGTGGGAAATGAAAACGGTAGTTACGAAAGTGACTGGAGCCACGAAAACGGCTTTGTCTGTGAAGTTTCTATTAAATTACCATAATCCGCAACTGCCTTGTAGAATTATAGTTAATGAGAGTGGTACGTGGCAGAGTGCTCTGTCGAACTTCATTCAGTCTTGTTTGAATGTTCTGAAAGTTTATAACCACTTGTCGCTTCGCAATTTGGAAGAATTAATAAAAAGCCTAAGCCGTCACCATTCAAGACATTGTGAAGTTCTGTCATTGGATAAAAATTATTTATGCTATTCACTTGACGAAGCGGTCCTCATTCATAGGGTAAAAGAATAATTGGGAGAAAACCTGGTTAGGTTTCAGTCACGGACAGGCATTGATGTAGGTAGTTGCATCTCCCTGGTAGATCTGTATCTTAGGTCAACGGCGATCCAAGTGGATGGTCACTCTTTTGCAGAGAAACAGGGTAATCGCATCGGTCACCAGACCAAAGCTCACCGGACAAAAGCTCACCGGGCAAAAGCTCACCCGCTTTTTCAAAAACCCGGACAAAAGCTCACCTAATTTTTTTTTGCTACCCCGGGCGATACACGGGCTGGGATAAAGTGCGGACGCGATGGACATTCCGCCATTTTTAGGAGAACTGGCATCCCATCTCATGGAAATGTGTCGACAGATAAGCCATAACAGGCAGAGAAGCAATGATTTGGGACCAAAATGTAGGTCCCTAAAACTGAGTGGAGCTGATAAGATCAAGCTTGCTTGACTCAAGGTATGCCGGAGCACCCTTGTGCCACGCCCAAGAACAAAGCTCACCGGACAGAAGCTCACTGGACAAAAGCTCACCCGTTTTTTCACAAACCCGGACAAAAGCTCACCCAATTTTTCTTTTGCTACCCTGGGCGAAACATGGGCTTGGATGAAGTGCGGACGCGATGGACATTGCACAATATTTAGGAGAACTGGCATCCCTTCCCATGCAAAGGTGTCGACAGATAAGCCATAACAGGCAGAGAAGCAATGATTTGGGACCAAAATGTAGGTCCCTGAAACTGAGTGGAGCTGATAAGATCAAGCTTGCTTGACTCAAGGTATGCCGGAGCACCCTTGTGCCACGCCCAAGAACAAAGCTCACCGGACAGAAGCTCACTGGACAAAAGCTCACCCGTTTTTTCACAAACCCGGACAAAAGCTCACCCAATTATTTATTTCTTTTTTGCTACCCCGGGCGAAACATGGGCTTGGATGAAGTGCGGACGCGATGGACATTGCACAATATTTAGGAGAACTGGCATCCCTTCCCATGCAAAGGTGTCGACAGATAAGCCATAACAGGCAGAGAAGCAACGATTTGGGACCAAAATTTAGGACACTGAAACTGAGTGGAGCTGATAAGATCAAGCTTGCTTTACTTATCAGCCGAAGAGTGACCGAAGAAGAGAAGTCACCTTTTATCGACCTCGCTTTTTCATTTTGCTTATGTCACGCTAAACGCGCACATAACGGTTAGGCACAATGTCTCTTCATTACTAATCCATGGGTTTTCTTGGTGTTTAGGTTAATATTTGAAGTGAATGGCTAGGAAATTTAATTCATTCCGTCATTGACCATCGTAAATGTATTGAAAATCAAGGATTATTTCAAGTAGTTTTGAAAAGGAAACTGGAGCAAAACTGTAATACTGTAAACGACTTATTTTTCGCGGGCGCGATATTTTGCGAATGAGATCAAAGCTGAAGTTGTCGAATAATTCGCGGGATCTATATTTTGCGACGTAGTGCTATCTCAATACTAGGGGTGTGCGAATAGTGATTTTTGACACCGAATGGAATACAAATCGAATAATTGTGGGATGGAATCGAAAACGAATACGAATCGAATAATTTTCGAATAGTTTCCGAATAGTAAGTAGACAGCTATTAAAGTGGAGCAAAGAGATTATAAATTGATTTTTATTGCTCCAAAACGTGTCTTAAAATTATTGTAAAATCGCTGCTAGACAATAATAACTAGAGTTCAACTATATATATTTAAATAGAGACAAAAGCTAATAAAATATTACAAGGCTAAACATAATATCACGGTTCACGCGGATGCTGAACATAAAATTACAGTTCGCTTGAGCCTGGTACATCCTGAAGCATTGTACTTAGTAGGAACTCTACATTATCTTTTTATTCCTTGTTGTAGCAGATGTCCTTGAATTGAGGATCAAGGAATGTGGCAAGGGCGTTATCTGCCTGTGTGCTTACGTCCGGGAACCTTATTTTCACTTATCTGAGAAGATTCTGGGAAAACGCGTTGTCTTGATCTATTGCGCACTCAAAAAGCAACATCTTCACACACTAAACAAGTGGAACAACCATGGAAAGTGTTGGGAAAGACTCGACACAAGCAGCTGTTGTGGCTTCTTCAATTAATTGCATGGGTTGCAACCAGTTCTGAAACGCCTCTACGACATGCTTTCCGAAAGCGTGCATGAGCAATCTCGTGCAAAAGCTGTCCCTAAATGCTGAACCGCATGAAAGCAATTTAGCGAGTCACAAGACGAGCGATAGCGACGAGGGTCTGCAGCGAGCGACGGAGATTTCTCACTGTCGCTCGTCGCGTCGCTCGGTGTTTGGATTTCTAGAAAACGTCCTCATCGCCTTGGTCACTTGCTCACGCCAGTTTCATGCGGCTTGCCTCATCGCGCGACTGACCGAATGACAGCGAAGCGGGTCGACGTCGCCTGTCTCCTCTCTCAGCAAATCGCTTACATGCGGGGGAAGCAACAGCAACGTACGTGTAGAGAGAAACGGCTGCTGCCGATGATGACAATCATTGTCTAGGAGAAGAGGGTATGTATTGCCATCTTGCGGGCACGTATTGCAGGCGTGCCGGCGCGTTGCGGAACGCCTGTGAAGGGAATCTCGCAGCGCGACACCGTAACGACTATTCGGAAATTATTCGAAAAATATTCGAAACTTTTGAAAATTATTATTCGATTCGATTAACGAATCGAATAGGGTAATATTCGATTCGTTATTTGAAAATGGCGAATATTCGCACACCCCTACTCAATATAGATTCCAATGTGTTGACATTTTACCGGAATTGTTCGCAGGACCTATTTTTCTCAAACGGTAAACGATTCGCGAAATTCGCGAAAATTAGGTCCTCGCTAAAATGAAGTCGTTTGCAGTATACAAACCACTGAGTTGCGAAGTTTTAAAAATATTTTCAAGGAACGGGAGTGTGGCCTTTGGACAGATGACCAATTTAGAAAGCTGTGCGGGATTTTGGATAGGCTCACGTTCCTTCCACCACAGCTTGTGCCCGAAGGACTAACCTACACCAGGGAAAAGTCTACCGGTGACATCGGCGACCTGCTGGACTACTTTGATTGGATGTATGTCAACGGCCCCTTCCGTTATGCTTCTGCTCCTTCTGCGGCGGCACCCAGAGCGAATTCTTCTTTTTGCCTGACTGTGTGCCGACGACGACCGGAGTTTTCCCCGGAACGGTGGAATATGTACGACGCCGCTCTTCAAGATAAAAACCGGACATACACCTGCGAAGGATGGAATACCGGGTTCCAGAAGTTTGTCGGCACGCCCATCCAAGCGTCTGGATGCTGATTGAATGCCCACAGGAAAATCAGGCGTTCGTTGCCACGGCATTGTCGCAAGCCCGCAAAGCTGAGCCCCCAGAAAAGCGGATGCTAAAAAACCACTCTGCGCCTGCAGAATTGTGTGAAAAATATTTTCGAGGGATTACAGGTACACTGAGATCTTCCAAGACTGCTGGAGCTAGTGGCGGACTGCATTCGCTTCTGACCAATCGATAAATAAACTTGTTTCTACTCTAGGCAACAAACCATGCGCCTCCCAGAGAATTAATTTATCCTATCATTTTAGTGTCGCACGCATGCACCTAAGTTGTCTGCACACATGTTAAGATCAACATAAAATTTTCTTCTGGTGAGCTTTTGTCCGGATCTGTGAAAAAATGGGTGAGCTTTTGTCCGGTGAGATTTTGTCCGGTGAGCTTTTGTCCGGGATTCTTTGCATCGTGTCATCGTTGGCTCCCGTTTTGTCAGATATTTCACTTCGCGTTTTGGATTAAGGGGTACATATGGAATTGCAGTCGTTGCCGCCTGGATGCACGATAGTTAGAAGGTATGTGAATGATACCTTTATTTCCTTTTTTGAACTACTGAGCGTTGATGGGTGGATCGCTGCCATTCGAAGTTTGGCTCCGGAAATTGGTTTCACTCTGGAGAGCGCTGTTAGTGCCTTTCTTCAGTTTCTGTATATAAAACTTTCTTCTTCTGGTGGGTTATGTTGGCGCTACTGAAACGATGCGCCAAAACCTATTTTGCCGTACCGAATTCGCCACCCAAAGACTCTCAAGAGTGGTGTTTTGTCATCTCTCCTTCAAAATGCCATGAAAAAGTCTTGTGGTCTTTTTCTGGGTAACGCCTTTTCAGTCCAGTTCTCGCGGATGGTTCGGTCAGGGTATTTTATTATTTCGAGTGTCGCAAGGAAGCTTTTAAATAACCTTGGAATGAAGGGAGAAGAAAATAGAGACAAGTCAGATACATGTCTTCTGTTTTTTCACGGCATCTCTCAGAATTCGAAAGGTTGGGCAGCGCTGCTCGGCGTTAGAGTAGTTTTCGAAAAACGACTTTTGCCTGAGTCGGATGACTTCATTCTTGGGAGTACATCAAGAGTGGAAAAAGGCACAGAGATTCGGCCATAGCGTGCAAAAAATGTGTCGTCTATGATATTCCTATCACGTGTGGCTTTTCTCATGTAGGACAGACTGGCCGTTGTGTTAATGAAAGGCCCCTAGAGCACAAAAGAGGAGTGCTATCAAAGTCGCCCAACTCCGAAATAGTCAAGCATTTAGATGAGTGTAACATTGGCGTTCCCGAGTGGAATTTGACGGAGATAGTCTGCAAAGAATTTGATCCGTTTAAACGTGTTATAGAGGAAGCAATTAGATTTACGCCGCCGGGAATCGTCTCAGCGTTCCTTCGGTTGCTGTTGATAAACAAGTGCGGACATTTTTGCTATTGTAGGTTTTAGATATTGTTCTGTCAATTTTTTTATGTTGTTGGGTTCCTAGGTTTTAAGTGATAAGATATCGGTGATGGGTGGTACCCCTTTTGCTGAAACAAGCAATTGCTGTCTTTGCACTTTAGCGTCGGCTAAGGTTTGTTTGCTATAAAGGGAGGGTGCTCTGAATAAAACGTTTTAGCTGTGTCTGAGTTGGCGTTACCTATGTCCTATTCTGTCCGTGTCTCCGGTTTCATTATGTTGGTTAATATTCACCAGCTCGCCTGTGCCCTGATTCTTCTTTCACTGCACTGTAAAAGTGGTTATAAATGCGCACCAAGTGGGGAAAGTTTTTTTACTTTTTCCTGGATATATCTACCTCATAACCCATCAGATTAACCAGTTAAAATAATGATCGCCATTTAATACATTGGTCGATTAATCGAAATGTTAATCTTATCGATTAACCTTTCAGCTGTTTCATTTGAGCTGACCCAAACTTGTCGGGTCTTCAGATTTGACTCGAAACTCCGTCATAGCTAAACTTCCGCGCTTCCGTTTTTTTTTTGTGTTTTTTTTTATTGCAAGTCGGATTTTTTTTTTAATTTAGTGTTTATTTGAGTGCCAGCCAACAAGTCAGTGTTTATTGGGGCTAATATTATAAAACCACAGCATATCTATACGTTTGTGACCCCGAATGACCCCCCCCCCCTCCCCGTGTTTTCTTTTCTTCCAGGGTCTATCGGAATTACTCCCATGACCCCAATACTTGAAAAGCCTCATCCCGGTAACGAGAACAGGACGGGGCAAGGGACGTAGTTACCTCAAAAAGAAGCAACCTCAAGGACAGTTAATACAAGCTGTGTGCAGGTTTACAAAAAAAAAAAACTTAATGCAGATATAAATGTATTTTTCTATACCCAGAGATTTCCCTCTTCAAGGGCATCTCTACGATTCGGGATGTTTAGGTTTTTCCCAAATCCGAGAGAAAAACACTTCTGGGGTTATTTATCGATGTTTATCGGTATTCACCGAATACACGGAACTCCAGTCATATTCATAACCTCATCCCTTGGACGAACGAAACTTTCTTAAAATCGGGGATAAGCAATTTGAGGGAAGAAATACGTTCACATCCACAAAATTCTCCAGGGACCTCATTTAAAAATGGTCCCCACTTCTGCTGGTCGTCACAAAATTCTGACTTTACCCAGACTACTAATATTTTGTGAGTTAACACGAAGACTATCTTTATAAAAAGAAAGCGGGGTTATTTTTAGATTTTTGTATACAAATCTCACAACTTCGAGAATGTTTGTCTCAAATTAGGATCGCTGTAGCAAACGAATGCCTACCCTAGTGAAAAAAGTCATTTGAATGAAAACTTTCTTGTGTCCAATAAACACATATGAATCATACAAGATATATAAGAACATATAAGACCTATATAAGAACCATATAAGAACCATATAAGAATCATATAAGGTATATAAGAACCGTATAAGAAACTTAGAAGAAACCTCTCACTAGTTTTTCATATGGTGCTTGTATGTTCTTATATATCTTATATAGTTCTTATATAGTTCTTATATGTTCTTATATATCTTGTATGATTCATATGTGTTTATTGGACATAAGAAATTTCTCATACAAATGAGAATTTTCAATAGGGTACAGCATTAGAAATTCAGGGGGGGGGGGGCGTGGCAGGTCTAGAAAATTTTATTAGCACTCTACAACCAATGAGGTTGGAGCATGCGCTTATAGGAAGGACGAAGAGCGAATCAAGAAGCAAGACGTATATATAATAAGACACGTCTTGTGTACGTTAGGCTGTAGTAGTAGTAGTAACGACATTAAAAAAACATCAATGCGTAGCTATGAACATATGTGACGATTGCCAAATCAAGAAAGACTTTAGGGAACAGGTTCTTCGTGACTTCAGCAAGGCACTCGGTAACTTCAGCAAGGTCGCTATTTGGGCCAGTTGGTTCGTGGTCTTAAGAGTTACAAAACCGCCGAAAACGACAAGGACGAAGACGAAGTAAGACAAACAAAAGGCGCTTCGTTTTTCTTTTTCGCTTGACTGACGATGGACCTACTAGGTACCAAAACGTTTCCTGATCCTGCGATTCTTCTCAGAAGGTCCTAACCATTGAAGAGTAATTTTTTTCTGACATTAATTACTCGCAAGAGCTTGTTTTTTCTTCCATTAGTCGATGGAACATATCAGATGTATGACCGGGGGCTTCTTATAACGCTTATTTTTCAAGAACTGAACACCTTGAATGAAATGTGCAGTCTAAACTACCATGCGGTGGCTTAACTTTTTTACCTCAAATTGCCAATATCAAACGTCTTTCAAGTGCTCACCTGGCGAACGAGGATATTAATCTTTCTTCTTTTTTTTCTTTTTCAAGCAAAACTACGGAGTGTTTTCGAAATAAATTGAAGTGTTTTTTGTTTTTGGTCGCCGAACGCTCATTCTCCGCCCGAAGATACCACGAGAGGCCCGAACCGGATGTCAAAGTTTGAGCGCGAACCTATATTTTATTCAAAAGTTATAAGTTATTTTCTGAAAATGTCAATGGGAAAATGGTGGCCGACGGAGATCTTGTGTACACGGAGCTCTAGAGGCGCCAGAAACCGAAAAGGGTCGAAAATGAGCCCCATTTTCCCATTGAAGTCTTCAGAAAATCACTTATAACTTTTGAATAACGTATTTCGTGCTGAAATCTTGGCATCTGGTTCGCATGTCTAGCGGTACCTTTCGGCGAAGAATGAGCGTTCGGCCATGAATAGTTTATTTTCGCGGTGAAAAAACCCTGTAAATTGTTTTTGAAACACCCTGGATATATATTTTCCCCAGACAAGTTATACTCGTGGAAAAGATTAAAGAAAGTTGACAAGCTAGATCTAGACAAGTTACTAGATCAAAGACAGTTGACAAGCTTGCTAGGACGCATCGCGCCTTTTTGCGGCGCGTCCGCTCGGTGGCGCTCGCTACGCTATCAGGCTGTAGGGACCTTATATCAGCCCGCCCTATGGACAGCAGTGAAGGAACCGGGGGAACGTTGGATACACATTGCCTGCGGCGGAAAATGATTCTATTGTAGTTTTTACGGTAAACATAAAGTTTGCGCAAAACGTTAGCAAAAAAAGAGCAACGTTCAAAAACGCTCCTTTTCCGATGCCCGTGGAGATGTTGCCGCTGGTGGCACTAGGAACGCTCTTCACCCGTACCTGCTCGCGTGCAGACAACAGAGACCCATTTTCGGACGCCGCTCTTCGTGGAGCCTGTGAACTGACAGATATATTTAAGAACGTTACAGTGAAACCTATGGATGCTCGTGCACTTGTGCATCTTGAGCGCCCATCTACGACGTGCTCGCGAACTATACACCACCTTTGAAATGCCACAGAAAATTGTCCGCGATTAAAGGTAGTGTTGAGCTGAAAGCAGCTAGGGGAACGACCCACGCGTACCGTGATTCTGTTGCGGGAGAGGTCGAGGTCTTCGACGGACGCGTTGCAGAAGGCGCATGGAGCCAGGGTTGCCAGCTGGTTCCTCGAGAGGCCGAGCTGGCTCAGGGAATGCCCGTCCAGGATGCGCTCGGGGAGCCTCTCCAGCCGGTTCCCGTCCAGCCGGAGGATCCGGATCTTGCGCAGGTGCCGGTACTCCTCCGGCGCCAGCTGGGCGATCTGGTTGTCCTGGACACGGAAACGCTCATCGTAGTATGCATTTTAAGTAGCAGAGCTTTTTGTGCCATTTTTTTGTTTGTTCGGCGATAGACTTTTTTCAAACCCCATCAAACAACATTGGCAATAGCCATTGGTTGGGCACACAGCGTGTGATTGAATCCGAGTCTCCGTCGAACGCTGACGCAGCACTCGTTATTCAGATGAGCTTAGCCGAGCTCACGCCAAACGCTGACTCAGGTCTCGTGTCCAAAACATGCTCAGACAGCGTGCGCAAGCAATAGCGGACTCGGGTAATAGGCGTGGTGCGCAGTTTTGAAGAGGGTTTATTTTGCACCTTAAAAGTCTCCCAAAAACATAGGTATAAGTTGTAGTGTTTTGTGTTTTCGGTAAATACCGATAAGAACTGAAAATCAACCCCCGAGCCGGTTTGATCAAAATCGTGGAAAACTGAAAAACCACTAATTTAAGCAATCGTCGAATGAGAAGAGCACAGAACTGACGCGAACAACTCTTTATCGACAAAGTTTACTTTTTGTTGACCCGAAACACAGGCGACACTGAACTGCACGCAAGGGTGGTTATTTCTTCGGAACCACACACTTCATCTTGTTTCCATTTCTTATCGGTACGAGGACAGTTTCTAAGTATTCGGGTAACAGGTATGTTCCCTGGAGGTGCCGGAATTTTGTGTCCGTGCCCTATTGTCTTCAACATACGCGCCGACCTATATTCCGATTTTTGTCAGATAGCAAAAATTGACATTGAAAAATACCTAACTTTTGGGGAAAATAAATCATCGAAAATCACCTCCGTATTCGTAAAAAAAAAAAACCCCGAAAACACAAAACCCCAGGTATAGCTTGGCAGTGTATGCGTTCCGGTTTTAACCGAAAAACACCGATAAACATCCCCCGGTGTAAAGAAAAAGTCGGTTAATCGAAAAATTCCGGTTATAGGATATTTTCATACAAGCGGCAGTTTTTGATTCACTGAAAAGGTCCGATGTAAACGTTCGTCAAACTCGTTCGTTTCTTTTTTCTTTTTTTTTTTTTTTAACACTCGCTGCTTTGGGTTGAATGTCAGCGCAAGTCTTTCTATGCTGACATAGCTGATGACGAGCAGTTCACGGATAACTCGTTCTGGTTTCGGGTGCAGATAGTTAATCCCTGCTTCAAGATGGAGCTGCCAGAGGGATTTGTTCTCTATGAATGCATTTACACGATTGTCGTGCACGATGAATGTAAGCTAAGCGATCTGGAAGCTGAGTTTCTCCATTAGCGCAAGTACGCCATAAGTGCCGTTCTTGACTCTGTGATGCTTTGGAAGCTGCATTAACCTGACTGGCCTGGCTAGTATACTTTCTGAAGCCCCTTTGGACATTTTGGGACTTCCCGTGTCTAGCGCAAATGTAGAGCGCGCGTTCTCAAAAATGCGCGTCGCCAACAGGAAGGAGCAGGCGGGAATGACAGAGGCGAACCTTGGAATGTGTGCATGCATATATTAAAATATGAAAGTGAGAAGAACATTGTGTAGCAGATGTAAATAAAATTTGAACGGTTTCAATTGTCCTGATTTTTTGTTTCTATTCTTAATTTTTTTTTCGTCAAAAATGGCAGTTTTAAGCGTCTGCACGAGACAGTTCACCGGAACGCATCGGTATTTTGGAATTAAATAAACACCGAAAAACATCCACCAGTTTTCGGCATAAATAAACACCGGAAAGTATACGGCCTAGGTATAACCTAACTTCACATTCTTTGGCCAGTTGCTCTGGTCTATATTGTCAAGTACCAAAGTTAGGCTTCACTGTCTGCTTCTTCGGTTGTCACTTGGCTTCTTTGGGCCTCAGTTCCCGAAGAAATGCGGGAATATGGCTTCACTTCTCGTTGTTATATTTTCACATACAAACGTCGTTCCTAAATTGCCAAAACAAATGCCGAAGTTATGCTTCACTGCTGGTTGTTCGTTTGACGCGTGGCATTTTGAACTCATTTCTGGCGCAGGACACGAACGCGTGTCCTGTGCACGAAAGACACGCTTTCTGCTGTGCACGGAATTTGCTCTGGACGGCAGCGGAGGTTCTACCTTCACTTCCGGTCCACTTTTGGGGCGTTTTATTGCCGGGGAGAAAGCAGACTTGTACGGTACTCAACACAAGTGGTCAAATTACTTGTATTCAATTATTTATTGGAGTAATTTTGTAATCATTTGATTGTTTTATTAGGATGTAATCGGAATAGTAATTTGATTACTTTTGGAAGTACAGAATTACTCCTAAAGTTACTATTTTTCCTTCCCCTTTATAATGGTGTCCTGTTTCTACAAGTTACCTACCTAAAGAAGTTTCGAACCACGTCTCCAACCGGAGTATAGTTTTACCAACATTAATAAATTAAGAAGATAAGTAGCTTCTAATTCGATGATTGTACTTTACTAATAAACAGCGCGAAAACCCCATTTCCAAAGACACTGAAAAATCTGTCATTTTGGAAATCTAAAGTAATCGCAAAAGTAACGGTTCCTTTTTTCGAGCTACGATTAATTACTTTTCTTCTCGGATAATCGAGTGATCTAATAGAATGCCTTGACTAAGCATAATTGTAATTGTAATTCATTACATTTTTCGAGTAACGTGTACAAGGCAGAAGCAAGTCACCTTCCGCAAGCGTCCTTTGACAAAGCCTTGGAGCGTACTCATGAGGTAAGGCAGTGCGTGGCCAGTCACACTCTGCTGGCTGTTGTCAAGGCATCCGCTCTCGTTTTGCTTGCGTGGTTCGTAACCGAACTGAGAACGTGCACGTGCGCCGAATTCTTCACGTCTTTCTGGAAGCGTTTACGCTTTCGTTTTTGTTTGCCGTACACAGCAGGAAGCGTGTCCTGCTGGACAGCCCTTGAGGCCACGCGATCGAGTAGTATCGTCTTCTGGTACCAATTTACACGTTTATGTGTCTACGTTGAATTCGCACTTAAAAAAGAAAAAAAAAAGAAAGACGTATTGGTGAAGCATTATTTTCAGCGTAATCAGCGTTGGCTTACCTGAAGGTCGAGTGACTCGAGATTCGAGAGGTGCTGGTAGATGAGGGAATGTAGCCTGATCAGCTGGCACTTGGCAAGGCCAAGCACCCGCAGCGGACGCACGTCTTTCAAGTGGTCGGGATCCAGGTTCTTCAGAGGATTGCCACCCAAGTCTAACCTATTTGTCAGTAAAGATGGGAGCAGTTAGTAACACTGGTGAGTCGCCTTGCAAGAGGGTGGCGCGATTGCTATCGTACAATTTAACAGTGATTACTATCGTACAAACAACAACAAGGACCGGAGGACGTGTACACTATGACTTGCATATTAAGCACAAATGCAGATGGGTGAACCATGCTGATCGAATAAAACAAAGATCACGAAGCCGCCAAATGACAAAATTTTTGGCAGCGCCTGGATTTGAACTCCAGTCGGTCGGGCTTGCAAATCACTACACCACACCGGTTTTTTGTTTTTTTTTTTGTTTTTTGCTCATTGTATAAAGAAAAACGTAACATTTAACTCATCCTAAAACGCAATGCAATTCTCTGAAGAGCGTACGCATTTCGAAAAGCTTTTTTTTTTTTAATACTAGCCACTCCTGTTCAGGTTCCTCACCACTATAACCACACAACCTTTTTAATATACTATGAAAAAATTACGGGAATATTCATTGGTGGATTCTTCGGGAATGCGTTATTATGACCCTTGGGGAACGCCACACACGTCCCCCTTTGGGAAGCGTTAACGCTGACCCCTTCTTTTTTCTGTTTTGAATTTCTCCGGAGAGGTCCCTGGTTCGATACCAGCACTAGGCAGATTTTTTCAGACTCGCACCAGTCGCCTAGATGTGTTTGGAGTGTGTTTGTCCTTTATTTCCCTTGTTTTTCTTCTCCATGGTTTTCTATTGTTGACTTTCTTTTTTACCTCTTCGTTTGCTTCCTCTATTTTTTTTTTGCTGCCTGTATTTAGCCTCGTTACGGGGTCAGTGTTAGCGTTTCCCAAAGGGGGACCTGTGAGGCGTTATCCAGGGGTCATGCTAACGCGTTCTTGAAGAATCCACCAATAAATATTAGTGTAACTTTTTTTAAGAGCACAGCTCTTAGGCGCTTGTTTCCGGCTTGAGCGGCGTCGCCGTCAGCGTACGCCGCGCGTTACATTATGGGACGTTTCCCATAATGACGTCACACGTGACGTCACTTGTGACGTCACGACGGTTACCAGAGTCATGAGGATTACCCCCACGAGAGTTAGAAGGGTTACACTCACGAGGGTCACGAGGGTAACGTCACGACGTTACCCTCGTGACGTAACACGTCACGTTACGTGTTACGTCATCATAGGAAACACGTGACGTATGACGTCACGTGTGACGTCACGTGACGCCACACGCATCTAACATTGCCAATATTCCCACTAAATTTGACGGAAAAATATTCCCGCTAAACTTACCCTCTTGACGTCATGTGTGAGGTCACGATTGGTGTTACAGAAGATTGTAAGCGTCTTTAATTTGTTCATTCACTTTCTATATTTTGCCTGTCGGAGTCCGTCAACGCCCTTGGATACGATCATTCCTATCACTCGTGGGAAGAGCCACATTCATGTCACTCGTGTAAGGAAGCGCATCCATTTCACTCGTGGAGGGAAGCGGATTCATTCTGGGAAGAGCCACATTCATGTCACTCGTGAAAGGAAGCGCATCCCTTTCACTCGTGGAGGGAAGCGAATCCATTCTGGGAAGAGCCACATCCATGCCACTCGTGATAGGAGCCGCATCCATTTCACTCGTGGAAGGAAGCGGATGCATTGTTTTAACTATACACACGCATCACATTCCACACACAGCAACGACGGAAATCTACAGCGAAGGAAATACGGCGACGCAGAGCGGCAACTGAGCACGCCTGAATTCCACGGCGCTGCGGCGCCTCCTCCTCTCTGGCTCCGCGTCAGCTGTGCGACGCTCCTTTGACGAAAACGAAAATGCTAGTTTCGACGAAAAGACGATGGTATCTGTCAGCTCGTCAGCGCCGGAGAGAGAGGAAGGGGGTGACTACTCGTGCTGGGGGGGGGGGGGGGTCGTCAGCGCTTCGGACCATGGGAGCGTCGGACGGGTCACCCACTGCCCCAACCTTCTCCCTCTCTCCCCGGCCCTGACGAACTTACAGACACCGCCGGGTTTTCGGCAAAACGAGCGTCCGAATGCTAACGCATAAAAAAAAACGCAACGACGTTCTTTGAAAATGGTTGTTTCTTGCAATGACACAATGCCGCAAATACCGTCGTCCATCGAGTCATACTTGACGCAATAAACAGAAAAACAGTACATCACACTTTCTACAAATTTAACTGAATCACCAATACCTACTAGGTGATTGAAGGAGCGGCGAGGCTCTTTAAATCGACCGCAAAAATCGGTTTCTTAACCTACCGCGTTAGGACTTTGTGCAGCGTTGCCCACAGATGGCGCATTTTTTCTGTAAACTTTGCAAAGAGCGAACTTACCGGAGAAAAAATTAAAGAAAGAAAAAGGCTTAGCTCCTATCGAAACGCAGCGAAGCCACCGGCCTTCAAACAATACGGCGCCGCTTCGCACGGGAGACAAGAGATGGCGCAAACGGTCGCGACGCCAACTGCCACCGACGAACGAGCATGCGTCTCCGAGAGCCGGCGTCTTTAGCAGACGATCGTTTCGACTCAAAAGCGGCGCGAGCTTTTCTGATATCAGTTAACAATGCATTATTTTATCATGCTTCCTAATAAAACATATTGAATGGACAGATAATCGATGAAAAAAATGGTTTGTCCTGATATTTTGACTTTTTTCTTCGGGGTACTGATGTCGTCTGCTTTGCAGTTCCTTGTTGTTACCGCGCCTGTGTTTGTTTCTGCGACTGTCGCCGCCCGCGGAACGCGCGCCGCTTTTGAGTCGAAACGATCGTCTGCGAAAACGCCGGCTCTCGGCGACGTATGTTCGTTCGTTGGCGGAAGTTGGCATCGCGACCGCTTGCGCCATCTCTCGCCTCCCGTGCGAAGCGGCGCCGTATTGTTTGAAGACCTGTGGCTTCGCTGCGTTTCCATAGGAGCTAAGCCTTTTTCTTTCTTAACTTTTCTTTCAGGTAAGTTCGCTCTTTGCAAATTTCATAAAAAAATAAAGCACCATCTGTGGGCAACGCTGCACAAAATCGTAGCCCGATAGGTTAAGAAACCGAATTTTGCGGTCGATTTAAAGAGCCTTGCCGCTCCTTGAATCACCCAGTAGAATAACCAAAGCCTGTGAAATAGAATTTTGAAATCATCATAGTGATATCGGAAGAAGACGCGGATTGTTCACGACTGATGCGTCAGCGTTGGCTGGGTCTGGTGTCCAATCAACGAAGGACACTCGTGTCTAATTGCTGAGTTTGCGCACACCGACTAGGATGACTTCCTATGGAGGAAGAGGAGGATGTTCGCAGGCCTCAAATTTTGTAGGTAGAGCTTATTTAATTTAAGATATCGAAAGAGTGACATTGAAGGAGGTGACGTGACGTGTTTAATAATTAAAGATACGATGCAGTGTGAAGTATTTGCTGATTATTCCCGTGTCGATCACTCTGCACATGTCCCTCTCTCGTTATCGTAAATTAGAAACAAACACGCTTAACCATCTACATTACAGGTGGTTTAATTAATTTATTTATTTATTGAGATACATAATAATAATAATAATAATAATAATGCTTTATTTGAATCATGCCCCAGAACGACCACTAGGTCATAGTGTGGTGGCACATAAAATGGTAGTACATGACTTAACACAATATCTTCCACTTGTTAAAAAAGAACAGACTAACATGCAATCAGGAATTAAAAAGATAAAAATTTAGCTCCCTTCTAAACACTGATATATCTGAAAAGATATCAACATGAGAGGACAGTTCATTACCACAAATCTGCAACCTTACCAGCGGTGACAATTTCGATTGAATGGAGGGGTAAAATATACTAAATCCTCTAACAACACGTGCCGGTACGTGAAATTTTAACGATGACACTAATTCACTATCTACACGACCGTGTACAACCTTATGTAAAAATAGAACGTCGCGAGCTATTCTTCTATTTAACAAGTTCTGCAACAATAAATCTTTAAGAATATATTCGTAGTCGTAGAAACATCTCCTTCCAAAGTACCTATCATAAGCAATACGAATAAATCGTTTCTGCACTCTTTCAATTTGTGCCGCATCAGATGAATTCAGCGAGTTCCACACAACACTGCAGAACTCGAGTCTAACCCTAACCAAGGAGCAAAACAAGCGCACCACGCACCAATGATATGAAAAGTCCCGCGTAAGGCGCGATATTATTCCCATCACTCTGAGAGCAGAGGCAACAATTTGGCTAACATGATGTGAAAAAGAAAGGTTCTGTCAAAATACACTCCAAGGTCACGGACTTGAAGGACACGTTGGATAATAGAATTGCGAATTAGATACGGATAAGAAATAATTTCACGTTTTCTACACATGGTAAGTTGTTTTGTTTTATCAGGGTTGATAAGTAAAAAGTTATCAAGACACCAGTCTGAAACACGTGACACATCATTCTGTAAAAGAGCGCAGTCATCCTTCGATTGTATTCTCATAAAGATCTTAATATCATCAGCGAATAAAAGCATCTGCGCGTTCTTTACGCACTTTGCAATATCGCTAATAAATACAAGAAACAGAAGCGGTCCTAAGTTTGACCCCTGCGGAACACCTGAACTGGGCACAAGAACATCTGACAAACAACTCGAGACACGTACACGATTTTGACGTTCAGACAGATAGCTATTAAACCACTCTAAAAGCGTCGAAGATACACCATATAGTGAGAGCTTATACAATAGCAATTTATGATTTACCTTGTCAAAGGCTTTAGATAAATCGAAATAAACAATATCAACTTGACCTCGCGTAACAATTATCGGTACTGTGTAATCCAGTAGAGAACAAAGGTTCGTTTCCACAGATCGACCCTTTACAAATCCATGCTGAACAGTGGCTAATTTTTGACTGAAGTAAAAAGAAACATGGGCATGTATAACAATCTCGAAAACCTTTGAAAACGCACATAACAAAGACACAGGGCGATAGTTCTCTACCTTAGACGTGTCACCGGACTTGTGTATAGGTACTACAACTGAATTTTTCCACAAAGACGGGAAGACCCCAGTTCTCAATGAAAGGTTAAAAACATGCTTTAATAAAGGGGCAAATAATTCAGCGCATCCCTTAACAATAAAACTAGGTATAGAGTCAGCCCCTACAGACCGCTTGGGCTTTACTTTTTGTATTGCCTCCAGAATTTCTTGTGTGTCAACTTGATTGACAGTCAGAGTGTCGTTACATTCAACACTACTCATAGAGGGCGCACTTATAAAAACGTCCGTAGAATAGCACTCACTAAAATAATTTCTAAAAGTGTTAGCTACTTTCTCAGGAGAAGTTACATAGCCATTATTATGACGGAGAGAAATAACCCGTGTTGGCTCCTTTGTGTGCTGCCTGACAAATCTCCAAATTTTATCAGGTTCACGGAACAGGCTACTTTCTACATTATTTTCATAAGCACGTTTATCATATCTAAACAACGTTTTTACGAGCGCACGATAAATGCTGAATTTTATGTACCAGAGCTCAAGCCCAGTTCTCTTAAACAATTTATGGAAGTGCTCTTTTTTGTGCATATAATGTATTAATTCTTTCGAGAACCAAAACGGATACTTAGAGGGTCTCGATAACCGCTTAGGAATAAACAAATTAATTGCATGTTTCGTTATATCTGTCAAAGATTGAGTCGCGGAATCAATACAATGATCACCAAGAACCGTCGACCAGTTGTAGTCTCGAAGATATGTGTACAACCCCAAATACTTACCACTGCCAAAACAGTAAGTGGTGGAACTATGTCTGTGAAATGTCCTTTTCAGAAAAAAAAAATATACGACAAATGGCGGGTGAAACACATCAGGTCTCACAAGAGGATCAATAACTGGAGTTATGTTGTCTATTGGGCAGTTAGAAAGACAAAGATCCAATACATTTCCAGCGGAGTTTTTTAACTGATTATGCTGGGTTAACCCACTAAAATTAATAAAATCCAATAGACGGGATACCTTTATTGTAGTTTGAGTGCTTCCACTAGAAACTAGACGAGATGCCCAGTCTACCCCTGGGAGGTTGAAATCCCCAAATATCAGTACCCGATACTTCGTAAAATCGACCTGTTCTTCGAGGGTTTGCAGATGGTTGTCAAACATCTGCGTGTCTGATAGTGGCGGAAAATAGTAATTTCCAACAAGGTAGTTAAAGCCATCACTTGATAGTATTTCTACCCACACACACTCTGCGTAGGGTTCAAAGTCTTGCCTTCTGTATGAATTAAGAGAATCGCAGACTGCAATTAATACCCCCCCCCCACCAAATTTCTGCCCCGTGGCATCGTACTCTCTATCTTTGCGATGCACAGCATAGGACAAAGAAAAATAGCTCGCACTAGATAACTCCTCTAAAAGCCATGTCTCCGTTAAACAAATAATGTCAAAGTTTGTAGAAACGACGTTTGCCGTGCACTCATCTGCTTTAGTCCGCAGACCGCGAGTGTTCTGATAGTAGCACCTAATTCCGTTAGTCATTTCGCGATGCCTCAGTATTATTCGGAACGAACGATCGCGTTGAATCCAGCTTTCCGAAAAACTGGTGGAATATACATCCCTCAGGCCAGATATCCGGATTATTAATTGCTTCAAACATGTCCTGGTCCACGGAAACATGGAAAGAGGAGTAATACGGGTATTTCGTTTTCATCTTAGTGCAACAGCTAGGTTTGCCACCCAGGAATGGCTCGACAAAACTGGCGACGTCCTCGGCTGTTGTTACAGGGTCAAGTCGAGAGACGAACAATGCCTTTTGAGCAGGCGGCCGAGGTACAACGGTTACCTTTGACGATTTCGCCTTTCCGACCGATGGCTTGTTTCGTCGTCGAGGGCCCACCAGTGTGAAGCCTTCGTCCAGGGCCGCACTTGGGTCTCCACCCTGCCGAAGGTCGCCACCACTTGGCTTGGCAACGTCTCTCGAACGGTAGCTTCCTCTGTTCACATCAGCTGGTCCCGTAGGCACAAAGACCGCACCGCCGCTCGGCTCGCCGCTCGGCCCGCCGCTCGAGGTGACATTCGTAGTCACTCGTGCTCCCGGATTTTGACGTGCTGATGCGGCAGTTGAGTAGGTTTGGCTCGGTTGTTTAGAATCGAACACTCTCTGACTCAGCTGCTTTCGCAATTCAGCAACTTCGGAACGAAGATAGTGATTGTCCGCTCTTAGGCATTTCACTTCGGCGGTCAATACATCCAACTTGGCATTCATCCTCTGCAACGCAGATTCCGATTCGTAGGCGCGGGTGGGTCCGTTGACGGTGTCACGAACTGATTCGCAATCGGTGTCTGAGCCAGACGCATCCGTTGTCTCTTCGCCATGATTAGGCTTATTATCGCCAGCGCTGCGGTGTCGCCGGGTGCAGTCGTTACATTTGTACGTGCTTTTGCCGGATGCCATTTGCCGGATGCCATTAGCACTTCGAGACCGACTTTTATACAGTCGCAGTGAAATTTGCGTTTGCATCCACCAGAACATATGATGAATTGCTGCTTACCGACAAATAGTTCGGAGCAGCTCCCGCACACGACCTTCTTCTTCGGCGGCATCTTATCAGATCGGGCTTTAGCATCTGAACGCGTCCGACGAGTGCAGTGCGAGACAAAGGCACCTAGTTTTAGGCCTACCCACATACATCGCCCAGAGGGCATTATTGTAAGTAGTTAAATTACGAGAATATACATTACGTACAAAGCAATGTAAATTAAAAAAATATGTTGAAAACATTTATAATATTAACCTTCACATGGATTTTGTGGCGTAAATTGATAACTTTCCGATCAAGACGATTCAATTCGCACACTGTAAAAGAAAAGTGGAGGTGCCGGGGATCGAACCCGGGGCCTTTCACATGCGAAGCGAACGCTCTACCTCTGAGCTACACCCCCGAGCTACACCGCCGACGTTTACTCGCGTCGCGTTGAGGAGCTCTAGGGGCAGGACTCAGAAGATGCGTCAGTTTTGGCGGTTCTTCATTCTGTAAAAGTTTCATTGTTTGACGCCTTCCCTCCTCCAGACGACTTTAGCTAATAGAAACTAAAAAAAAAACACGAAAACATAAGGGTGTTTTAAGTTTTTTTCTGTGCTATTTTTATTTAGGACGTGTTTTATGGGAATTTTGTTTTAAATGCCCATATGCGTTTATTTTTTCCGCATACGGCACAGATCGGCAAGTTTTTTGTGTCCTAATTAAGATGCCATAACAGCTCGACGTGTCCGATACATTTAAAGTGTATTACTCGGTTTAGAAAGAAGCATTTAAGGCACATAAAAGCATTTGGTATGCTAAACGTAATAAACTTTAATAATTAAATTTTTTTTGCAAAGCTTGTATCTATTCTCTTAAAGCATAATGTTAGTTTAATTTTATTTTTTTATTTACAGCTAAGTCATTTAGTGAGCTTTATATCTGCTATACCATAAGCTTTACTTGAGGCCATAGACATGTTTTTTTTTAACTAGGCTCTAGGCGTGATTGATGTAATAATGGTACCTGACATTTGGTATCCTCATGACTTTGATGTTTTGAAGCTTCCCTCATCTTCATGTTTTTGCTGAATCGGTATTATTTGCCGAGGTGGCGGAACTTGTTTAATAATTAAAAATACAATGCAGTGTGAACTATTTGCAGATTACTCCTGTGTCGATCACTCTGCTCCAGAAAGTATTAACGTGCGTACAAAAACGATAATAATAACCATAGGCCACCAGATGAAAGTTCCTGGATGCAAGTTTGTGGAATTTCTAATAAGTACTTTCGATTTGACAGCTAAGATTGGGTATAATTACAAAAACAAACGAATGCATAAATACATTAAAAAATCCATGATGGCGCTTAAGACGTCTAAAGCGCCATCATGACGTCGAATTCCCAATACCAACTAGCCAAACAATCTGCGTTAAAAAATCCAGCCCAAGTCAGCGTAAACTCGAAAACATTAATAGATATTTTTATCATTAACGGAAACTGTGCCAATATAGAATCTAGAGTTATGAATTAACATGTTGGTGATAAACTTCCAATATTCATCTCATCAAAAACTGAAACACTTAAAAAAAGCAACTCTCCTGCACGAATCACGTTACAGCATATAACCACCGAACGGTTGAGTGCTTTCATACACGACGTTGCAGAGACCGATTGGAATGAAATGTTTTGCTAAGAGCAGGGGTGGCCCGACTGACCGGGCCTAAGAGACGCAAACAAAACCACCAGACTTCCAAGAGCCGCCTGAAAGAGGCAAGGCAGAAAAAGGGGACAGGGTCAAAACTTTTTTCTAAAGCAATAAATGAAACTTGAACAACTTTCGATCCATCCGAGTCAAAAGCAGTCCAACTGTACGCATACGTAGCAGTAGCACAAGACTGCCAAACCGCAACCTCTCTTTCAATTTAGAACAGGTTCCTTTTCTCTTCTTGGGAAAGTGGTCGTGTGACCTGGAGAGAGGTGGGAAATGGGAGGGGGATGTTAGGCTTAGTACGGAGCCGCAAGTGGCAATTTAACACGCAAAGAGCCGCATGCACCTCGCGGAGCCCCAACTTGGCCACCCCTGGCTTATAGGATGTTGATGAGCCTATGGTTATGTTTTTAATTTATGTTGAAGCAACTTTTAGACATAATTTTTATTACAATTTATTCAGGCATCTAGGAAAAACAAAGTTCGAGAACCGTACGTGATTCAACCAATATTTACTCCAAAGTTAATATAAAAAAATGAAATGTAGCATAAATGTTTTAATATGGAGGTCTGAAAACATTGCAGTCATTTAAGATAGATCGGAACCAATTACAAACGATGCTACGATTAGCTAAAGCTGAGAATCAAAACAATCCGTCTAGGGACACTATAATGGTCGCACTAACTTGTTATGGAAAAACTTAAATTTAGTCACAAATCTTGGTTGTGTTCATCAGCCCGTGGAAGACAGTGAACGAGATGGTGCTATTCAAAGTGACCTTTACTTATCTAACGCGTTCAGTGAAAATGAAAGGAAGACCCATTCGTGGATCCTTAGGGACTGCGTTAGCATGATCCTTGAGAGACGCTAAACACGTCCTGTCCCGTCCCCCTTTGGGAAACGCTAACGCTGACCCCTTTACTTTTCTGATTTGGCTTTCTCTCTTGCTTCCTCCTTTTTTGCCGCCTCTTCTTGGCTTTGTTCCGGGGGTCAGTGTTAGCGTTCTCCAAAGGGAAACGTGTGTGGCGTTTCCTAAGAGTCATGCTAACGCATTTCCAAATGATCCACGAATAAATCTTCCTTTAATTTATTTTCCCGCCTAGTTGGACCAGCATTTGTATTTGGTTCACGCTCTATTTTGTCGCACAAACCAAGGCATATGCGCTCCGCAAACCTGGAAGTCCAGATTCGTCCGAGCATCCGCGCGCGCATTGGCTTCCGCCCTGTGACGTAGCCTCCCTCTCTCGCCTTTGTGCTTCACTACTCTCCTCCTCTCTACGAGACGCGCTTCCCTTTCCAGACAGAAAGGGTAGCGCGTCCCTTCCGCCCTTCCGCAGACGGACGCCGTCCAGTTCTCCCTATTATGTGGGTACTAATGCTAACGCATTAATGCTTTGCTAATCTAGTTACTACAAACAGTAACAACGATCATTGTAAATACACTAGCAGCAGGAATGGCCATTCTCTTTTTCTGGAACCGGTTACAGAATCTGAAGGATTTTATACATTTGTAGAGTTAATACACGCTGCAACCAGTTCGTAGACTTTTATATCAACTTAAAAACAAACAAAAAGCTAGGCACAATTTCTGCAAAAGAAATATTGCGTTTATGCCTTTATAAAATTTAACATTTCTGATACACATAAATAAATATTTTTGTTGTTTCGGTTCCAGTATTGGTTTTCTATTGTTACTTCAATTACTCTATAACATTATTTTTGTCCGTATAAGTTTTGTGGTCCTATAATGCACAAACTGCACACCATGCAACTTCCTATAAATCGGTGAACTCATCTAGCATCATTTTGAAGCTTTATCCTTTTTTCCCCACCATTTCTAAAAATATAAATAGACAATATTATTAAAGCCCAATATGTTGCTAGCTGTAAATTAATTCAAAAATAATTCAGGCTTTTGACAAAATTCAAATATTTGATAGATTTTTATGAAATGTAAAGCCAATAAAACGTGAAGATCCTGGTCTTTGTGCGGACATCACAACTGTTAATACGTCTAACAGGTAAAAACAAAGGAGTGTTTTAAGTTTGAGCCAATGCACTCGAAGGGGCGCAGTTTGGCTTTTTTATTACTACAAAACACCTAATTCACAACGTGACCCCAAATTTTGTCAACTCTCCCAGCTTACCGCACACTTTCAACATAGCATAAGATGTTCAACGTTCTTATTCAAGGTCTAGAACAAAGCATTTTGAATTAATAAAAAAATTTAAGAACTGGAAAAATATTTAGTGTGTCACCCCTGACTGTTCAAGTGTGCTGTTGAGTTTATAATTTTGAAGCAAAACATATATTGTTGGCGTGTTGATAAAACGTGATTTCAAAAAAAAAAGAAGTTCGCACAAAATTCCCATTGGATGCCAATGGCGGTATCTCATTAAAAAAAGAGAACACGCAAAGCATTAGCTTCGCGAGCCCGTGCCCTTGCCGGTGCAACTTCTCCTTAATGGGGCACCGAAGTCATTTTTTTAAAAAAGGTCGTTTTTTATCTTATATTGTTTAAAATGTGTTAGTTCCCACATCTACCAAGTGCTATACTACAAAACCGCCTATTCATCTCGGGGCAATTGAAAAACATGTGGACACTTTTCTCTCGCGGACTACATTGTGTGGACCAATGAAAGCCCTACAATACGCGCAGATTCCGAATGATTTTATTATAAGTCGTTTCGAAGAGAGTCTGATAGGTACACATTCGGATAAGACTCCACTTTTTCTCCGCGGAGGAAGCAATCGCTTGCAAGATGCCGAAAAGCGCCCTTCGACGACAACTTCACTCGGAAGAAAATTCTACCCAAAAAGGGCGTGTGGCGACCTTTGAACACGCTTTTAACGAGGAAATAAGCTACGCACGATTGTAATTTCGGGTTTGTTGGCATGCTTAAAGCGTCAAGATTGAGTTGCCACCACAAAGGACGATGTCAAAATTGACATCAGTGCTCTTTAACAATGTTTCAGAGGTGTATCGAAATAAAGATTTACACTAGCTTGAGTATGCTGGCAAAGACCAGGGAGCACAGAATGTGTTGTCAGTGAGCTGGGTATGTGCTATGTTTCTGTGTGTCTGTGACGTCACGTGACGTCATTATGTCACAATATTGAGACGTCACAGAACGCAATGATAATCGTAACGTCACAAAGTCACGTGACCTCACGGCGCCATGCCAAGTCACACCCCGTGACGTCATAATATAACGTGGAATTATGACGTCATGCGACTCCATGACGTTAGTTCCGGAACATCTGGGAGTCACATCACGTCACACAATCACGATATGTCACACGGTCACGTGACGTCACTGACCCTTGTGGTAGTTTTTCGTGACAGTTCTTCATGACGGTTCTTTGGAACGTTTTTTTTTTTTCACCGAATTGTGCTGATATAACACATTTTGTGTTAAAACTGGATTAGAGACATATGCGACGGACGTTTTCTTTCCAAGAGTTTGAGAAGTGAAGTCAGTTGAAAGGGAACTTTTTTCTCGCCAATCGAGAGACGGATGTTTCAATCCCTCTTCAGACTTCACTTCTTGTCCTAAAATATTTTTCTTGAACACTTTTAGCGTCATGTTTGTTATACATAATAATAAAAAAAAACGTTTTGTTTGTTTTGCACCACTTGGACAAATATAATACCCTGCTTTTATTTGAATATCAAGCAGAGTCTGGCAAGCTGTTTCTTACGATTGATTCAATATGTCTTAATAATTTTGATATCTTTCGAAAGCTAAGAATCATATCTGCAAATTCAAGTTATACATTTCATATTGTAGGTGAGATAGAGTAAAACTATGCTCTTAAAATATCTATTAAAATACAGCAGACTGTGAATAACATTTATGAAAAAGTTCGTATTAATTTTTTTTTTAATGTTCAACTATAGATTCTGGAGGTTTATTAGAAACGTTTACCACAGCAACTAGGTTTTCGGTTCACTATTAAATGCTGAATTTTGTGAGATGTGTGTTTGTGTTCGCCCTCTAAACAGTACCATGTCCTAAATGGGGTGTCCTTAAAGTTAATGCGGCGATCATTGACTTCGCAGCGCAGCGCAGCGCTCGTGGTCAAACTTTCGGACGTCGTTTTGGTGTTGTCGGATCCTCTCCTCTCGATGTTCAAACCAACGACTGACAGCGACTTTTCTTGAAGTCGTGGCATATACAAACTACGACAAAATACATTAATAAATTTCTCGGTGCTTTACCATCCGCGTACGTCCCAGGGCTTCGAGACATGACCAATTCAAAAAGAAACGCACCACAGTAAAAGAAGACGAAAAAGAAACACTCCTCCTCAGCGGCCATCGCCACAGTCACCCCTCAAGAGCCGAGTAGGCATCAAAACGTGGGGCTCCCAGTTCAGGCATCGTTGGCCGGTGCCCATTTTTAGTTATTCCACTCAACCAGCAACCAGACTCATCTTGGTCGAATGTTTCCGTTCAAAACAAAACACTACAATTTATGTGGACATGTTCTAATTAAATCCCTACAACACAAAAGTTAAAATAAACAAAAGCGTCAAATATTGTTTTTTAGGTAATTATAAAATTTGAAGATATTCGAAATATTTCTATTTCTAAAAGCTTGCGGCTGACATCATGATAATGTTCAAAATTCAATCTTCAATTAATGAAAATAGCACATTTTAAGATTTCTTGAGAGGTCAAGAATATTTAGGCACGTTGAACAGGTAACAAAAACCGAACGCCAGACATTCCCCAATTTAATAATATCAGCCTGGTCTCATATTTTATTTTTAATAGTTGCAAATCACCCACGCGAAAGAAAATAGTAGCGATTGGAGAAGAACAAACGATGACTCGGAAAAACACGAAACGCCTCTCGCACACGATGTAAAAGGTGAATTATTTTTTTACTTAACGTCAGTCCTTGGCGTTTTTTATGCGGCAAATTAATGGTGCCGAAGCCAGGGACTTAGCAGAAACGACCCTCAACGCTAAAGTTAGTTGCTGAAAACCTTGAACGAGTGAGCGCTTTGAACTGACCGTAGAACCACCTTTGGAACGACATCGGGACAAGTAATTCATTCCTTTAACTGAAGCTTACCTATTTTATTAAGATAATCTTGCGGGCTAGTTGGTTGTACATACTGAGATAAAAATATTTCCTTCCTTGTTGTTTTGCGCTTTAATGCCTCAATAATAAGCTTACCAACCCTTTCATTATTTCCAAGATGGAAAGAGTGCGAAAGACGAGGACTACTCACAGAGCACAGAACGTCCGAATTGCCAAAGGGACCATAGCTACTCTCGAAACGACGGATACAACTGTAATATAATTCATTGCGAGAAACCTGGAAGCAAATAATTAAGAACTTAGAAAGGTAACCGCCGAGTTGGAACATCTTATTGCGGACGAAGATCTTGAGGCTGAGTATCTGTCGGTTATTTATCGAGTACAAGGAACAAACGACTGACGTCTTGAGCGTACTCCAATGTAGAACAGTGCAACTTCGTTCTTGCGAACCACCGCGACCATCAACATCGACTATTACGTCACGTAACGAAGAATAAAATGAACGAAGACGGAGCGGTGTAAAGCTACCTAAGTTGCATTTGCAGACCTTCAAGGGCGAGCTCTCTAAGTGGCAGTCATTTTGGCAAGCAATTTAAAGGTGCCCTTTCACGAGAACGAAGACCTATGGAACTGCGAGAAGTTGCAGCACTTGAGGACGCTTGTTAGTTGAACTGCTGGGGCTTCCATCGATAGTCTCCAAGTCACGAACGCGTGCTACAATGACTCAATTGAAATTTTGACGCGAAAATTTATAAACTCCAAGCAGATACAACCGGAACATCTCACAAAGCTTCGAGGTCTTCCAAGCGTGACCTCCTCTAACGGTACCAAAGTGCTGAGAACAATTCACAATTACGTGCAGTCCAAAATCCGTGGTCTTCGTGGACTTGGTGAAAGGCAAAACAGCTACTTGGCAATACTGACAAACATTATTATCAAGTCTCTTCCGTCCGAGATTATGGTGGATTTCTACAGACATGCTAACCACAAAAAAGGAGAACAGCCTTCCAGTGTAGAGGAGACGTGGCTGCGCATCTATCTTCGCCAACATTACGAGTAGAAGAGCTGGCGTAACTTCAGATTCTTCGCTTACTCCTGCGCTTCCCTTCAGACCAACACCTCGCAATGGGTTCTCCCCAACGAAGCGGAGATTTTCAGAGGGCGATTTGCAGAGCTTGCTGGAGCAATGCAGGAGTATCTACTCAACGCGCTTGATCGCCGCGACTCATCGCGACTGTCTACGTACATCCTATCTTGGATGGCGGAAGCCAGTGAACGTTCATATGAAAAGACATATCTTGCAAGCTGTGTCTGAAGGTGTTAGGAGAGACCAGACTGCGCTTGAACACATTTGAAGCTCTACTTCACTGTCGCAACAACGAAGGCTAGTAGGTTAGTTCAAGGCAAGCTGTGCAGTTATTACAGCCATGAGGAATATGTCATCAAAGCGGTATAACTACCATTCATATGCAACGACGTTTCGGACCATCAACTCGTCCAAAGGATTGAGGACGATTGAGGTATCATTGCAGATAAACGTTTCTTTCCTGGTGTACCTGCAGAGCATGGCATACGCTTGCGCATTGGTTCTGACCAGCTTTGGAAATCTGAGTAACCAGAGGCTACGCTGTGAAGACAACTGTAAGCTTGGGACCTTTAACACCAAATTTATATGGGCCTTGCAACGATCAATACCGCTTCAGAGTTCACTTGTATTAAATATTGGCAGAATATGACGCGACCTTACGTAGCTTAATTGGACTTAGAAAGTTTCGGGACAGGGGACAAACCCCGCAGCTCTTTTCAAGAACAAAGCGAACTGGAACGACATAAAACTACCCACCGCAAGTATATATGAACTGTATGACCTGTGGTTGCCGCCAAAATGAACGTAAAAAAACGTGAAGGAACGCCTAAAAGGCTCGAGGTACAGTCAGCACGAAATGAAACCCGAACGCCGGAACGCGTGGCCGTTGATACAGGCTGCTCCACCTGGAGGGCCCCTGAGAACTAATGAAAATGCGCCGAGGTGCGAGGGTGCGGGTCCTACTAAGATGAGCTCGACCCTCGAGCGGCGCGTCTGGGAGTTCCGCGTTTCGCCGGTGGTGCGCTGTCAGCGCCGTCACATCCGATACAAAAAGCACTGTCACTCGCTTTGTATATCCGATTCACAGCGATATCGCTTCAGCGCTGTCATTGATTATCGCTTTGTGTATCGCAAGGGCGAAATGAAAGTTGAAACATTTCGTGCACAGAAGACCCGTAGTGCTTGATGGCGTATCACTGGAACCACGCTGCAGCTCCAATGAACAACGTGCCACGCGCGGTTTCCGAGAAATAGTGAAACGTCATAAACGCAATGTAAAATTTGTTTATTCGCACGACCATACTCTTTATGAAAAAAAAAACTGCTGCAACAGACCGACGCGGATGCCTCGGTTTTAATGAGCAATGCCCACGTTTTTGTGTGAGGTTATCAGTGGAATCTTAAAAAGCGAAGAATTGCTTGCTGACGCTCTCTTTGGTAACCGCCGATATGCCAGGTGTATCAATTCCGAAGCGGAATAAATGCATCACCCTGTCTGAGCAGGGCCTATCGCAAAGAGCTATAGCCAGGTTAAAGGGACAATGAAGGCGATTTTAAATAATTTTTTTAAATGGTGTTTTTAGGCTTCTTGGTAACCTGGCATACTGCCCAATTTTTTATAGACATTTGTGACGCGTATTTCTGTACCTACGAAAGAACTGAAGAAACCGAAACTGAACTATCTGCGTTTCTCGTTTTTGGGCCTCGGAAAACGGAGGTGACGTAGGGATTGACGTCACATGTGAATTGTCGATACCGGTAGCATTTAGGGCGTCGAGACTCTGGTTACCGCGGTGGGTTATAGCAGCGCGGTGGCGCGGTCGTTTCGTCCGACCAACATGGACGGAAATGCCGCTCTCGCGAGCGAATTCGGGCACCCGTTCAGTGACCTGACACCAACAGAACAAGAGATGCTCCTAAAGACACGGAACTCTAGAATAGACCATTTGCTATATTACCCAAGCATCAAGGAGAATGCAGGGATTGGTGTTCCACGCGCCACACGCGCACGCCTTCCCCGTATAAAACATTCGAAGTAAATAACCCAAATAAAGCGTTGACGAACGCGCGTACAAGATGCCATTTGTTTTAAGTTATTGCTTTACAAAAGTTACTACTGCTGAGGCCAGCAAGTGCGGCGCGTGGAACACCAATCCCTGCATTCTCTTTGATGCTTGGGTAATATAGCAATAGGTCTATTCCTCTTTACGAGGACGCCCCAAAATTGCCGCCGATCCAGAGTAATTCATCGCCGCCCAGCTCGCGTGCTCCGCGCCGTGTTCTTTATTTTATATATTTTGTTTGCCCATAGTTGCTCGTTGCCCGTTTCGCGTGCAGTGTAGCAAAGAGAAAAATAATTATGGTGTTTTATTTACGGTTTAGTTATCATTTTCGGTTCGATTTATAGTTTTCATGGTTATTCAAGTGGAATTAGAACAGCGTTCATAAAAACCACGAACCAAAGCGTGACCGAGGGCACGTTTCTCGTTTCGACCAATAGCTGACGCGTCTTTTGTGACGTCAAGCTTCCAGGCCCCGCAGGGTCACGTGACCTCCACTTCAGCTGGTTTCTCCCGCAACGCTCGGGGCGTCGCCTCGATCGATCCCGGTACGATTATTACCGCGACTGTTTAATTGATTCGCGCGGCACACAATAGCCGGTTTCGGCTGAAATTTGGGCAACGTGGCCTGAGACGTGCCGGGAACCCAGTTCAATCGCTAAAAAAATATCCGACATTGCCTTCATTGTCCCTTTAAGCGGCCGCCCGGTGTCGACCGGGCGACAGTGCGGCGAAAGAAAAGCAACCCGAGTGACTGCGCTTACAGCGCGCCACCGGCGAAACGCGGAAGTTCCAGGCGCCTCGCGCGGGGTTGAGGACATCTTAGTAGGACCCGCACCCTCGCACCCAGGTGCATTTTCATTAGTTCTCAGGAGCCCTCCAGGTGGAGCAGCCTGTATCGATGGCCACGCGTTCCGGCGTTCGGGTTTCATTCCGTGCTGATTGTACACCTAAGCACTTATGAGTTGTGAATGCGAAAGCATGCATGCCGTTCTTCCGCTACTTCAGTTCGTCTGCGGCGCACTTCCGTGGACGGCCGAGCGCGCGGTCTCCTCGCCGCGCTGAACTCGGCAGTGGAGCCGCTGCCTCGCTCGGCGGCCAGACGCTTCGTTTAAAGGCTACCCCACATGGCGCGTTTTTCCAGGCGTCTAAACGCGAGTCTCGGCTTGGAGCGCGCGCTAAGCCAGACGCGTGCGCCCAGTCAAACCACACGCAGCGCTACCGGGCAGCACTACCGGGCAGCGCTTCGCGTCTGCGTTTCCGAAGCGTCTGCCCAACGTAGCCAGACGCGCTTAAGAAACAAAAGCAAATATTAAACAGAAATCGCGCGCTAAATGATGGCTACATGCCGTAATATTTAATTTTCTTAATAGTAAGCACGCATTTTCATTACAGCACTTGCAATGAAGCTCAATTTCACTCATTTTCATCCTTTTTAGTGCGTACGCCTCATTCACCTTTCGGCATGCCATTGGCATCACCATCTGCCGCGCCAAACAAGGAGGTTATAAGTACTAGAAGGGGGCACGTTGCAATATTGGTGAAGCCTAGTCATAAAAAGTTTAAACGATATTATGCCCAACGTCACCGCACATCTGTCTGGAGATTGGTGTGCGTGACATGTCACGTGCAAGATGGATGGTTGATTGTAGAAGGATTCCTTGCAGGCTTGCGCGCACTCCGTCCGGTAGGTTTTATTAGATTGAAGGCTAGACGAAGGCTAGGTACGGTCATGTGATGTGGTCATGTTGGGCTGATAAGTGAGGAGAGTAAGGAGGAAAATGAGAAAGAGGCGAGGCGTCAAGGGAGCTTGGCTTGTGGAGGCTACGCAGCCGACGTCATGCCCTCTCCTACCCTTCTATCCTCCTTGGCGCCAACACATTTACAGCTGGCCGCTACAGAGGTTGCGTTGTTGCGGTTGTTGCCGGTAGTATTAATTGTGTACCTTTGTCTTTCGGTGTCCTTGTATTCTTTACATTTTGCCTGCAAGAGTGCAGGACGCTTTTGTACTTCGCTAACTCCTCTCTGTTCCGCTGAAGGAGCGCCAGCCTCTCCCGCGGAGCAGGGAGCAGTCCCTGGACTTGTGCAAAAGGTATGGTAAACTGATGTCCGCGGGGGGAAGGACGTAACTACCCATGTTCGCCCTGCTGCGAGCGTTGGCGGGGCCTAAGCCGTTTTTATTTAAGGCGGCGGGCGTGCAAATTTTGTAAACTCTACGCGCGCGGGTGTGTATGTGTGTGTGTGTGTGTGTGTGTGTGTGTGTGTGTGTGTGTGTGTGTGTGTGTGTGTGTGTGTGTGTGTGTGTGTGTGTGTGTGTGCGTGTGCGCGTTCGTGCGTGCTCTCTGCCTTTTGAATGGCACAAGGTTGTTACCAGTTTTTGTATGTGTATCTTTTTGTTTTTTTGAGTGTCTCTATTTATTTTCCTCTCCCGTATCGCTTTCCCCACTTGGCGGCGGGCTAGCAGGCACACCTGTGTTTTCACGCTGCCGAGTGGGTATCGCAATCCCTGCAAATAATAATAATTATTATTATTATCCCCATTGTCGCAAGGTCCGTGGCGAAAACTACAGTCCTACAGTGGAGAAAATTCAAACGCTCCTTGCAACTAGTGAACACGGCCGTTCATTGGTTGTTGCCTTCTGGACGCAGCGGGATACGCGACGCCTGGACGCAAAACATCTGGCTCCTCTAGGTTTGTCGGAAAGCGCCAAAAAACGCTGCGTTTCGTTCCGGCGCCGGAAGTGACGTCAAAGCGCAGGCGCAGACGCGACGCAGACGCGGAGAAAAGCGCGTCATGTGGGCTAGCCATTACCGGCGCGCTGGCGGCGCGGACACGCAGCGCCATGGGGTGGCGGTCGTTGAAACTGGAGCGCAGCGGCCAATGGGAGCCTCGTTCCTTGAAACTATGACGCGCGCCAGCCAATGCGACCTACCTATCCATCAGATTTCGGCTTCACTGCGCTTCATTGGGAGCTGGGAAAACTAGGTGCCGTTTGGCTAGGCTTTTCACGCGCCTTCAAAGCTGACGACGTCGGCTCGCTCCATGGGACAGTTAATGCTTTCGCATTAAAATGGGAGATGAACGAGTCGAGGGACCTAAGCAGAAACTTACACGGAACAAAACTGACTCGAGAGACCTAAGCAGAAACTGACACGGAACAAAACTCACTCGAGAGAAAAACAAAACGCCCCACACAATAATGTTGATACTGGACACGCAGATAAGGTTCTGTCATGATTCACAAATGAAACCTTTCTAACAGAAACGACGAAAGATAAAAAAACGAAAACGAAAACGTCACGTGCTCCAGGAACTGGACAAAGGAACGTCTTCTACACAGCCGGAACAATCCAGAGAACTAGGGCAAATGCTCCGAGTTACCACTGGGATTATGAGCCTTTCTAAGAACTTTAGAACTACACTAATACAAATGAAGAACCCACTGATAACAAAAGAAAACAGAAGAGGGAAAGTACATGAATCCTCTGAATGGTTTGAAGCGATAATCATTCCAGAATTTCTGTTGGAGTGGCAACTGACCGATCCTGCAAATACAGGTATCGAAAAACTTCAGTAATCTACGAGAAACGTTGTCACTCAGCGCTGGCCACACAGTGAGCGACTGCTGGACCACTTTTGGAAGAGGGGGCGGAAAGAAAGTATTTTATATACCTGGGATTAACGAACGAGACGGCCTAGAATAGAACAGTAAAATTTAGGAAGATTACGTAGTTCCCGTCGAGGAATACAAAATGACCGGACATTTGTGGCGGACTGGAGAATCAAGCAGGTCTGCTACGCTCGGAAATAAATAATAGGATCATGTCTGCGAACCATCCGTGCATACAGGTGTAGAAACGAAAATATCAAGTTACATAACGCTAGTGCTTGATAATGGATTAGTAACCTATGAATGAAGAGCGGGAGGAGGGGGGGGGGGGCGTATTTTGCGGATTGCGGATTCTTTTATGAAGCTTCATTAATGTTTCGCGGCCAACAAAGTCTATTGAACGTGACGCTTTGTATAAAGAAAATAATGACGTAGAAAACGCTCGCGCGAAACAAAATGGGTAGCGATTCAGGAGAAGAAGGAGCGACGACTCTGAACAACACCAAACGCTTTTCGCACACCATGTAAATAATAAATATTGTTTTCCTACCATCAATCCTTGACGTTCAATAGGCAACAGGCTCTACGGTCATGATTGAAGTAGGCTGTTAAAAATTGGGAGTATTAATAGCTTGAAACTTTTCTACGGTTCTTGCCGACTTTTGTGTGCAAACAGAGAACATAAGTGCGCGTCATGGAGAGTCATCATTGCCGTTGGTAAAAAAGTGCGAAAATGATGACCGGGATGCCTTACATTCGCGTGTTTTAGCAAACTGATAGCACTTTTCGCGTACGAGCATAAGCGTCGGCGTCAATCTTTGTGTGTGCGGTATTCAATCAGCGCCGGAGTTTAACATATTTTTTGTCGGGGATCCGATTTTGGTCAAGGATGGAGCCAGAGCATTCTCGGCTGCTGATTGAAGGTACAGTTCTAATCACACTTGTCTATAACGCGCGAGCCTGAGGTTTTCTCCGGGGAGCGCTATACTCTGTTTCATACTTAGCGTGCAACGCTGTCAAAGCTACTGGCGCGAGCGTGGTGCTTGATCTCGTTGATCATTTGCACGCGTTCTCGCGCAAACAATACCATAGATAAAGCCACGCGCTCGTGCCAGTAGCCTTGACAGCGTTGCACGCTAAGTATGAAACATAGTATAGACTGGTGGCATTCGAGGAAACTAAGGTAGTCACGTGGCGCAACATGGAACGGCCCGCTCAAAGGGTGTCCTGCCCACTCTATCAGCTTGATAAATGATAGAAGTAAAGTGCTTTATGATATATTTGTTTTTTGATGACGACATGGTTGATACGCCTTCGTGCTTTAGTTTGATTATTGTTCGAGCAATGATGTTTGTATAAAGCGTGCGAGCAGTCTTCCGCGTTCCCCGCCAGCTGATAGAGTGGGCAGGACACCCCTCGAGCGGGCCGTTCCATGTTGCGCCACGTGACTACCTTAGTTTTCGCGAATGCCACCGGTCTAGCGCTCCCCGGAGAAAGCCGCACGCTCGCACGTTATAGACAAGTGTGATTAGCACTGTACCTTCATAACTTGCACATAATCAATCAATTATACATTTTAGGTGTGTTTGCGAGTTTGAAATCGGTCAATAGTTTGGAGAGAACGTCTCAGAAATATGAGAATAGTGAGCGAGATCCCGCAGCCTCTAATGGGAGAGAGATCTCGCGGCCTCGCGGTCTTTGGTACTTCTTCCCCCACCGGACGACGTCGTCTTGTGTACAGCAGCAGAAGAACCTGAGATTTCCAAACGAAGCGCGGATTGAAATGGCTTCCAACGCTAAATAGAAGACTCTCATACTAGAGAACTGTAGTAGGCCGTTTTTCTCCTCCGCTACGGTATCCGTGAAGAAAACGCCGCAGCTGCGCACGCGCACCGCCAGCCTTTTCTGCATAGTTCGAGGTCTTATAGCGGATTACGGAGCGCTATCCCGGTGCCTAGCGGGCTGCGGAAACGGTCTACTACAATTCCCCAATGTCTGCCCGGGTCTGATCTCACTTCGCTGCGACGACTGTTTTGTCCAGGCTGTAAGCAGTCGACATACAGTGATTTCTTGTTTTTTAACGTCTGCAAATGACGCTTAGTAGAAAACAAACCACGTTCTTCGCTCGCTTTAGCAGAGAAACCATCTACGAACGCTATTTTCGCTCGCATCGGGAGAGGCAAATTAGAATGTCGCGGTGACCAAAATAGGACCGCTAATCTCAAACGCGCAACGAATGATCGTCTTACCTCTGCAGCCTCGGCAGGAGGTAGAAAAACCGCGGCGCCAATGCTTCCAACTTGTTGTTGGTCAGGATGAGGCTGGTGAGGTTTGCGAGGAACCGGAACGGCGCCGAGGGAGCCCCCGATATCTGGTTGTGGCTCAGGTTGAGCAAGCGCAGCTCCGAGAGACCCCTGAAGTCCGAGTCTCTCACGATGCCGATGTTGTTGTGACTGAGGTCCAAGATTTGAAGCCGCTTCCCGGGCCAGAAGGTACTGTCCCCGATGGCGGGCACCTTGGAGTGCATGATTCGAATCTGAAGTGCGGAGCGACCGAAGGATCAGCTCTGCGCACGGGACAACAGGTTTTACGTGTGTTTTGCAGGCATCAAGTTTGGGTTAACCTTTCTTTAGAGCTCAGTTTCGACACCTGGGGCTCTAAGTTGGACACTTAGCGAACGTCGGCGGATAGCCAACCGCCGCGATCGTCTAGCGCGGCGCTTGAACTTGGCGCTGGCCAATCTCGGCGCTCGGAGATCTCGCCAACTTAATACTTTCAGCTCGCTTAATTGTTTGTGTCCTTAGTTAGAGAATTTGATAAGTAAGATTGCTTGCTTAACAATTTCGGGCGCGTTTATTGATTTTAAAACGCAGCACCGCTCTATTCCACTGTAAAACACTTCAGCATTATACTTGTGTAATTAAGAGTAATTTTAAGATTTAAAAATAAATCATCCGAATATAATTTATTTTTATTTGTTTGTCGCTTTTTTTGGACGGCACAGCGTAAAGATTAAAATGTGTCTGTACGTTCTGTCGTAAATGAGAGCAAGAAGTATTACGAAAATGTCCAGGTTTTACAATTCTCTTAGAAAATGAGCCTGAAGATCAACGCAACTAATTTTTTGATTAATTATTAAATTTAAGGATGACGATTAATCAGGTTAAGATGTCTAATCGAAGTCCAGCCCTGCCAAATACGAGGGCGTACCATATTAGTTTGCAATTTATTTTTCGCTGTAGATACCGGTCTCTTAGACGTCTGCGAGGATGTCTCCTTTCTCTGCAGCCTCCCCTTGTAGCCGAACGCCCCCGTCGCCATGGCCTGGTGAAACCACGTTTTTCGGAATTGCTCACTCCCACGCCTGAATGGCTGCTCCCAACTTATCAGTGGCTGTAAAAAGCGTCCTCGCGGTTTTTTATCGTGCCACCCAATAGGCAATACCCACTGGGGGCCCTGTTAGGCCATACGCTTGTGCGACCAACCGTCTGACTTGTCGAGCAACGTGTCTGAAAGACGGCCGAACCCGATCAGGAGCCAATCAATCGCTGCGTTATCTGCTTTCACACGAGGCCGTAATTAGTCGGCACCTAATCTGGTTCAGCCGTCTTTTTGGCACGTTGTATGACCAAAAGTTTGGTCGCGCATAGGTATGGCCCGACTGGGCCCCCAGCGGTTATCACCTGTTGGGTCTCAATAAAAAAAAAGCCCACAAGAACGCCTTTTCCAAGTAGCTGCCCAAGTGTGGGTGTGAGGCACTCCAAAAACGCAGTTTCAGCAGGGCATCGAGAGGCTCCCACACAGGTGGTGAGATGGCATTCGGCCGAGAAGGTTGACATATGTACAGATTGTAAGTGACCGGTGTTTACAGGAAAAAATATATAAATTATAAATCTATATGGTACGCACCTCCTATGATTAGAATATATGGCTTAGGACAAGTCTTCTAGGCGGAGGCGATTAACGCAAGAATAAATTGACTTCTACCTGAAACGGTGCGCAACTGGCGCCATCTAGGCGACTAGTGGCAATACCGCGAGACAAGGTTTGCGCATGGCGTCATTGTAAGTGGATATACCTACCCACCCCAATTAGCAGACATGGAGAAGCTCGCCGAAAGTCTCCGCAAAGCGGCAGGCGTGTATGTCTTGGCGTTGTCGCGTGCTAGCGTCGCGTTTGTTGTGACACGCGCTGACGGCAGTGCAGACGCACGTTAACGGCGCTGTGTGGGTCCAGTCGTGATGACGTTTAAAGCCATACTCCCTCAACATCGCACAAACTTGCCCTGGACGGGTAGGGGCTACCGACGACTGGACTGACCTCTTCGAGGTTGGTGAATTGAAGGAAGATCCTTCCGATGGTCAGCTCGTTTGGATGCTCGGGGGGCGCCGTGACCTGAAGTACCCTGATGTCTTTGTCCATCTGCTGCGTGGGGATGGATCCCAAACCACCCAGGTCACATGTGATTTTTTTGCCTCGGTTCACCGCCTGCAAACGGGCAAAAAAGGCAATTAAAGAAAAAAAACAAAAAAAACACTCCACGCTTTGTTTCACCACAAGTCAAAGTAAACACAAACGCGCAGTAAAAAATCAAAGTCCCCGCGCTGTTTTGCTGATCTGGAGCTGCTGCTTGATTGCCCCTTCGGCTCGTAGCGTCGGCTGCACTCAGGTTAACTGAAGTACATATTCTAAGGCAGGGTGTCGAAGCAGAACAGAACCAAACCGAAAACCCGAAGCCAACCGTTATTTGTAGACAAACCGGAACCGACCCCAAAAGAAATAGTCGTCGCCATATTAGAACTGAAGGGGTGCTGAACCGGGAAATAATTTAACGGTAACCGGTTGAGTCTTTTTTTTTTTAATTCCACGGACTGAATATTTGAGATTACCGAAAAATTGGCAGCGATATTTTTATATCTATCGGAAAACTCTCATATACAAAATCACAACGAAGGAGAAATAGCGGGATTTCATGGCGGGTTTGTATTAGCCTTATGATTAATTATGTGATGTAACGTGTCACGTGATATTACGTGACGTGTTACATGACGTCACGGCGTCAAGTTGTCACATAGCGTTACGCCATGATATCACTTTACACCCCACGAGATCCAAGAGTGTTGTTGACACCTTGATATATCACCACAACATCGCATCGTGTGTACACATGCTCTAATGTGTACACACGACACACCACAACATCGCACGTGTGTACACGTGCTCTAATGTCGTGCGCCCGAGCACTCGACCTTGGCGCAGTCATAGCATCATCAAACATTCGAGTAGTGAGTCGTGTTCAACAAAAGATGGGAGTAGATGAACTCTTATAACAAGTTGTGAAGCTCAGCCCGTGCCTTATGCATTGCCTTTCCCAGCCCGTGGCTATGATGGACATTGGCTGTATATAGACCTTTTCGAATAACTTCCCACCAGCGCGCAACTGACGTGCCCTCGACTTGGAGCATTTTTGGATGGATGGATGGATGGATGGTAATGACTATGCGCCTTGCAAGTGGACGCGTTTCGGTCTTATGCGCATCGGAAAGGAGGTGTGAAGGTGGGAGACGAGGTAATACTAAGCTCCGCCTCCTCGGGATGGGGGGGGGAGGGGGGGTCGCGGATGTAAACATCCTGGCGTCGGCAATGGCGGACGTGCTGTAGCAGATGTGGCTGTAGCCGTGAGTTCTTCGCGTGGTTTCCATGGTTAAAAAAAAAAAGAGAAAAGAACGTTCTGCTTCTGTCCTATGTGATTCAGAGGACCGCTCCGATCAGGCGCTGTCCAAGGGGCAGTGTTACCAGGGGAAATGAAAGCGTGGTCCGTCTTCGGATATGGTGGGCGCATTCACGACGGTGTGTCGCATTTTAAATTTCTTGAGGATTGACAGATTGAGAGCTATTTCTTGATTCGGTGGATGGTGGTGCATGTCCATTCTTAGTTGGTGGAGCGATTTGTGTGGTTAATTCCGATAACGAACGAGACTCTAGCCTATTAAATAGGTGCGTGGTTCTCTGCACCTTGCACCATTCATAGAGGGACAAGCGGCTGCTAGCGGCACGAAACAGAGCAATAACAGGTCTGTGATACCCTAAAGGCCGGTTCAGACACTTGCGTTTGACTGCGTTTGACTGCGTTGCGTCGAGAACCGAAAGCGAGTCACCGGCACATCTGTGCTTCGTATGAAGCGTGGAATCCTATTGAAGGGATCATCTTCGCACGTGATAGAAGCAGCAGGGATGTCCTGGTTTCTCGCAGCCGCAACGCAGTCAAACGCAGTCAACCGCAACTGTTTGAACCAGGCTTTAAGGCCGGTTCAGACACTTGCGTTTGAGTGCGTTTGACTGCGTTGCGGCGAGAACCGAAAGCGAGTCACCGGCACATCTGTGTTTCGTATGAAGCGTGGAATCCAATTCAAGGAATCTTCTTGGCACGCGATATAAGCAGCAGGGATGTCCTGGTGTCTCGCTGCCGCAACGCAGTCAAGCGCAGTCAAACGCAACTGTGTGAAGCGGGCTTTAGATGTACGGGGCCGCACGCACGCTAAACTGAAGGAAGCAGCGTGTTTTATTCCTTTCTGTTAAGACAGTAAGCTTTGAAAAAAGTGGCTAGAGCAAATACAGAGGGCTAATTGAAGTCCATCGGATGAGCCCCGGGCAAGTGTTCGTCTGTTTAAATAACAGGGCATAGAAGGATAAGTTTCCATAAAATTTTGCCAAAACTAAAAGCAATAATTACTTCTTGGTGTCACCGAGTCTACGACATAACTTCCGCGATACGTTCGACGACGCCCACGAAAGGAGGGAACTTGCGGACGCTAACCACCCTCGTTCTCGGCTGTTAGCAAAGAAACCTCGGCGCGTCGGCCACCTCGTCCGTGAGTCCTTTGGCTTCGCTCCTTGATACGTGTCTGCTAGAATTGCGAGTAAAAAACACGTCGTACCACTCGAGTTATTTCATCTGTCCTCTCTGAAAGGCGAAGTCGAGCTCGCTCGTAAAGGTAAGACAGCTGTTGAATAGCAGACGACATTGCAAAGGAGCAGACGACGCTCAGATGGGGGGTCTCGGCGACCCCCTGTCTTTCCTCTCGAGCCAATCAGAGTTCGGCGTTTTGACGTTACCGCAACCTCCGCGCAAGAAGCAGACGTACTTGCCTTCCGCATTCCTTTTGTAACCGGCGTCAGCTTGCGCCAACTAGCCTAACATTATTTTCTTAAATTTTGTATAACTTTTTTTTCTAACACAACCCCCCCCCCCCCCTTTAAAGTGTTTCTATTGCTTATTTTTATCTGTGTTTTTAACCCATCCCTAGATCGTTTCCACCAATCTTCCAATCTCCTCTTAGTTACCGCTATTCTTTCCCTCTCCATTCGTTTATCCATGTCTGCGAATCCCCTGTGCCACCTCCAGATCCGTAGACATCCCCCCAAAAAAGGCGGGATGAAGCCCTGTGCACCTTAAAATTACATGTTCTATAGTTTCCCTTTCGCGGTTGCATACGTAGCACAGAGTGTCTACTTCCTGGAATCTAGCCCTATGCGTTTTCGTTCGTAGCACCCCCGTTCTAGCTTCAAATAACAAAGAGCTCCCCACTGAATTATCATACAGTTGTTCCTTCCTTATTTCTTGTTTTTGTGCCCTGTATATTGTTAAAGTGGATTTTCCCTGCATTCTCTCTCCCCTCATTTTCCTCTCAGTTTACTTTGCTTCATTTTGTACTGATATGCACTGATCGACCCCATCTCGTTGAATCTCTTTAGATCTCAGTTTGCGGGTTCATTTTGCACACTTAGTGTTTAGACTTTTCATTTATAGACACTTGTACATTTTCACTGCCTACCGTGTATCCTCAATTTGAGCTAGTCTTTGTTCAAATTTTACTTTAGTGATTGCTTCTCTACTCTTGAAAGATGCCCAACCCATATCCCCCTGTACACCCTCATGTGCCCCCAACACCAACCTACCCACACTCCTTTGCTGTATCTCTAAATCTGTCTGAATTTCCGACCTCATACACAATACCGCATTCCCAAATGGCAGTCCTGGCGCCATGACTTCCTTCCATGCTCCCCTACCGACTTCATATTTATTATAGTTTCAGAGTGCCCCGTGTTTCATAATAGCTGAATGTCGTTTCCCTTTTTTATTACAATATCGTCCTGTTCTCTTAGATGCTTTCTTCCCTCACTTAATTATACTCTCAGATATTTGTACTTTTCTACGTGTTCTGTCACTGTGTCCGGTATCTCCAAGGGTTCCAAGTTCTCATCGTTGAAAACTATTATACCCGACTTGTCCCTACTGAAGTTTAGCCCTAAACTGCCCCCTTCCCTGCTGCAAATCCTAATCAGTTCCTGTATTGTCTCACGACTCTCTGCTACGAGTAAAATGCCGTCTGCATACATTAACCCTGTAAATACTTGAGTTACTTTGACCTTCCTCTATGTAAGTCAAACCAGGGCCTAGGTTGCACTGCTCTAATCTTTTTTCCACCTCACTCAGGTATATTATAAAGAACAGGGGATACAATGGGCAACCCTGTCTAAGTCCTCTTTTTATTGCTACTGGTCTTGTAGTTTCGGCTTCCCATGTTCTAACCACCCTATTCTCCGTATAAACCTGTTCTAGAAACTTAAACATGGTACTGTCTAGCCCATATCCCTTCAGTTGGTCCCAGATTTTTCCTGATTCACATTGTCATTTGCCCCTTTGATGTCCAGAAATGCTACGCATAATGGCCTTTGACTTGTCATTGCTATCTCTATGCACTGAGTGATTACGAATAAGTTATCATTTAGTCGCCTATTCCTCCTGAAGTCGTTTTGAAGCTCCTCCAGAATCTGCTTCCTTTCTGCCCATTCTTCCATTCTTCTTTTTACAATTTGCATAGCTAGCCTTTATATACTGAAGTTACCGTAGTTGGTCGGTATGATTTGATACTGTCTTTGTCTCCCTTGCCCTTATATAATAATCTCATCCTGCTCAATTTCCAACCACTGGGTACCTCCCTCATAAGTATCCGGTCAATCACCTGCCTTAGCTTCAATTTGCTTGTTTTGCCTAGACCTTTCTATCAGTCCCATTGGTATGCCGTCTGGACCTGTCGCAGTTCCAACAGGAACCTTTCCTTCTGCTTTTTCCCATTCCCTTGTGGTCATTTCCTCTTCACATTGATCCTCCTCTTGTGTTGTGTAGACGCTACCGTTTCCTACGGCCTGATCTGGCTCTAACTCCGAAAATGCTGCTTCGATGCTGCATTCCCCCTCCGAAATGCTGCTCTTCCCCCTCTACCTATGTCCCTTCCTGTGTGATTAGTGTCTGTTGGTACCCCTCTGTTTTTTCCCCCTGTGGACTCATGTTTTCCCAGAACCTTTTTGCCGCATTCCTATCGTTCTGGTTTATCTCTATCATTCACTGGACCACTGCCCTCCCAATTTTGGCATGTATTAATGCTGATGCCTCCCGCTTTCTTTTCTGAAAGTCCTCCCATTTTGATGCTACTTCGGGTGGCGTGGCCCCCTTTTTCTTAGGCCAGCTGTGATCTCTAGATGCCGCTTGGCGTCTGGATATTGCTGCCTTAACCTCTTTATCCAACCAGCTTTTGGGCTTGCATTTTAGTTTTCTTCCTCCTTGCTTGATTCTATATTTCTCTAATTCTCTTTTGAAAACATTAATTAAGTCTTCATATGTCCATTCTCTTTCTGGTTGCTGGGATACTATGTTCTCGATTTGCTTAGATACTTCCTGTAGTTGTTTATCATTAAAGTTATTCCGATCTTCTTGTTTTTTATTTTGCATTTCTTGTTTTACTGTGCCGAATCTGATCTTGATTCCTCTTATGGTCGCTCAGCAGACTGTGTGCCTTCCTCGTCTATTTCTATATCTCCTAATCTGTTAAATATCTTCCGCAACATTAAACAGTAGTCAATCGCCGATTGCGAGTTCTTCCTTTGCCATGATATTTTTCCATCACATTTTACTTGAGCGTTAACCAATACCAGATAAAGAGCTTCGCAGAACTCTTCTAACATCCTCCCTGTTGTATCCGCATGTCCATTAAAATCTTCCAAATGCGTGTTAATGCTCTCCAATATAATTATTTCTTTGCTAGTGCCAATTTCCATCACGTATCCTGATATACATGTTAAGTGTTCTGCGTTTTCCTCCCTTGCATCACTCCCAGTTTTTGGATGCACAAAACCCAGGATTGTGTCTAAACTCCCAATATTGCCTTTGACCCACATTTGTTCCCTGCAGCCCTCTACTTCTCTTTCCCATTCCTGACCCTTCACTAACACCCCTAATCCGCCTCCCTTGCGTTCCCCATTGGCCCGGTTGCCTCCCATCTAATGATATCCCGGTATGTATGGTGGTTCGTCCATATCCCTCAGATGTGTTTCTGCTGATTCATACACTGCAAAGTTTTCGCTTTCTACTTGCTCCTCGATCTCCTACCACTTCATCCTGTTCCTGCGCCCCTGCCTGTTTATGAAAGCTATGTTAAGTAGCTTCTTTCTCCTCTTTCTGCGTGGCTTCCTCCTACCTTCCCTGGACACCTCCCCAAACCCACACCCCTGCTCTCATCTACCCATTTGCTTTCCGGTGTCCCACTGATGTGCCCACCCCGTCTCCCTTTTCCTACAGGCCTTTCGCCTCGCTCCTGAGAAGATTCCCTTCTTTGAGTGCATTGGGGCCTCCCAAAAAAGCCACCGACTTCCCTGCTATCCGGCACCAAACGGCCCTCCCCACGTAGGGGCTGAAATGAATACCACCTTGCGACAGTGACTTCATAATCAGGCGCAATTTTGTGGCCTTGCTGCTCATCCTGTACCTCATGCAGAGTACATTTCCCACCACCGAATTTGGTTCCCTTAGCATTAAACGTGGCAATTAACAACCAGCGTGTTGCAATAACGTAACTTGCAAACCATTTATGAGAATAACTTGTGTTTCAAGGTAAAATGCAGTATTCGCCGCAAACAGCCAAGCAAACACCATTCAAATTTTAGAGTCTTTCATTATGGAGCAGTCTCGCGAGTTCGGTGACCAAGAAAAAGTTTTAGTTCATGACTGATGAAGCTCAAAGTTGTAAACTGAAGGCCCAGATGCACGTGCTCTTAAAACCGAATATATTATAAGCCTCCCGGCTGCAAAATTTTCTAGCTCATGCTGATGTCCAAGTGTAATATGTATTAGGAATGGATAATTGCATCTCAATGTCAATTCTTTTTTTGTAGTGAAGCATCGTATATTGGATTCTTTCGAAGAAATATACATTTTTCGTACTTGTCTTCAGATCTATCATGTGAGCACATGTTTCATCGTTACATGCCCTGTTATTCGGCATTCCACTGTTTCAAATATGAAACAAAGAAACACGTTTCCGCACATCGGCCAAACAGCCGCCATATTTTCATGTAGCGTGGTCCCGAGTTGGTTGCATGCGGTGATGCGAACTTCCTGCAGTCAAGTTTTGGTAGCATTAAAAATGTATTCAATTACTGACCGAACATTTCAGAACTTTAAAATAGCCTAATCTTGTTATTAAAGATATACATCGTAAGTGAATGCATTCCCCATTGCTGAAAAGGTTTTTGCAATTTTTTTTCGCTTTTTTATTATGAATAGGCACATGCACGATCGACTTGCAAAACCTAAATACTTTTTTTTATTTGGATGTTGGTTGAAATAAATGCAATTTCCTGATACATAAAGCATATTTCTATCATAGAAGCACGTTATTGCTTCCTTTAGGTGATGGACAGTAATCCTGCGTGTGCATGGGCTGGAAGGACACAAGAAACACAGGGGTGGGTGGTCGAACTATGACGATCTCGTGGTCAGTCACTCAGACCGAAAGAAAGCCACTAAGCAGCTGCTAAGTTGGTTGCAGTATCAAATCCTACTTTGTTATGTATAAAAACAAAATCATGAGTTAACGAGATTGCTGCCTATACAGTTGCAAAGGGAATTGACCGGTATCTTGTCAAGGACAGAGCTCTACCTCAGCCAGGCTGGGCCAATGTAGTTATATCGGAGGAAATGTCCACTTGATTACGCGCAGTTTCAGGCAAGTTACAGCCTGAGTACGAAGGCACGCGTGTATTAGAGGGATGAATTTTGATCACGCCTTTTTGCAAGACGGCCGCCTACATCACGGTGCTGAATGCAAACGATGTTCATAGGAAAACAGGTGGTGTCATGCCAACGGGTGATTCTATAAAAATTGAATGAAAAGTCTTCTCCCGAAGATTTTTATGGCATTCGGAAAGTATAGTTTTAGCTTGCGTTTATATCGTAAAACATAGTCCGTAAACTATATGTTACAATATATATGTGCAGACGAAGTGCGCATGCCATAATTTGAAGTACCGTATTAAATACTTTTTGCTAAATGCACAACCACGACATTAGATTTTAAGATTCTGACACTAAGCTGCAGAGTGACTTTTTTAAGCGTATTTTAAACGATTAACCTCACTTTGTAACAGCTCTTCTATTCAGATAAAATATGCCACTTTAGTAAACAATTCAAAATTTTGTTTTTTATGTACGAAGGGAATGTCTTGTGTTTCTTACTTTAAACTAAAAGTGCAGCATTCAAGCAATAACAAAAAAAAAAAACTACTCGTCTTAATGCGAAAGTACCGCCTATTGTGTAAATAAAATTATAAAAACATATTTAATTTATACCCGTTCAAACATGATCGAACCAATTCAACGTGGTTTGAAACGTTATTTTTGCTTTCCGGAGCTGAACCGAAACTGGACCGAAAGCTGCGAACCGAACCCGAACCGAACCATTAAAAAATCGGTTCGACACTCTGGACTAAGATATTCACCTTTAACGCGTACATTGTGTGGAGGTGTTAAAGAGGAACCACTGAGAATTCGTCAACACTATATGGCTGGTCACTTTCAAGGTGAAAGCAGCAGCGAGGAGGAGCTTTCTTATGCCACCTGCAGTGTGAGGCTTCTATACATTCGACATCACCTATAGACGTCACGTGTACCTCAAACGCGCGCACGCCCGCGAATTTAAAGCACGGTGGAAGGCATGAGCACGTTTTGGAGGCCGGGCGTTCAAAAGAAACGCCCCGCCGTTCTCCTTTTGTCAATGACTATAACCTGAAATGTTTTCATGTACCTTTTTATTCTTGAAGAAGGTAGACTCGTCCAGACACAATCTTCGATTCGCTCTCAGCAAACTCCGTCGCGACCCTCGACTTAAGTGTCCCACTACCTACTTTTGTTCCCCCTTCGTTTTTTTACAGCGGAGCTGTTAAGGGCTAGGTTCCCCAGGATCGTGTCCGTGTATGTCGACACAAACCTACCTGGACAGCTACCGCCGTCTATAAGCGACGGCGGCAAGCACACAACCAGTATTGGTTCCGCCGTCGCTCGTAGATGGCGCCAACCTTTCCAGCTATAATAGAAGAATGGATAGTTGGGCGCGGTGGGGGGGAATTCATCACAGGAAACAGCGCGAAAAACAGACGACGACGAAGGAGAAGCACACAGTGTATCGAGTACAGCTCTGCTTGTCTCCCTTCTTCACGAGAGTGAAAAGACTAAACTTTTTTTCAATTTTTTTTTTTTTTTTTGGGGGGGGGGGGTCATCAAAACGTTTTTTTTTTTTTAAAGATAGCGTCGAACATTTGCGGAAAGAGTCGAATGAAAGGTATGGTGTCTCGAACGCTCTCTTTGATTGGTACGTTTGGTGTCCTACACTAGCCGCACATCAAAACTGGTCCCGATGTGGAAGCAAATGAGGTCACAGAAGCCGACGTATCATGTTGTCTGACGTCGCGATCCCGGCGGTTGGTGCTAGAAGTTCCGGCCAAAAGTGTGCACGAACGCGACTGTCGCCGTCGTCGCCATGCCCTTATTCCTGGCTGCTGAAGAGCCCACGGAGTGTTAAGCTGGAGAGCAGCATGGAGCAGAACAGGCGTCTGCTGCATCCACCTCCGCTGCTCTGACGACGCCAGGATCGCGACCGGCGACAACATGTTACGTCTATGACGTCACCAGGCGGAAATCGAGGGACCGCTTTTGTGGAATCTGTAAACACACCAGTCGGAGACGCGTTTCAGGCACCATAGTGCAAGGAACATGCAACTTTCAATGGTTAAACTTGGTACTCGTCTAGACTGTGAATTAACAATTGCAAATAAAAAGTTTTTAGGAGAGATTGTTTCAATGGTTTAGAAGACACCAAAGAGTCATCCCGGTAGTGAAGAACCTATGCGGAGAGCAAGTCGTCTTCTTCTTGCGCAGGAGTTGCAGTGACGTCAGAACGACGTCGTGCTCTGATTGGCTTCGGCTGAAATTAGAGTGGGTAGACCTCAATGCTTGATGCCTTGAGGTCTACCCACTATCTTTTTCGATCAGCCAATAAGAGCTCGGCGTTGTTCTGACGTTACCGCAACCCCTGTGCAAGAAGTAGACGAACTTGCGCTCCGCATACCTGAATTGGTGGGTCACCTGACCAGGGCTGGGGAAGGGGGAGCACTGCAAGTGGGGAGGGAGGGAGGTGGAAGGGCGCTGTACGAGGGAACGGGATGGGAGAGAGAAAGAAAAACAGCGAGGGGAAGGGAAACACATAGGTAAAGAGAGGAGGAGGAATAAACGAGAAGGGAGGCAGATGGAGGTGGGAGTGGGCGCTACAGGAGTTTGAGGAGAGAATAACGGGGAGAGGAAAGTGTGACATGAAGTATATTTCCCCTCTAAATTTAGCGGAGAAACTGAATTGGTATGTCCCATAACCAAAGGAGGGTGTCAGGGGGGATGGAGGGCTCCTTAAGAGCATGGGGGAGCCATCGGAAGTGGGGGAAGGGGAAGAGAGGGAGAGGTAAGGAATTGGAGTTAGGTGGGACCCTAACATTAGCTCGGGTTATCTAGGAGGTGTCAGCAATGGGGTAAGGATGGGGAGAGAAGGGGAAGGGGAAGGGAGGAGAGGGATAAGGTGAAGTGAGGGAATTGGTGGGTCACGTGACGTATATATTCCCGTTCAATTTAGCGGGGAAACTGAGTTGTTGTATAGGTAACGTGACACTAAGTCACGTGGCTCGATTTTTGTTGATAAATCCAGCGAGGAATTCGAATTGGTGTATTGGTCACGTAACGTCACACTTGACGTCACTTTGCCCTTTAAAAAAAACATTTTACGGTTTAATACTCGCGTGCCGGCTGCTCGGAGTTCGTGTCTCCTCGTTGTAGATAATTAAAAACGGAAATTCGTCATTGGTGATATGCTCTTAGACAAAACTTCGACGTTTAACAACTACAATGTATTAGGTGCAATTGCTTTTTGACACTAGACTGAGGTCGTCAATGGACATCTGCGTGCGTTATTTGGGTCCGATGCATTGAGCTTGGGAACATAAATGGGTGCACATCGCAGTCCGGTTGCATGATGTGCAGCTCTCTAGAACACGGGTCTCCAACCTTTTTGTCTAAGGGACCGGAACGGGGATATGCCGCTGTCTCGAGGGCCAGAAAATAAATTAGTAAATATGTATGAGAAAATCCAAGTAAGATCAGTGTTGAAATAAAAAAAAAAAATAACTTTGGAACGTTCACACAGGGCAGAAGACAAATACGAATGATAGAATTGATGCTGACAATGTGCGATGAATACGGAACAGGACACTAAGCACAATATACATAGGAATGCAAGGAAATTTCAATATACGTAGTTACACAGATATGAAACCGGTAACTGAAAATGGTGGTCCTGGTAATGGCAATGTGCAGTGAACAATTCGACGAGAGGACACGCTTTACAATCTGCAGATTTCTCTGGGGTTTTTTTGTGTGTCTTCGTTTACACGGTTGTTGCGTGTTGAGACGCCATTTATTTACGCGTGCTCAAGTTCTGCACCGGTAGCAGCGGGCCTGCAGGGGAAGCGGGCCGCGGGCCGGGCTTCATTGGAAGGACCGCGGGCAACCACGGGCCGGTCAGATGACCAATGCGAACAGGATTTGGCCTGCAGGCCGTGGTTTGAAGACACCTGCTCTAGAACGCGACTTTCTTCCTTACATGGCCCACCCTAAAGGTGCCTGGAACATGCCACGTCTCCACTGGTGTGTTAGCGTTCTTTTCTGCCCATGCAGAGAGAGCGGTCTTGACGTAGCAACAATTTACATCACAGAAGACGGTGTATCATGCTAGGTAGCAGTGTTCTTTGGGTCCGAATTTGGTTTTTGTCTCGCAATTTATCTCACTGAAAGCCCCCAAAAGCCAAGGTATAACCTAACCTGATATTCCTCGGCCCGAGTCTGGCTAGTCTGGCTCTAAATTGTCAAACGCCAGAGTTAGGCTTGACTGCCTGGTTCTTGGGTTGTCACGAGGCTTCTGTGGGCCTCAGTTTCCAAGGAAATTCCAGAATTAGGCTTCATTTCCGGTCGTTCGGTCTTAATCTGGCAACTTAGGGCCTAAATTGCCCAACAAGGTCCAGAAGTAAGCTTCAGTTGGGGTAGTTTGGCTGATATGGAACATCTTTGGCATATGCCACAGAAATGCCGAAAAAAAGTACTCTGGCACTAACTAACGTCTTTAGTAGAACCTTATTAGTCCCAAGTTTTGCAATCGTATGGGGTCTAATTTGGGCCTAATAAGGTTTTGCGTCAGTTACTGGCAAATAGCTTAGTTTAGGGGGTTTTGTTTTGTACAGATAATTCTCAAAGTTCCAGACATAAGCCAAAAATGCCACGTATCAACCAAACAACTCTCAGTGAAGATTAACTCTGTCACTTATGTGTCACTTTAGGGCAAAAATAGCCAGGCTGTGGCCAAAGTATATAACGTTAAATTATAACTTGTTTTGTTTTGTTGTTTTTTCTGGGGAAGGGGGGGGGGGGTTGTGGCCCCAAGTGCCAGAGAAAAAAGAAAATTGCCCTTCAGACTTCATAGTTTTCGGTGGGTTGAGCGGGTTCGACGAGCCATGAGATTTCCGTCCCCCTTTACCTGACAGACGCAGAGGGTCGGGCATCGGACAAATCCTGCGGCCCTAGATTCGGCGGTCCTGGACAGGCCCCTGCCGTCGCCGACCCAGGACGACGAAGAGGCGACGGGGACGGCGGTGCTCAGCCACAGCGTGCACAGGACCCAGGGGATGCCAGCGCAGCCGCCGCCGCCACGAAGGTCCCCCGAACACGTCGTCCTCATCGCCTGTGCATTTGGCCACATCCGCGTGGGGTTAGCTGTCATTTTAGACTTAGGCTAGGTGGCCCAAGCTACCGCCCGTTACAAAGGGCATAGCCAGTAACATCCAGCCATCCATCCATCCATCCGTACATAACGAGACGCCACTTTTGTCACTCGTAACTACACCCTAAAAAAGAGTTTGCGATTTTATGTCTTGTAATACGCGTGAGAACCAATCACGACGTTCAATAGAATCCGAGAAAGCGACGAATCTCAGAGCACGACTATAGATCCACGAAATGCGATACGTGCAGTTCTAATAGGCTATTTTTGAAAACACTATCGAGCAAAATTGGCTGCTGCCATTGCTTAGGAACGAAGCACGTGATTGGTTCCGGGGCTTTGCCGAATGATGACACACACTCGTTTTCGATACGAGTGGAGCCGAGTTCACGCCGGACGCTGACGTGGCGCTCCTGTCCAATACATGACGGAGTATGTGCCCGAACAATGGCGGACTCCAAAACTTGGCTCAGCGGCTGTCAGTCAGCGTTCCATTTTGCATCAGTGGAACTGGAACGGGAACGCGTTACATTTTTTATTGTAACGGAAAGAGTAACGGCGTTCCTTTGTTTCGTCCAGTGGGGTAATTTTCATTTTATTTTTAAAAAGGGAAATTCTAAAAGTATAAAAAAATCTTTACGAAGAGCAGGATCTCGTTAACGTTTTGGGTACTTATCTTAGGGTTTATTTTGTGTGGTCCCCGCACCGTAACAGTTGGGTGCAGGAGAGCTCGTGTGAATTCCTTATTTTTTCAGTGCCCGAGTCTGCGGTTCAAAAAGCAAAACTTTTATTCGAAGGAAAAGACACAGAAAGAAGGACGTTTTAAATTGGGTTACTTTTTTTGCTTCCACGAATTCTCATTTACCTTAAAATCTTAGACCGACCGCAGCCATCACTAAGCTTCCACAAAGAGATCTTCAGGTATACAACAGAAGAACAACAGAAGACATTTAACGCACCCTTGTATCCCGAACATTGGTCACTTAAACGATACACAAAAATTAACCTTCATTCCTTTTCCCCTTGTCCCCCACCTTCAAACGGAACAACGAATCCAACCTTTACGAAGAAGGATTCAAGACTGGCCTTCCAAAAGTCCTACACTCTTCTTCGATTGCTCGTTTTGCGGACAGCAACATCGAGAAGCAACTGTTCTTAAGTTTGAACAAGAGACTTTGTTAGATTGAAACGTCTGAGGTTGTTGCGAAACGCTCGTGCAATGTGAATTACCAGTACATTCGGCTCGTCTGAATCGCCCACCAGAAAATAAGGTTAAAATGTGAGATTTTTAAAGGTGAATATATCGACAAATGAAACTCTGCTTACGCGTCTTTTCTTCCCCTGGTGCCCTTCCATCACGGCATTCAAATTCGTATGTTGCCATTTAATGGGATAGATAATAAAAAACCTACGTTTGATCTAATTAATAATGGTAATTAGCAAAATACAAATGTAACGTATATGTAACGATACGTTCCATTTTTTTAACTGTAACGGGAACGAGTTCCTTTTTCCCATATGAAACTTGTAACGGGAACGCGTTCCATAAATCAAAAGAAACGAGGAACAAGCATTCGTTCCTTTTTTTTTTTTTTTTTTTTTTAGGAACGTGTACAACACTGCTATTAGATGGCGCGCACTTTAGAATAAAGGTATATTGTTCACGTGCGTCTCGAGAAAGTAAACTCACATACTTTTTCTCTTTTTTCGATAGTGCAGCGTTTCGTATTCTTAAGTTTTATTTTTTTTTTTATTTCGGGGGTGTTTTTTTAGCATTATTTTTTTCTTACAGATTTTGGGGTTTTTTAGTGCCTATTTTCGGTGAGGGACATAAAAATCGCCGTTAATCGGGGTTTTACGTTGAATCAGATAGTTTATAAAAGTTGGATTTCCCAATTTCCATGGAACATGCGAGTTACTAGAATACCTGGAAAAAAGTATGAATACGGATAACAGAAAACACATTAAAAAAAGTGTCGTTCCGAAAAAAAAAAAAAAGAAGCAACAGCCAAGACAGTTTGGGGGTATTATTTCTTGTAAACAAACACACTCAAAAAAAAATTGTAGATAAGATTTTTTTTTCTCGTGATGCTTTGTTTTTTTTATACAATGACAGCTCCAATTTCAGGGTTTTTGGTAGATCCAGGACATTTCATCGAACGCTGTTTTATCGAATACCGTTTCATCGAAGCCGTTTTATCGAAAGCCATTGCGTCGAACGCCATTTCATCGAACGCTCTTGCATCGAAGAAGTTTCCTTAAACACCGCCTAGTTGAGCAGCGGGATTTTTTTTTATCTAGGAAACAGTTTTATTTTGACACCTGAATGATAGCAGACCTATTTTCTCCGCTACATTTTTCATTTATATTTTTTTGCATAGTAACTAATGACATGTGCTGCAAATGCAGTCAATAATAAACGGACACATCACCTTACATTTTATAAAACCCGTGATTATCGGGTGGAGTGACGAAGGTGCGTCCCTTCAAGGGTGTATCCTCGTCCTTGAAGAGACGTATTTTGTTTCAAGCGCGAAGCCGTCCTCGAAGCAATGACTTGTCTCCCTGTTGCATGAAACACAACTAAAGACGTGCCTCCCCTCTTTGCTACTTTTCGCCATCGGCAGAACCGTGGACTTGCCGGCTTTTCAACCTACGTTCTTGGATATAGTGCTATTCTCCAATGATAGAATGAAAACACCAAGTAAATAGATAATTAAAAAAGTAAAAATAATCCGTGATGAATAGTTACATTCTTTTATGAATCTAGTACCTTTGATACGTGGACAAATAGGGAACAAAGTATGGGTTGAAGTACAGCCGCTTAATTGCCTGAAAACACTATGTCTCATACCCACTCAAGTTTTTTTTTTTTATGTTCTATAATTCAGTAACCAAACTTTTAGTGGAAAAGTGACCAGGGTAATAATTCTATTGTAGTTGATTTGACAGTAGCGAAACAAAAACACAGAAGCAGGAGTAAAACACCTAAAATTAATTATAATGCTCCAAAATTCTGCGAGGTGAAGATCAATGAAACGGAGTCAGGTGATTCGATGAAACCGATTCGATGAATCGGCGTTCGACGAAATGTCCGTTACTCGTTTTCGGTTTCCCCCGACCGTCGATAAAACAGACTTGCGGGTTAATTTTCGCGGGTCCTATAGACCGACACGCTGTTTACAAACAAGTGCACGTTTGCCCACACAAGGTGTGGGCCCTGCGCGTGCGCAGAATTCGAATTCGCGCGAAGGAAAGTGTCTGCGCATGCGCAGTGCCGTCGACAGCGCCACCGCAGATGCGTGACGTCAGGGCCGCGTGTCGGTCTATAGGGGGTATTCACTGGACGCCATATTTGAGGTCACTGTTTAGAGCGCATGCTCAGAACGAGCTCACATTAATAGGCTGCGAAGACCGGCAATCTTGATGGTGTGGAGTGCACGTTGCAAAAAGAACTGTGGAAGCTTGCCTTCAGCACGCGCTCAGCAATCGCGCACACAGCTATGGCCGCCAGTGAATACTCCCTATAGACCTTTCCAATGTTTACAAAATCACAGTCCAGCGTGCGATCTTCACAGTCCAGCACGAGCGTGTTCGTCGCTTCGGAAAGCGAGCGAAGCACGCGCCATTCGCACGAACGCTCAAAATGGCACCGGCCACAAGCTCGTTCTTGGAAAGGTCTATAGGTATATTTACCGAAAACACGAAACCAAAATCACAACTGGGGCTCCATATCTTTCCGAAGCGTTCGTGTATTCGAGTCTCTTTTCTTATTTAAATTCTTCTGAAAGGCTTTATTTTCCTTCAATTTCGGAAGTGTTTTTAGGGCTTATTTTCTCCGCCATCTTCGTCGTTCCTTTTATTCTTTTTAAGTTTTTTTTTTTTTTAATTGTCGGCACCGGAAAAAATAATATTGTTGTTTTTCGGGTCTATGTTGGAATAAAGAAGAGGCAGGGAATTCTCCAACGTCAAAGGGGACATACACGCGAGCTGAACACCAGCCTCATAGACAGTCAATGGCAGTCTTGTATTCGAGTATACTCGAATAAAATAACCAAGTACAATTACCCTCGTTTAAAGACTATTTGATTAGATTAATCGATTATTCGAGAAAAAAAAAAGGAATCAAAAGTTACTCGAAAAAAAGTAATCGTTACCATTCTGATTCTATTCGATTTTAAAAACGACAGCTTTTTTTCTGCCGGTTTGAAAACGGGTTTTTCGTACCGTATATTATTGGATTAGAATCAGCGAACTCTAAAGTATTTATCTTTTTTTAATCCACCTGTTTTGGTAAATCATTCCCCTGCCGAAGACGTGGTTCGGGGATTCCTTGACGGGGAAGTTGTGCAAAGGTTGCCATTAAAAAAAGAATGAAAAATAGCAATGGTTAAAAGTAATTTTAACAGATTCAAAAGTAACTAGATTACTCTTACGATTAGTTCCAAATCAATATATCCAGGTTATTACAAAATTACTTCCAAAAATATTGGGACTTCCTTTAGCGATTACTTTGTAATAAATGTATCAAATTGATTACAAAATTACTTTAAAAAGTAATCAATACGAGTAATTTGATTAAATGTAACGAGTGCCGTCGAAGTCTGAAGTGTTGGTCGTATTCTGGGTGAACGCAAAATAAAGTTGTAGATAAAGGTTTTCTTCTGCCGAAGCTTTGGTTTTCCTTAACCGCGGACTTCTTCAATTCGAGCTCGAGGGTTATTTTCCACTTACTTCTTATCATAAAAGTTCCCTATCTTACCATACACAAAAGTGCGCAAGCTTATAATATCCCCCCTCCCCCAAATTTCTCCCAAATATATCAGTCCCCTCTTCCCGGCTGAGAATTGTGTATAAAGCCTTCTATCATTTGCTTTCCAGATATGAAGGCTCGGTTGAAAGACGTAGGCATGATACTTGGACTCGAAACATAACCTCAAAGTCTTTTTCAATATGTTTCATTATCCATCTTTATTACAGAACCGAATCCCTCACGTAGCTCCTTTTCCGTTTTTTTTTTGGTTTTTTTTTTTTTTTTATAATCCTCATAATCATTTTTCTGCGAACTACGCCACCCTTTTTTTCCTTTTCCGAGATCGGGCGGAGTGATTCCAGGTAAACGATTCCTGGCGCAGTCTCGCGTCGGCGCCGCCGTTACCGAAGTCCAAGTCGAAGTCCGCCGTTACCACACAAAGAGCGAGACAACTTCGATAGGCGAGAGCGGCATATTATTTTTTTTTTTTACAGTATTCTTTTTCGTAAGCTCCGGTGCAAGGCGAATTCATCGCGGGGGTCCGAGGCCGAGGGTTGGGTCCTTGACGGCGCGTGCCGCTGTCCCGCGTGCGCTGGCGAATCTGCCGCCAGCCTTGGCCGGTCCCGGCGCGAACTGGAGCGCGGATCAATGGATGGCGATAGAGGGCCCGGCAAAGGTGTACCACCGCGATCCCCGGACGAGCGGAGAGGGCTTTGAACGTTGCCCCACCCTGCCGCGGGGCATTAATAATGCAGCGGACCCCGACCGGGGCGACACCAGCTGCCCCGCTCTTCGGACGACTCTGCGGCCGCACGGCACTGCTTCTTATCGCCGGGGGGACGCCTTTTCCTACGCCGCACTCCGATACTGCCGCCGAGAAAAAAAGAAACGAAGAACACCCAAAAAAGGAAGAAAATATTCGTCCATTCTCGTCGGGGCGGCAAGTTTCGGGCCGCGGTGGAGACGAGCAGCTACAGCGTCTATAGGGCTGCGGTTTTGCGACGGCGAGCGGGGTTGGCCTCCAATCGGCGCTCTGCAGGAGACGGGGTGAAATTGTGTTAAAGTCGCAGTCGCACTCTTCGTACACCGTAGAAAAGACACGGCGTTGGCTGTAGGCACGATGACAGAAATTTCTGCGGGCGCACCTCGCGCATAAGCATGAAGGTTCTCAAAAACGGTGATAATAATAAAAAGAACTTATATACAGCAGCGCCCATATAAGACAAACTAGAATGTCTTTTGTGTTAGGATGCAGTCGGTCTCGGTGATAAAAATGATCGGCTCACTGTTGCTCGGTTCAATGAAGCGTCGCAACTCTAGTGCTCTCGTGGACGTATCTCCTGGAAACATTAACCAATCTGGGCAGACGACAAGAGCGTGCGCTGCGGAAAAGCGCATCTATGATACAGTGCCCCTTTACTGTCGCGCAAGTCGCCCTCCCGCGGCTCATGCATAAATGCGACGAATCGGCGCAGAAAGCGGATGAGTGGCGCGCGATGAGAGAAAATGCGCTCGGGGCTTGAGCCCCTAGTTTCACGCAAATCCCGACGAAATGAGAAGCCAGATTGTGGTCGAGGCGAGAAAAGAATTCCGAGTAAGCCGTCAATCCGCGGTCACGCATCTTATATATCGTACAAGAAATAGCCCGCAGAAACTGTCTGACGAGTGTGTCTTCCTGGCACGACGCTATACTGTCACGTTGGTTCCCCACAAAAACTGTCCGCGGACAGTTTTTGAATGAATATGAGGCTGCTTCGAAAACGCTTGAGGCGGCTCCGCAGATGATTCTTTCGTTGTGTCTCCAGCAGACGCTGTGTCCTTGGTGTGATGGACGTGCAGTGTGACGGCCGCCAGGGAAACAAATACGAGCTCTCGCAATTATTCGCTTATTTCGTGAATACCTGTTCGGTTATAATTATTTTACTATTTGCTCAGCTGGCCGTATCTATACATTCTGGACGTTTCTAAAGGACCGCTGAGCAGAACCTTCAACTTTACACTAGCTTACTTGAAACTTCTGTGACCCCGACTATACCATATATTTAGGGTTGTTCGTTTTCGGGTTTTATATTTTTTTTAATTCGGGGGGTAAAATTCGGGTGCTATTTTTCAAGCTGATAATCGGGGAGAAATCGGGTTTTTTGTAGAAGCATTCCGAAATTAGGGTTTTTTCGGGTTAAATTTACAAATGTGCTAAATAATACATTCGGTTATTTTTTTTTTTATCGGAGGGTAATACGAGCTCCTTAACGCCAACGCGTTAAAATTAGGGATCTGTTCGAATCTGGTAATCGGAGGGACATCAGGGTTTCTAGCAAATACTCCAAAATTCGGTGTTTGTTTGGAAATTAAAAGCAATAATGACAGTAAAGAGCATTGATAACTTCTAGGAAATTAAAGATTTTATTCACGAAAAGCTGGTCATCGATTTTTTACACATCCTTGTTAACATACATTATCATCTGCATGCACAACATGTCGGTCTCCATCCGAGACCTGTCTGATCTTTGAACATATCTCAGCTGAGAGAACGTTCTCTCGACATCACAGCTTCCATTAGCTAGGCACAACAATCTCAGTGCAGCATTTGCCAGCCTGGGGTAGCGAGCGGTAGAGTCATGCCAATACTCAATGAGTTCGATAGCTGTGTTAGTGGGGCTTGCTTCCAGCAAGTACTGGGTAAACTCGTCTTGAAGCGAATCTACGTCGTCGGTCACGGAAATGAAGAGAGGTCGGTAGTCATCAAATGACTGCGTCAGCAGACGCTTCTGGAATGGATCCAAGACGGCTCCCAATTTTCATAACGTTAGCTGGTTTTCGTCTTTGTCTGAGACGTTCCGTGTAACTGTGCTGTACCATTTTGTGGCGAGTTTCGTGCAAAACTCTTCAGAACATGTTTTCACTAACGTGGCGCTGCTCTTTGGTAACATACACAAAACAGCTCTTGCCTGATCGCTTTGACCGATCGTCGTTGAAAGCTCGCTGACAGTCTGCTGCAGCTTGACGTTTACGAGGTGTTCAAAGCTGGGCATAAGACGTTTCCCGCTTTGAAGCGTTTTCTGTGCGTCTAAAAGAGGACCGAGTGTGTCTCTCATCAGGATTGCCTTCGCATAAACAACTTCTTTTTCAGAAAGTATCACTCGAATAGCTTCTGCTTTGCTGCTATCATGCGAGCTTTCAGCAAGTTCCGTTAACGAGCTCCACATTTCTATGACAACAACAAGCGCTTTGTAGAAGCTTTGCCATCTATTCAGGACAACAGAAGGTGGCTTCTTTACATCAGATCTAAAGAGGCCGTTAGAAGCACAAATTTCGGTGTACTTTTGGTAGAGCTTGTTAGCGTGCTTAAATAACGCTCCAAACTTGATCACTACGGATCGAACATCAGACACGCATGGTGAAGAAATGGCGTGGTCAACACTCACATGAATCAGATGAGCTAAGTCTTTCACATGCAAGATATGATTCGCTTCAGCTTGACAGATTTCATTTTTCGCATGTTCTCCGCTGTGTCTGTGGCTACAGCCACAACGTCCATCCACGTTTTGCCTACACTGAGAAGAGCCTTGCTGACTACCTTGGCCACCGTGTAGCTGTTCGAAGCATTTACTCTGTCGACGTCGACCAAAACAACCTGCTTCTTCATGGTTTTTTGGCTATAGTAGCACAGGAGAGTGTTGATGGTAGGCACTCCAGTGATGTCCGAGAATTCGTCGACGATGGCGCTCACTTTGACAGCTCGCATATCATCGCAGATTTTCAGCATGACCTTGTCGAAAGTTTCTTTCAGGTATTTCAACCGAAGTCTATGTCCTGTTGGCATGGTCTTCGCGGCCTTGCAGTATTTACGTACAAATTCCCCCAGAGGTCCGTTCGCCTGGTTCATGCTGATTCCACTGTACGCTAGGGCACGAACGAAGTCGTGGATTACGCCGTCCGCTTCAGTTTCATTTGCACGTTGCCTACAGGACACATCAAAGAGCGTCGGCTGAGATGTTCCCGCCTTCTCAGCTTCCTGGGTCGACATCTTGAACTTCTTATGGTGGGATGACGCTAGATGCTCGCGAATTCGATCGTAGGGCTTCTTCGCTGGATCGGTGACCATCTCGGTGTTGCAATATTTACACACTAACGTGCGGCTGCCTTCACTGTCTTTCGTTGCGAACTAGAGATCTTCATTCTCTTTACACCAGTCATCCAGTGTCTTTCGCTTTCTTCCCATCTCCAACGCTGAAGTTTTCTGTGCGGCGTACAGGGGCCCTATGTTCGGCTTTGCACTCACCAGTCGCCTGGGAAGTGGGAAGTGACGATGAGGATCATGCGTCTCGTTTGGTTAGAGTTGGAAAAATGCCACCATTCTCAGAATATTGCTGATCCTTTCAAAACAAAATTTCGATTGCAGTCGCCTTCTTTTTTTTCTATTGTGCGCGGTGTTATGACCCGTCGCAATCTCCTTGTGTTTGTGAGCGCATGGGAAGCTCGTCGAACCATTTTCCCTGTCGTTAGGGCCACTTTGGGGGATGGATTAGCCCAGGCTTAGCCGAACGCTCGGGGCCTGGCTATTCTGGCTGGCGACGGTCGCTTCAGGGGAAGCACAACACAAGGACTCCTCTCCCTCGCGTGTCAACCTTTCTGACCTCTACTTGCGGCTGGCGCCGAGGCGGCGGAATGCGACAATATGTGTTTCTGGTCTTCCGGGTGCTTATCCGTCACGGTGGCGGGAGGTGAATTAAACGGCGCCGGCTGTCTGCTGGGAAACAATCCAGGGATCGTCCACCAGCCAATTTGCAGACCATGGAGTCGTCTTGCCATTCCCGAACGTTAAGCTCCCCTTGGGGGAGAGCTCCGCTGGTCCGATTGCTGTCGGTCGCTTCAGGACCGCCCACGGAATCCTCCTCTCCTTCAGGTGTCCATGAAAACCCCGACCGTTCGAGGGACGGTCGCCTTCGATCAAATATTTCGCTATGAAATAAACCTGTTAAGCTTTCCCGATCTGTTTTTCCGACTGACTGGCTCGGACGCTGTTCGTGAGAAAGGTAGACCGCCAGCGAGATGGCCATGCTACCTGAGAGACAAGGCTGGGCGTCAAAAACCTAACAGAGGTCAAAGGGGGATTAATAGTGCATTTCACAAGCTGCGTGCAGCAGGGCCGAAGCTGTGTGGCGTGCCGAGGCGGTTCCACAGGCACAGTGGAGGGACGGAAATGTCCCTCCGAGGCCCTAAAGCCCATTGTCGCTTTTCTTCAGCCGGCCTCCGTAGAATGTCACGGAGAGTTAGGCGCGCTCGTTGGGCGGTTGGTTGAGAGCCGTGTAGCGTCCACAGTGCTACACGCAGCTTTGGAAATGAACTATAGGTCACTGTTGTCCCGAGGTAGGGTAGCTAGCGTGTGTGCACCGCAAACTTCGTGCGGCGTAAAAAAAGAAAAAAAAAAGGTTTATGTGGTTTTGGAATTCGGGGAGAAATCGGGTTTAACCCGATTTTCCAGAAACATGTTCGGGGTGTAAAAATCGGGTAAAATCGGGTTGTACCCGAAAACGAACAACCCTATGATATATTATCCGGTCTATAAGTCGCACTTTCGTGTAAGTCGCCCCCTCGTAACCCTCGTAACCGTGTAAGGGCCGTCCATAGGGCGACTTACACTTTCGTGTAAGTCGCCCTAAGTATGGCACTTCTTTTTTCTTTTTTTTTAAATTTTACGTATAAGTTGTTTTTTTATTTTTACGGTCGGAGCGGCGAAATTGTATTCAAAAGCCCGTGTATTAGGATCGCCATATGTATGTTTAAACGAGAGCAAGTTTTAACACTCTCGTCAAGGAATCGAACGAGAACTATAACCCTCAAGGCCAATTTCCGCAGTTAAGGTTCATATCATACATTTAGACGAAAATGCGCACCGTTGTATAAGACGTGCCGACGCAAATGTTGAAGAAAAAAACTCGTAGAACAAAAAATACGATACTCGCACGCAAGAACATTGACCTGGAAGCTTTTTTGTTGCATTGTATAATGTTAAGGATATATAAGCCGACCTTTTTCCAGAGGTCTGACCTTCGCAAAACTTGACGACGTTTGTAGCGCGTATCTCAATTTCTTCACAGTCGCGGAGATGTCCCCACGACGACTATCATCCAAACGCAACTCATACATGGAACACCAGCAGTGCGCGAACACGCGGCCTGGGAGCGTGACGAGCATTTCCTGAACAAGCATTCGGGCAGTGGCATCGGGGAAAACCGAGGACCACGGACAAAACACCACATAGAGTCTTGGCACCGTAAGATAAACGCGGTGTCAGCGAGGGCTGGCCCGAACACTTACAGCTTTATTGATGTGATCGAACGGGATGAGGCCTTGACAAAGATATCTTTTTAGTGGCTTGCAAATGGTGGTGCCGTGCGGGCCAGGGGGCATAAGTGGGTCAGCAAGGGCCGCAAACTATAGGAATTGGAGTGTCGCCTTTTTATTGGCACGATTTCCCCGTTCGACTTCCTCAACAAGGCGAAGACATTTCCTGGTCAATAATATTTTCCTGTGTCCGCCACCAAAATGCAATATTTGATATTGTAAAAAAAAAAAATCGCAATCATACGCCTGTCAAACTGTCTGATTTATTGCTCTCCAAAATATCTCGTTCACTATTAGGGAGTTTTAGAATAATGTACGCAAGCGCATTGGGTACTCTAGAAGTTGCGTCGTGATATAAAAACCTATGGAGACTTTAACTTTTAGCTTACCTAAAGTACTTGCGTACGTTATTTTAAGACCCCATTATTCTACAGAGCGCGACACCTTTTAGCGCGAGCAAGCGATTGTCGGTTTTTGTTTATCTCATAGAATCAAAAGGCTGCCCTCAAAACTATTAGTGTCTTTGTAAGTGCTCATCTGGCCACTAACCTAAGAGCTAAAATTTGGTGCCAACTAATACCGATTTGAAGTAAAATTTTAAAAAGCGACAAAGTCGTGTTTGGGGTAACAGTAGCTGGGCTTACAAGGACGCGAGCGTAGCGCGCGGAATCGAACAGGGACCAATCACGCGCATCTTGTATCTTTACTTCTTCCTCTTCTAACCCAATCAAAAGAGTCAAGTCTCGATTCAAGGCGCTACGGTCGAATCCATGTAAATGCAACCAGTGTCGCGCAGTGTACACAGTCCGTTTCGCGGTTCCACGTTTCAAAAACCATCTTGAAAAAAAAAAAAAACGCTTTAAGTGGTTGAAGTAGGAATGTATAGGCTGTCAGAAGTCACCAGGCTCGATCTGAAATGTACCATAAAAATCGACGCCTGCAAGAGCAATCTCAACTTTTTGTCAAAGGCGTATTTCACAGGTCGGTTTCTTCTTGTAAAGTTACAAAGCGCAGCTCTTTTTCTGTAAAAAATAGGGCCAAGAAAGTTGTCAGGGTCAACGGCAGTCGTCGACGCAGGCGACCAAGTCGAGTAGAGGGGCGGGTTTGGCGCTCGTATTGATAGATGGCGCTACCTTTTTATCGAGATTGTTCGCGACCACCGTGATTTATTAAAATGAACATAATATTTTTGTAATGTACCTTTGGTTAAAAAATAAATGCGGACAAAAAAAGAACACCTAAAAAAAAAAGAAACGCGTTTGCATAACGACGGCGCCCTGCTGCCAACGGATTTCGTCTGCGTTTCGTCTGCTTTCTTTCGCTGGTCGACTACACCTTCCGACGCTGCTCCCGACGCCATCTATCAATACGCGCGCCAGATACACCCCGCAACTCGACTTGGTTGTCTGCGTCACCGCCCGCCATTGACTCTGGCAAGTTTTTGGCCCTATTTGTTTACAGAAAGAAAGAGGCTTTCTAATTTTACAAGCAAAAACCGACCTGAGAAATACACCTTCGACGAAAAGTTTAGATTGCTACGTGCAGGTGTCAATTTTTGGCACCGGTGGTAGCGAGAAATACTTTTAATCATAGATATCTGGGTGTAATAAACGCGCAAGAGTTAAAAGTAGTAACCCTTCATGGTTGAAGATAGGTTGCACGTGATGTTTCGATCATGATCATGCAGAAAGATGTAAAAAACGAATGTGCCGCTGGAAGTTTGGTTTGCTCGGACAGAGTGTGACCACTCGGGCGACAGATTCCCGGCCCTCGGCTCCTGGCGTACGGATTATGTCGATCGCTTCGCTAGTCGCGCACTTCCACCATGATTTTGGATGACAGTGATTGAAGCATCACGTGCACCATATTTTCAGTCACCAAGAATTACTCCGACTCGCTTATTAATTTCGTTTCTCGCGACCACCCCCAGGGTAATATTTCCGGTTGACTATATTCGAATTTGTGAAAACAACCTGGAACACGCCCAGCCCGCTTTCGGCCAATGGTGCGTCCTCATTTTTCTCCTATACTTCCCAATGAATGGACAAACTCTCTACATATACGGCCCTGGGACGTACCAACGACACTAGCGCCAGTTCAGTGCCTCCTATATAAGTTACACTATGCCTGTCAGCTTCTCTCCAAGAGGCGTTCAGGCCCGATGCTTCACCTCACAACACGCACGTACGGCTAGGTAGCGCCGCCTGGCGGACGTTCGTCTTTTCTATTTTTCTATCACGTTCTATTGACATTATTATTGAAGATATATCATATATATGTTTTTTAACAACATGTGGAACACTGTTCTGGATTTGACCGCCCTGATTCAAACGAGTTTCGCTGAGACCAAATACGAAACTACGAAACAGGCACGGCCAGAACGCTTGGCCGCTTGACCGTCTGCATTGACGGCAGTTTGGGGCTTTGGCGGTCACCTTGAATCGCGCGAATAGAAATAGTTGGCGCCGGTCGTGTGCGGGTGAAAAGGTAGGTAAATAAGTAATATTCCGTTGAAAACGACGAGCTGGTCCCGAGTTTGTGTTGTCAGGGCCTCAGGAACTCAGGACTCAACCAGCGTTCGTTGAGAATCAGCCATTTAATCATCTGTCTCGAGCCCCCCTCCCTTCTTCATCGTCGTCCTTTGCGGCTCACGCCACGCGATGACTATAGCTCCTAGCACATCTCCCCCTTTTAGCTAAGGGCTAAAGCGTAATACGGGTTTGACTACTCGGCCACTTCGGGTCACAACGTGATCGGAATGTGGCGTCCCATAGGTCGGCTCAAATGTTCTTTCCGCTATCGTATCTTGCGGTGAAAGGTCAGGTGATTTGGGCACTGTCGGAATCAGGACGAGATGAAATCGGTTCCGACTGAGGTTCCCATCCTGTGGGTTGACAGGGTAGGACCTTGGAGTGTCCCCCGACGACTGCACTATTCCAGTTTCGCGTCGATCGGTTATCCATACTCTGTCCCCAGGCTTCAAAGGTTGAAGCCGGCGGGCACCGTGTCGTCGGTCATAGTTACGCTTCTGATTCATGATCCTGCGTTCTTCCCAAAGATTGAGGGCTTCTTTATTTATCTGACTTGGCTGAAGAAGGGAGTCCCCCGTCGGTAGAGAAGTGCGCAATCTCCGTCCCATCAACAACTCTGCTGGACTGTAGCCATTACCCAACGGTGTCGAGCGGTAGGCTTGTAACGCGACGTAGCTGTCCCCAGTCTTCTTCAAACTACGTTTGATGATGCCAACGGCAACTTCCACGAAGCCATTACTTTGGGGGTAACGTGGACTGGATGTTCTGTGTTCAAAGCCCCAACTTTCGGCGAACTTCTGGAACTCCGACCCTTGTATTTTTCGGAATTGTGGTCCGTTATCTCTAAAGACTACTTCAGGTGTTCCATGTCTTGCAAAGAAAGACTTCAAGTGAGTTATTATTGTAGTAGCCGTCAGACTGCTGAGAAGTGCAATCTCTGGAAACCTTGAAAAGTAGTCGGTGACGAGGAGGTAGTCTTTTCCTTCTAAGTAAAACAGGTCCATTGCGACTTTTTGCCATGGTCGATCTGGAAACTTTGATGGAAGCAGTGGTTCATGTCGGTTGTGTGTTTCTTGGATGCACTGTGTGCATGTGCGTACCACATCTTCCACTTGACGGGAAAGTCCAGGCCACCATACAGACTCTCGGGCACGCGCCCTACACTTGGTAATGCCTTGGTGTCCTTCGTGAAGTCTTTGTAGGATGTCATGGCGCATTGACTGAGGAATAATAATTCGAGATTCTCTCATGAGAAGACCGTCTTGCAAAGCTATTTCTGACCTATGAGGCCAGTAATCCCTGCAGTCAGTTTGAAGCCCATTCCGTGCCGGCCAGCCTTCTTCACTGTACTTGACCAGCGTCCTGCACGTGACATCCGCAACTTGTTTCTCTCGGATTTTTTTCAACCTATGGTCGGTTGCCGACAAGCATGCTGTAAGTCCACTGAAATACAGTGCAATTTGCTCCTGAAAGTCCCCTTGACCTGTCTCCTGTAGAGGCTTCCGAGAGAGAAGATCGGCAGTAATCAAGGCCTTTCCAGGAATGTGTCTCATGTTGTACGAGAATCGCATCATCCGAAGTTTCATCCTTTGAAGCCGTGGAGTGATGTCCGCTAAGTTTTTTGACGAGAAAATTGGCACAAGGGGCTTGTGATCTGTTTCAATCAAAACATGAAGTCCGGTTATAAAATCCTGGAACCTTTCACATGCCCCCACGACCCCCAGGCCTTCTTTCTCCACTTGCGCATACCTCCTTTCGGTTTCAGTCAAAGTCCTTGAGGCATAGGCGACGGGTCGGTACGTTCCATCTTCTTGTTGTTGGCGGAGTACCGCTCCTAGCCCATACGATGAAGCATCAGTCGAAATGATTGTGTGCTTCCCTGGGTCGTAATGTGCCAACACTGGACTTCTTGTCAATGCGTTCTTCAACTTGTCAAAACTTCTTTGTTGTTCGCTTGTCCAGATCCCCTCGTTTTTCGTGCCTAGTAGGCAGTTTAGCGGGTAGGCAATCTCTGACATGCCTGGAACGAACTTGGCTAGGTAGTTTACCATTCCGAGGAAACTTCTTAGTTCAGACACATTTGACAGCACTTTCATGTCTACAATTGCTCTGATCTTGTTTGGGTCTGGTCGGATACCCTCCTGGTCGATTATGTTTCCCAGGAACGTAACTTGCTTAACAAAAAATTCACATTTCTCTGCGTTTAGGGTCATTCCCCTGTCCTGGAGTCGTTGGAGAACATTACGAAGCCTCTCATGATGCTCTTTTTGGAGTGCTTCCGTAGATGAGGACGTCGTCCATGTTGCACAGGACCCCTTGCAGACCCTCGAGAAACTGTGTCATCTTTTTCTGGAAAACCTCCGGTGCTGATGTGATGCCGAAGGGCAATCTCCGGAACCTGAACCTCCCAAAAGGTGTTATGAAGGTCGTCAGATGTTGAGACTCTTCGGCTAGTTCAAACTGCCAAAATCCGGAGTTGGCATCAATCTTAGAGAAGTATTTCGCTCTAGCGAGTTGTCCCAGCACGTGTTCTCCAATTGGCATAGGATGCACTTCTCTTTTCACGTACTTGTTTAGCTCGGTGAAATCTACGCAGATGCGCACGTCTCCATTGGATTTTGCGACTATAACCATCCCAGTGCACCACTCTGTTGGCTCTTCCACGGGTTGTATTACTTGCATCTTGACCATTTCCTCAAGCTTCTCCTTTGTCTTGCCTAGCAAAGGAATGGCTACTCTCCGAGGCTTCATCAGTGCAAAAGGGACTGCGTCATCTCGTAGCTCAATTTCGTAAGCTTCTTTCACGTGTCTCAGCCCAGAAAAAAGTTTGAGGAACTCACTTTCCGGCTTGACGTCTCCAGTACGTAAAGTCGCAACGTCGCAGACCTTTTGGACGATTCCCAGCTTCTCACTGGCATCTCTCGGAAGAAGAGCTTCATCCAAGTCGTTATCAACGTACAGGTCCGCTTTTGTCGACTTGGTTCTGTAGGTGATGTCCTTCGTGATCATTCCCAGCACGTCTAGTTCATGGCGACCGGGACCCTTCAGGATCTTCGTGGGCCTCTGCAGGGACGTCGCTGAAAAAGACGCTTTGTACGTCTCTGTTGGAATGACTGTCACGTCGGCGCCAGTGTCGACCTTGAAAACGATTGGCACCTCGCCAACTTGCACTGTCGCCGTCCACCGTTGACTGTTTTCGCATTCGATGACTCCAAGGAATGCAGTCTCTGTACTGGAAATTTGGTTCAGCGCTGCGGAGTTTCGGCATTGGCGGGCGTAATGTCTAATTATGCGAAATTTGTTGCACATCACCTTTCGTGCCGGACACTGTTCTTTCGAATGCTGACTCTTGCCACAGCGTGAGCAGTGTCCAGACGATGCTTGAAACTGAGTAGAGTTGGGTACCGTCTTCTCGCCCACTCTTCCTCCACGATTGGCTTTTCTTGAAGGAGCCTTCTTTGATACGTAAAGGCGATCCACGTTGGTTCCACTGGACGTGTGAAGTCTGGTCTGTTGGTCTTTCACAACCTTAGACTGTCGCGTCATGTTTGTTGCTTTTTCAAGCGTCAAGTCCGGATCAAGCTGCAGTCTTCCAGAAAGCTTGTGATCTTTAAGTCCCACCACTATCCTGTCTCGAATCATTTCGTCGTGGAGTGTGCCGAAGTTGCAAAACTTGGCAAGCTTGTGCAGATCTGTTCTGAACTCTTCGACGTTCTCTCCTTCTCTTTGACATCTCCGATGGAAAGTGGCTCGCTCATAAACAACGTTCCGTCTCACGACAAAGTGGTTCTCAAAGGCTTGGAGCACGGCGCTGTAGCCTGTCATTTGCTCTTCAGGTAAACTGAGAGACAGCAGGGGTGCTATGTTGCGCTTTTTGGACTCCCAGGAGACTTGGAAGAGGGAAGTGACGTCAACGACTAGAGAAACGCAGATTGGATGTTGACAGAAGAAAACTAAATCAACATCCAATCTGCATTTGCTGCGTTGTTGACGTCACTTCCCTCTCCCTAGTCTCCTGGGAGTCCAAAAAGCGCAACATAGCCCCCCAGGATATCATCCGCTTTATCCCCCATGAAGTAGATGAGAGCATTCACCTGTTCGGTTCCTGGCTTCGCAGCGAGACCACTGACGACTCGAAATCGTTCGAAGCGGCGTTTCCACGAGGTCCATTCTTCTGGGTTCGCAAAGGTGTACGGCTCGGGGGGTTGACACAAGATCTGGACGCGGCCATTGCTTGCGTAGCTCCTCCTCCGGCAATATCGCCTTGGCGCACTTCTGACACCATGTGTTGTCAGGGCCTCAGGAACTCAGGCCTCAACCAGCGTTCGTTGAGAATCAGCCATTTAATCATCTGTCTCGAGCCCCCCTCCCTTCTTCATCGTCGTCCTTTGCGGCTCACGCCACGCGATGACTATAGACGCTTTTCAGGAGCTGTGCATGGGCGCCGCCATAACTGCCCTTCAGTTTTTGTTCCCTCTTATTCCGTTCGCTTGACTTCATCATTTCCACAGCAGGACAGGTTATTGCCATTTTAAGTGTTACTGTGTCCTTCCCCCCAGCATAGGCCATTGTGGAGACTCGTCAACGCCCGCTTCAGTGGCTCGGCATCTCGGTAAGACAAGAGAAGGGCGGCTATGGCGGCTCAATCTGGCGCGTGTGTAAAGCGTCTATAGCTCCTAGCACAGAGTTGTCAGTCAAAAGCATTTAGATTCCTTGCTGTCGGTGCTGCTGGGGTGACATCATAGAACCTCCTACGGAAGAGATGGTTGGCTTCACTACACGGCAGGCTTGTACGCCTAGGTGACTCCACCGCACGGCAATTACACGTACTATGTGCCCTCTCCCTTCCGCTTACCAGTTCTCGGAGCTGACAGGCATAGTGTAACTTATAAAGAAGGCACTGGCCAGTTCAACCTCTAGCGTACATTATATTACCGCTAAAGGTGAGACGCGGCTTTCGTCGGTGAGACGCGGCTTAGGGCATTCTCGGAATAACGAAGCATCAAATGATGTTCCATGCCGCCGTAATGCACAAAGCACGAAACAGTTGTAGTCCCTGGCAGAATGAGAACGGCAGGGCGCGTACTTTGAGCGCCCGGCCTCCAGCACGGCCTCCAGTGTGGTACAACCGCTAACCCCAGGTTAGCGGTTGTACAGCTATGAATAAATTGCTCATCTACAGCTGAGACACCAGACGCCCACTGCGGCAGAACGCTACTGAGGCAGACTAACTTCCGACTGTATAAACCACTGATCTCTATTATCCCCGTGTGCGACCGAAAGCGTCGCTGTGGTCGGCCCTCCACGATTGGCCGAACGCTGACTATGACGTCGGAAAGGGGATTTATCATCGACGGAAATAAGAGGAATGAAAGATCTTTAATTTTGACGGTGTTGGCAGTGTTCCTTTCAGAGCGCAATGATTTCAAGCTTCCACCATGCTAATAACAAACACCATCGAACTTGTTGTTTGCAAGGTAATGACGTCACAAGGGGGAACCACAGGAGGGCGCCACCAAAACATCTCGCCGCTAATAGACCCCTTTCGAAAGTGCGCACTCTGTTGGAAGCTGTGGAATCCCTTCACAATGGCGGACGCACAAGACACCGCCAATGTAGGAACCTTAGAAACCGTACTAATGGAATTTCATTTCTAGCTTGTGCAGTGTTAGAATTTCAAACTCTGTGGTGTCGCGTTTTCCGCCATTGTGCAGTGGTTCAGACCTTTTAACAATGGGCGCGTGAATTTCGAAAGGGGTCGACCGGGAGCCAGTCGGTGTCGCCACCGGCGGCCATTGCTTGACACCAAGCAATACACGCAAGTCTATGAAAGAAACTCACAAAAGTAAGAATATTGAAGCATGTACGCTGTGCTCGGAGGCGAGTATTTTATGGTGTGCTGCGAGCCTTATGTCAGGTGTTTGGAGATTGAATCGGTATTTGTCAAACGTTCGAACGCCGATTAAAAAAATCAAACGTACCGGAGCACCTGCGGCTGAGCTGGCAAGCTTGCTCTCGTGGTGGAGTAAACAAAGGAACTTGCCGTCAATAAGACCGTCCTCGGGGAAGCCCAGAAGTTGATGAATGACAAAGAAGCTCCATCTCGACAGCGGCTTTCCGGGAGTGAGCGAATTCCGCGTAGCAAAGCCTTCGAGCTTGTCCTCTGCTAAACCCAACTCAACAAAACCGCCACCGACTCCACGGTAACTCCAGGTAACTCTCGCCTCATTGAGCTACACTACAGCGGAGTCACTCTCGACCACAAAATATTTATTTATAAGAACTGCGAGGGCTGTAAGCTTTAATGTTTGTACGCAAGCTATTTGACGGGCTTATCGAAAAGCACCCAAAAAGGTTCAGTGCCGACAACAGCTTAGAAACGGGGGAAACGGCACTGTTTCTCGTTCTTCCGATAGAGTCCCATGCATTGGCTGGTGTCAACGTTATTGAACCACTCAGTTGGGAAACTGCCATAGAGACTGCCTTCAAAAAGTGTCTCCGATCTGTCCTCCAGCAGCGAGCTAATGACGAACACAACGCCACCATTTTGCTCGCAGCGGCCATTCGACGAACCGCACGTCACCTTTATTTTGGCTTTAATCGGCCATTTTGGGGCCAGAACAGATACTGTGGAAGAGGTTAGAGGAGCGCCACCCCTGTCTCCCCTGCGGACGCGCCGCGTCTTGCTACCGAAGTTAAAATGCACCTAGGTCGGGACGCGCCACCTGAAAAAACGGATGAGGCATGGTTGTATAAAAACAATATTAATTGTGCCACAAAATCTTGAAAACTAAAGATTTTAAAAACATCACGCGCCCTTCATTTTGTACTCAACTCCAATAAAAGTTACTACAAAAAGAGTCTTTTCCGTTTGTTTTTTCGCAAAAAAAAGGCTTTCTAAAAGCTCAAGGTGACCACAGTACAGACAAATGATAAAGGGTGGCGCTGTTGTCGTATTTAGCTCGGTCTCGGTGGACGCCAGCGGCCCAGGTTTCGACGGCTAGTTTCCCAACTGAGTGTTTTAGTAACGTTGGCTGGTGTCAATCAATGGCCGCCGGTGGCGACACTCGGCCCCAGCTGCCGAGGCCTAAACATACACACAGCAATTTCTTTTTTTTTTTATTTTGCTTTGCCTCTAGCACGCGTTCAAGTGCCTCCGGCCATGCTTTTCGGTGCACGGGCGCGCTCGAGGTGTGCGAGATGTCAAAGGGTTGTCGAAGGTGGTTGGAACAGCTTGCGCTGGAGGCGGGACAACTGAAGACCCTCCCTGACGTTCTCACCTCGTTAGTGACTCGAGCATAGGAAAGCAGTTTGCTAAATCGTTTTTCTTATAATCTTTGAGAAGCTTTGAACTTTCTAGTATAATAAAAAGTGCTCGTTTGGGTCAATAACCCATAAGCGCTAAAGTCAGTAGCCTGTCTAAGAGAAAGGCGATAGAGCGTAAAATTTGCTTCCGCGCAAACCGCGCCGTGCAGTGTGCATTGTTGTAGACGTAACCGCAGGTACAGGTATAGGCTAAGTAGGAAATACAGCTATGTAGTCACGAACAAGTTGAGATGGGCGGGGAGGAGCTCCGCTCGTCCCGAAGCCAGCGCGAATGTACTATCTTCAACAACGCTTCTCGTACACCTGAAAAGTGCGCGCGCAGCCAAAAAAAAAAAAAAAAAAAAACATGCCGGAATTTGCATGGAGCACGTGCTCGAGGCCGGGCGCTCAAAAAACACGTCCTGCCGTTCTCACTTTGTCAGTGACTATAAACAAAAAGCGCGTTCCGGCGTCCAAACAGTAGCTGGAGTTGATTACGCACCGTTTATTCTTCCTTGGTCTCTAGAATTGATTGAGTTATAGGTATTATTCATAGCCACGGCCTCTCGATCCCCCTGTTGGTGCGGCCTGCCGATTTTTTCCGAAAACAAAAGAGCGCGCGTGAGAGGAGAACTTCTCCCATCTGCCGTGGAGGCGCTGCACATCGGCGAGTGGTCTCGTGAGCTGAAAGCTATACTCCGTTTCACCTTATGTTGTACCGCAGACAAGGCTAGAAGCGCGAGCTCATAGCGTTGGGAGCTACTCTTAACGCACGAGAGCTTGTGCCGCCGAGATGTGCCTTATAGAGCAAGGAGCTCGCGCTTGTAGCCTTTCCTGCGGTACATCATAAGGTTAAAAAGAGTATAGAAAAGGCGCCCAACGCGCTCTTGCTTCGCGACCCAGAGAAAATATCTGCCCGTCATTGGCTTCGCCAATACCGAGGCGCTGTCGCGGTTGCAAAAGGCCGTAAAAATCGCGTGTCCCCCACCTTTGCACCACTTTGCGCGGAGAAAATATCGCAGTTTTACCCTGTGCTCGCATGCGTGGTTTGTGTTTCGGTCGTTTTTTTGCTCGTTTCTATAGTTTCATGGCGATAACCACTGATGGATGAGAAAGAAGAGACGTAGACAGCCGCCTTTTGTCTGTCTCTGCACAGTTTTAAAGTGTGCAGTTGGGTTACGGAGCACGCGATGCCTAAAAACTGTTGCGTGCCGTGTTGTAAGTCAAATGCTGCGAGAGATCCGGAACTCTGCTATCACGAGCTTCCGTCTAGAGAGAAATTTTGGGATGCCTGGTTGAAGAACATTTCGCGAGAATGCAGCGAGAAGGGCAGCGAGTGGCAACCAAGCTCCAGGAGCGTCGTGCGCTCCCTTCATTTTAAAGGCCGACGTACACTTCGCGCTTTCCAGTTTTGCCCGTCACCTCCTTTCCTATATCCCTTCACATTTTACCTTGCCCCAACCTGGCTCCCCCTCGCAGCTTAGGACAGGGGAGCGCTATGTGGATTATCTTCCCTGCAGAAAGCCGAGGTTGTACATATAGGCATTTAAGGCGGAGGACTACATGTTAGGGATGATGCGGTAGGTACTGCGACCGATAGCGGTGCCGACTCATTTCCCATTGTATTCGTTGTACATGCAACCAGCAGGTTCAAAGAGACGCAGAACGCTTGTTCGTGTGCCCCCTAACGCGTTCACGTCGCATGCGAGCGGTAGAAGCCGACAACGCAAAATGCATTCCCCTGCAAAAAGAAGACGAGCTGTTGATGAGTGCGTGGCTATTGAACCTTGCCTGCAAAAAGAGTTTGAAGTGAAAGAATGTCAGACGTCGTTCAATTTGACAGCTACAGGCTTCATGGAAGATGCCAAGAAAAACGCGCACCGCCTTCAAATGCAAGCCAAACGACTGAACGAGCGAATTAAAAAACTGCGACAAACCTGCGACGAATTTCAAGACAGATTTAAGCAAGGAAGGCTAATGTGTAGAACCCGCTCAACTTTGCAGGTGACGTGTCCTGAATGCAAGCTGTAACTTAAGGGAAATGAATCTCGTGACGGAGAAAATCAGTTCGTGTTTAGCCTTGACCAAAGAGGACTCAGCTATCCACGACCTGAAGCTGTCTGGCCGTGCAAGCTCGTCTGCACCTTTGTCGAGAGGGCTCTACAGTTGGCAGAGATTCGTCGTTCTGGACGGATTGGCAAGGTTCTCTCGAGCGCTGAGCTTCCACACCTTATGGACTGCCCGCTGATGTGGTGTACTAACTGCAGAGACCGGTACCACAGCTAAGAACTCTGCGAGCTTTTTCTCGGGAAGCTCCTCAGACCTCTTCTGGCTAACTCGGCTGGTGACCTAAACAGCTCTCTAGAGAATATATTGAGACTTTCGCGGAAGCCTCTTTCCCGAAAGGTATTCCGCTTGCGAACTATATGACTCCCTTGATCTGTTCGTGAACAATGAAGTTTATATTGCAGACGTTATGCACGAGGAATACCTTTCTTATTGTCCCCCACAGATAAATAAAAGGCACAGCTCGAGCGTGCTCGAGCATCGGTTAAAATCGGAAATCATACGGCCTAGCTATATCCAACTATAACTCATTACAGTGGTAATAGAAACGGGGACGGGAACAAGAAAACGACAATTCGCTCATACTGCCAGCTGAATGCGGCTCTAACGCGCAGCCTGCAGCTGAGTGAGCTCCTCGCAGAAAGAATTATGTGCTTCTAGTCGGCACAGATTGATCACATCATTCATGCAATCTGGCATTCGTTTCAAATGAGATTTGCCGCTTCACGAAAACAATCTAAATAGCCACACCTAGGGTGCCTACATGTTTCCGCCGCTCCGGAAGCGGAGCGGAAACATGTAGGCACCCTACCCACACCGGGCCGCGCCGGGCGGACTGCGCCTCTCTCGCCGATAACGAGCGCCACGGCTGGCGCTGCGGGGTAAAGTAGAACTATCGCTCTCACCGGCGGCGCGAGACATACGGCAGGCCGCGCGACTGCTGAGCGCGTGCTGACGGCGAGCTTCCACAGTTCTTTTGCAACCTGCATTGCACACCATCAAGACTGCCGGTCTTAGAAGCCTATTAGAGTTACCTCCTTCTGAGCATGCGCTTTAAACAGCACCCTCAAATATGGCGTCAAGTGAATACCTCCTATGCTGTCTAAATAAAACAAAAACATTCATATATGCCACTGGATCTCAAATGGGGGGTCCGCGGACCCTTTCGGGTCCGCGAAGGCATTCTAGGGGTCCGCGAAACCTTGTCTCACCAGTCAAGCCCGGCAATAAAAGTTGTTTTTTCTTAGATTGAGAAGAAACGTTCCAATTTTCGGGGGAGTTTTTTCGTGTATATGTCAATAAGAAAAATTTACTTCACACTAGCACTTAGTTATATCCATTTATTAAATCACTATCATAATTAACCTATACCTTCCCTTCCCCTCACCACGAACGGGGCCCTCCATCATCCCCGCCGATCCACAAGGGGTCCGCGAAACATCAATGGCTGAGAACCACTGATATATGCAATTAAGAAAATATAACCTTAGTTTTTAGTGCGTCACGGACATTTTGGAAGGCTTCAGGACGCTCGGGAAGTTTATGAAGAATTAACCATGATAGGGAAATAAACTGATTCCGCGGTGCATTTTTTGTCTTTTGCCAGGCAATCTGCGATACTCCAAAACCTCGCAGACTATTAGGCAAACAAACAGCCTGACTACTATACCATCAGGACGTTAAAGGGACATATAAAAAAAAATGTCAAGCTCGGACACGAGGCGCCCATGAACAACGTTATTAGATTAACTCAGTTACGGAACTGCCCACAAACGCTGCATGCATGAGCAGTACCCCCCCCCCCCCCCACACACACACACACACACACACTCACCACGACTCGCCTCCCTCCGTTTGGCGCGCCGGACGGCTGCTTTGGTAACTGCAGTGTATTCTATGGAATACGTACGTTTCGAAGCGCAGCGTCTAGATGGCGTTCCACCGTACTCTATGCAACAAACAGTTTGTAAACAAAAATATAGATGGCGCTTCAAAGGACGGGAGGCGGACTGAAGTGAGTGAGGGGGCACCCCCTTCCGCGAGAGTTCCACAACTGAGGTAATCGATAGCCGGTGACAGGTCAAGAAGGAAGTGGAATCTCCTCCCACCCCTTACCATTTCAGCGGAGCAAAACGGTGGAGAGGAGTTCGCCTCCTCTCCAGCGTTCGCTCTACTAAAGTGGAAAGAGGTGGGAGGAGCTTCCACTTCGTTCTTGACCTGTCACCGACCATAGTGGCGTTGTCCATGGGCGACTAAATTCCGGCTGTATAAGCATACATACGACACAATTACAAATACAGCCTTTCGATAAAACAGATCCATCAGGCCTGATTAAGCTTACAATTTCAGGTTATAACGACTTTCACTTTTCACGCGTAAAACAAGCAAGCAATAAAGAGTATATATATATTTTTTGTCTTACCGGTGATCTGGGCCGGCTGTTTCACTGATGTTGCCCATTGCTCTTTCGTCCGAGGGAATAAACCTATGGAAATAAATGGAAGTGATTATTAGCGAGTCACCCGTGACCGTATCCTCTGAATGCAAGACCTCTCATAGATGATATAACGGGCGAGGCGCTGCCTCGAATTATTTTGTTCACCTGATATTTGCTGTGTCAACAAATACTAAACAACAGTTCCTAACAAGGGTTCATGTACATCCTTTCCTCCATTAAAAAAAGTTGACCTTACACAACTTAGAGGAAGCAGTCTCCCCCCCCCCCCCCCCCCCCTTCCAACCGAAAAAATCCGCCCATGCCCCCCAATATTATACAGTTTTTGTAGATCGTTTCTGCCGTCCTACAACGCTGAACCAGAAGAGTGCGAGCAAGGCTAAAGGATGTCATTCGCAGTTGGAGCGTCATCGTTGCAAAGAGCGACCTCCCTATTGACCCCTCCCGGTATCGGGAAGACAAATGTTTTCCGGTAACAGGAATACTTAGCAGCTGTAACGGCACCCCTCCCTTCTGCTACGCTGGCGCAGGTCTAGAGCATCGGGTTACTGAGCAAATGATCCGGGGTTTGCGTGCTAACAAGGGATAGAGTTTTTTTTTTTTTTTGTCGTGTGTGTGTGTGTGTGTGTGTGTGTGTGTGTGTGTGTGTGTGTGTGTGTGTGTGTGTGTGTGTGTGTGTGTGTCTGTGTGTGTGTGTGTGTGTGTGTGTCTGTGTGTGTGTGTGTGTGTGTTGACAACTGACGGGCGCCGAGGGAGGCTTGGCCGTGGTATCATGTTTTCTTAACATCTTCTCGCGACCTTCTAGACCTTAAAACCAGCACTAAAACGCATCCCGCGTTAAAAAAAAAAGAAAGTTATTACGGTTTGATGGGACAAAGTTACATGGTCGGACGTGGCAACTTTATGTTATGATGTCATAAAAGAAGAGGACATCTGGGCGCCCGGAGATCACTTTCGGAACTGGCGGGTAACCGACACGGCGGCCGTCCTTCTCTCGTTCATTTAATACTAAACAGTCTGTCTAAAGCTTCATTAACTCGACCTATCACAGCATAAAGCCCGGTTCACACAGTTGCGTTTGACTGCGTTTGACTGCGTTGCGGCAGCGAGACACCAAGACATCCCTGCTGCTTATATCGCGTGCCAAGATGATTCCTTGAATTGGATTCCACGCTTCATACGAAGCACAGATGTGCCGGTGACTCGCTTTCGGTTCTTGCCGCAACGCAGTCAAACGCACTCAAACGCAAGTGTCTGAACCGGCCTTAACACTTCAAAATTCTGAGATGCTAACTTCTGGATCCCTAAATTCACTGCGTAATCCTTGGCACAATCTTAACCATAACATAGCGTATTTATTTCTAACTTCATCGCATTCCTTCGTTTCTTAATATTTCAGATATCAATGCTAAAGCAATATAAATATATCCTTGGCTGAGCCCTGTCGTTGTTAAACTCGGGGATTATGATCAAGGCGCATTGAAATATATTTGATAGTAATAGGGGAAATCAACGGGAGCAGTTGTTCCTTTTTTTGTGTGTGTGCTTGGGACAAAAGGAGGATGAAGAAGATTTTGTTGTTGAAGCACCTAACGACGGGTTAAGGCTGAGCAGCTTGGGTCATGCTCGTTGATAGATTCAGCTGAACATATATGTATATAAAATTACTCGTTACTTGTTTATACAGGTAGAGTTCAGTCTGCCAGAACATGACGACGCCCATGACGATGTTTCCACTGTGGATGAGCAATTTACGACAACAAGGTTACCCACTGTAGATGAGCAATTAAGCCAGCGCAGTACGACTGCTAGTCTGGGGTCTTTAACTTGCACGCGCAGTAGTGATACACGAATGCACGCCGGTACGATGCTTATGGTCACGGAGTGGGCATTCCTATTCAGTGACACTAAAGGCGCGTTCCCATTGGCAAGTCGCAGCTTTCGCGCGACAACTTTTGTCGCAAAGCGACAGTCGCAAGTCGCAATGTGACAGGTTTGGAGCAGTCGCTTCCCAACCGATTTTCGCGACTTGTCGCCGAGTCGCCCAGCGACTGAACCAATCAGCGACGCATCGGAAGTTACGTGAGCGCACCTCACGTTTGTTTACATCTGGCATGCCGAGGTTTTTGTGGGAGAAGCAACCCACATGTCCGTTCAACCCCTCGGTTCGCGGAAGCGGCCGTGGATACAGAGCCACTCAGGTCTCAGCGGCGGCTCTGGTCAGCGCTATTAGAGAATGCCCAGTTTGCTTTATAAACGGAGTACTTTTATTTGAACGAGCGCCCGAAAAAGAACTCGGCCTGACAGCAAATCCGTGCTATAGCACGGATTTGCTTCTTGACAGGTATGCACTCCGACGCGGTAGCTCGAGCGAGTGCATGCCGATGAAGCGACTGTGCTTCTTTGTACGGTTCAGGAGGACCCAGGTCAACATGACGAGTCTTTTTCATATGGCAACGATGACGAATGTGTAGCTGTGAGACAATAAAAATGGAAAAGCAGCGAAACGCGAACCCGAGCTGTGGCGGTGCACGCACTGAATCAACGGTGGCTCCCGAGAGCTTCCGAGAAGCGATTCGCCAATCACCCGCAGTGTTCTGAACTCCGGTGGTAGCTTGTCGCATGTCGCTATACTTACTCTCACCCTACGATGGACTAAAGGCAGAAGCTACGAACCGTTAGATCCAATCACGAGCCACTTAGACGTTGCGTAGTATTTCGCTTCGATGCACGTATCGGTGCCCGCGTCTCGGATCACTGATGGTAATGGGCGGACAGTGGTTCGGATCGAGCAATGAGTGACTCAGCAATTTTACATTGCAAAGAAAGCCACGACGTGCTGGCTCTTTGCAGTGTCGAAGCTATAAAAATGACTCAGCGCTTTTGGTTTCATAGCATTATTCGTCCAAACCTAATCAATGCTAAGCGTGTCATAGTTTAGCGTGGGACGTGATTAAACCTGGCGGCCCGTGGTTTTGGCCTTTAGTCCATCGTAGGATGAGACGAAGTATAGTCACTTTCGCAACTATCGCTATACTCGGCGACAACTTTTTTTGGCAATGCAGTGGAAGGTACAGGCATGCGTTTCCTCTCCCATTTTGAACGCTGAATAAAGCTCTGCGCGGGCTTTCCTCCTTTTCCCGGAAATGCCAAGAAAAGTTGTCGCCGAGTGTAGTCGCCAGCGTGAACTTGCCTTAACGTTGCTCATCCAGATCCAAACGGGCAGGGGTGGGGATTGAAGCCAGGGTCCCTGGGTTTTGCAGGGCGAGCTTTTGCTACACGTGCTGCGAGCGGGTATGCGCTACGGGGGAATTCACTGGACGCCATATTTGAGGGCGATGTTTAGAGCGTATGCCCAGAGCGAGCTCACATTAATAGGCTGCCAAGACCTTGAATCTTTGTATCGCTAAGTGCACGTTGCAAAAAGAACTGCGGAAGCTCTCTGTCAGCACGCGCTCAGTAGTCGCGCACAGAGCTATTGGGCTCCTGGCCGGTTTCATTTCATTACATTTAATTTATTTATCCTTAAGGGCCCGGGTGGAGCATTACATAAGGGGGGGGAGTAGATGAGAACTAAACTACACTGACACTTGAAAACGACAAAAATAGGAAAAGGAGAGATTCAAAATAACAATAGTAAAGAACACAAAGTACTGATATAGTTTAGTTGGGAATGATTAGTGGTTGTGTAAGGAGATTTCCTGACAAAACCTTATTCAATCAATCAATCAATCAAGTTTATTGTCATGAGTTGCAGCATACAAATTATTGAGAACCATCTGGGCCCATAGCCTTTTGGCTAGTTTGGGCCCATTTTAATAATAACATATTAGGAAGGCAGCACTCTCAAGAAATATTACTGGAAATACAATAAAAGGAAAAGAAAAAGAAAATGAAAAAAAGAAAGAAAGACAATAGAAAATAAACGTAGAAAGTGACTTGTTCAACTACATCAGGTAATTTATACCTTATATAATAACGACACGCATAAGGAGCACGAGTGTATTCAAAGTGAAATAAGTTTTTATGTACTCAATAACAGAATATGCGATTGAGTTTCAGGATGGTGGGAGACATGTTCTTTTCAGAAAAATATAGTATTTCAAAGCGCTGTTAGAGTTGCGTGACTGGGTGACTGAAGATGGTAAAGTGTTCCAGATTTTAGTTCCGCATGATTGCATCAGTCGCTCGCCGTATACGTTACGAGACCGTGGTATGTTAAAGTGACCTGATGTGTTCGCCCTTGTTAATCGAGTACCCTTAATTAAGATGTTCGCTGACAGTGGATTGTTTGATTTTAAAATATTATTTATTAAACAAGCAATCTTATATTGTTTAATTTCCAGAAATGTGAAAATGTGAAGTCGATGAAATATGATATGTGACGGTTGGGAATAGTGGGAGTATGTCAAGATTCTGAGGGCTCTCTTCTGTAATTTGATCAATGGCAAAAGGTAAGTGTCATAAGTTACGCCCCAGGCCTCAATACAATATGTTAAATGACTATAAAATATAGCAAAATATATAAGTTTCATCGTGGGAGTGTCAAAGCATTGTCTCGCCTTCAGTAAGGCATAACAAGCGTACGTTAACTTTTTACATGTATTTATAATGTGCTGTTGCCAATGAAGATGAGAATCTAATGTTACTCCCAGATATTTAAATGAACTAACTTCTTCCAGGATTGAATTTCCGATGCAAATTCGGATACTGTCGGTATTAACATCTTTTTTATTGGAATGAAAAACTATATACTTAGTTTTATTTATATTTAAAGTCAATTTGTTAGAATTAAACCACTCCTGAAGAACTGTTAGTTCTTGATTGATTGTCTTTTGTAAGTTACGCAATGAATGGTCCGTGTAAATTAAGACGGTATCATCAGCGTACATTATTATGTCAGAGTTTAAGGACGTGTTAGGTAAGTCATTAACGTACAATGAAAAAAGTATCGGTCCCAGTACAAATCCCTGGGGAATTCCGGTGTTTATTTGTCTTAACGAGGATTTATGATCTAACAAAGAGACAAATTGCGAACGAGATGACAAATAACTTGTAAAGAAATTTAGAGAGTGACCTCTGAAACCATATCGTTGTAATTTATTAAGAAGAATTTTATGGTCTACGGTATCAAATGCCTTTTTAATATCTAAGAATACACCGATACTAATGTTATTGTCATTTAAGGACTCATTAATTTTCTGAGAGAGAGAGATAACCGCACTAGTAGTTGACTTATTTGGACGGAATCCATGTTGATGCGGGGTGATAATATTGTATTTTTCTAAAAATGAGTTAATGCGTCGTACAATTAATCTTTCGAATTGTGTATTAATCGTGCTTAAAACTGATATAGGCCTATAATTTACAGGTTCATTAACATTCCCACATTTATGAATTGGGCAGACTTTAGCGATTTTTAGTGAATCTGGATATACACCTTCTGTTATAGAATGGTTAAAGATATGTTCCAGTGGAGAGCTAAGTAGATCAATATTGCATTTTAAGACCTTAACTGAGATGCCATCAGAACCTGCAGATTTTTTATTAGACATTGAATTAACTAGATTTATAATTTCTATAGTAGTAATTTCTTCAAAAATAAAAGTGTTTGGAAGAAAGTTTGGACGACATTGGGTCAGTAATGACTACAATGTCGTCGGGAAGGGAGTTCCAGATGGCTATTGCATGGGGGACAAAGGAAGTGTTGAACGCAAGCGTTTTGCCTGCAATACGCTTGATGCATTGACTGTGATTAAGGCATGATTATAATCTGTCAGAGGAGCAAGAGGGGTGGTATGGGAGTATGGATAATTATAGTAGAATTTATGCAATTAACATAACCGAGAATTCAATCTTCGACTGGACAGTAAGGGTAGTTCAAGAGTGTCTTTAAGTTGGGTTACACTGATGTCATAAGTATAAGCTGATGCGATGAATCGGGCTGCGCGGGTTTGTATGCGTTCCAGGTTATCAGAGAGGTAAGCTTGAGAAGGGTGCCAGATGGATGACGCATATTCAAGCTTTGGTCGAACGAATGTTATGTATGCAAGTTTCTTAAGGTGACCGGGCGCGAACTTTAAATTACGTTTCAGGTATCCAAGTGTGCGTGTTGCTTCAGCTATAATATTAGCGAGTTTTAGAATAGGGGGTCCCACAGATTTGGGTGCCCCGAACAGCTTGGGGCGTCCAACTGGGCATGCGCAGAAGTTCTGCGCATGCGCAGTTTGACGCCCCAGGCTGTTTGGGGCACCCAAAGCTGTGGGGCCCCCTATTCTAAAACTCGCTATTATCAACATGTAGTACCCAAGAAAGCGATGAGGTTAAATTTACTCCTAAGCACTTATACGAAGATGATGTATTAATTGGGGTGCTGCCGAGTGAATATAAATAAGTATCTGTAGATTTTCTCTGGGTAAACGAAACTACTTTACACTTGTCCAGGTTGAGAGGCATAAGCCATTGTTCACACCAGGTATTAATTTGTGTTAGGTCGTCCTGTAATATGAGATGATCTGAATCATTTGTGAGTGGGTGATATATCACGTAATCATCGGCGAATAGACTAATACCCCTGTCAGACGGGCTAGTTTAGTATCACTACAAGCGAGTGCACTTCGCCCTTAGTGTCATTTCTGTAGTGTGCCACGCGGCTCCTTCCTGAGGAGCACACTTGGCTTGGAGTGAGTTTGACGAACTCACTTCGCTCGATCGAGTGCGTGCTATCAATAGGGGTTTTTCAACGGTAAAACATAACAACACAGAAACCAAAAGCGTGGCGTAAGTTTTATTTTATAAAGAAAAAGAAATTCGTGAAAGAGAAGACATGTAGAAGAGTGGCATTGCAAAAAAAAAAAATAGTGGGGTGGACTTTGAGTTTAGGCTGATCTGAATCAAGATTAGCGCTGCGGTGAATTGATAAAAGACGACGAAAAAGTCAGTCATTCATGGCTATCTTCGTTAGCAGAGAATGATAGAGCCTACTTTTGTTTCAGCATGTAACTATTCGAGACAAAACGATAATTATGATCTGATTAGGCAGTGTACGTCAGGGCCTCCTCGTAGACTTCCGTGGAACGAAGCGGAACGCCAAAGTTGGATATGCTTCGTTCTTTATCTTTGCTTGCGATGGTCGATCAGAATCATCCAATTGGCGTAAAAATCGTTCATTAATGTAACGCTATTTTAGAGCACAGCTCCTGGGCAGCCGTTTCTGAGTTGAGCGGCGTCGGCGTAACCGCGCGTTGCATTAAGGGCTGTTTCCCAAAATGACGTCACACGTGACGTCACGTGTGTCGTCGCGTGTGACGTCACGAGGGTAAAATCTTCCCGCTAAATCTTGAGGTAAAAGTTTTTGCTAAGTTTGTCGGAAAATGTTTCCGCTAAATATAGAGGAAAAATTTTAACAGTGTGACATCACGTGACGTCACACTTAAAATTTTAGATGACGTGTCATGTGACGTCACACGTCAATTCAGCGGGAAAATTTCCCGGCTAAATTTAGCAGGAAATTTAGCGAAATTTTTACGCTAAGAGGGATGGGAACAGGAGAGGAGGATGGAAGGGTACGAAGGGGGAGCAGCTAGCATACCCTCCCCTTCATACCCTTCCTCCCTCCTCCTCAAGAGCTGCGCTCCACTTCGGCATTACAGAGAATTGTAAACCTCTAATTTTTTAACGTGTCTTTATTAAGGGGTATCGGTGGCCGAGTGGGCGAGCGCCCACCAGATCGGAGTACGTGGAGAGAAAGCTCGCTCTGGAGAACCCAGTGATCCTGAGCTCAGTCCCCAGCCCTGCCCGAAGAACACACTTTCAATGAAGTGAGTTCGGGGAGCACACTACGCTCGCTCCGGTAGACCGAGTGTGTAATCTCGATAGCAGTGTTCAAGGAGTAAAAATAAGAGAAGAAATTAACGCTGCGTAAAATTATAAATATTTTGATAGGAGTAATATTAGATGCGCACTTGTTTTCTGGTGGCAGGAAAGTAGTGCATTGTAGAAAAACAAGCGGATAATTTAGTTTCCAGCCTTGGCCCCTGCGCGACGGCCAGCGACGTGCAGGAGGCACCTGCAAGACTCCACCAGGTATCTGAAGGTGGCATGAGAGACGAGAAAGGCTTGCTTGAAATGGAATTCGCCCAAATGGGGCAAGGTGTTTTCAAACCACCGTTCGTTCCTCTGCAAAGTCCACCGTTCTCGACTGATCACGGGTAGATTGTCAGTCATGAGAGCGGCTATGGTGAAGGCATTGGCCTGCAGCTGCTGATCGATGTCACTTGAAATTCTTGCCTGTGCGTCGGCATCCCAGTCCAGCTGCCTTTCATCCGATAGGCGTTGGGCTCTCACGGAGAAAAGTGCCCCAACCACGCGCTTCCACTATCCAACATCGCGGATATCTGCAAAAATGTTCCAAAAGCCGGGAATCATGATTAAAAACAAATACCTCCGACTTGCGTAACAATACCAACAATTTATAGGTAGACGTTTCGTCTCCTATGCGGGAGACATCATCAGTGCAGCTAGGAACACCCGACTAGCTACCAGCAACCAAAGGCTCGCTTCTTCCTTCTCTTCATCTGCAGCGCTGGTTCTGCCGACTTCTTCGTCCATGGCATACGGGAGACATCATCATCATCATCATCGAGAAACATTGTCAGTTCTTGTTTTTTTTTTTTTTTTTGTCCGTTGTAGATGTGAAGTTATATTGAAAGTTATTTCAGGATGTCGGTGTAGACGTCGGGGAGGGGGCCGCGGTTAGTGTTACAGGCGGATGGGTCACTGCGAATACACCATGATTCCAGAAATCTTCTGGGGCCCCACCGTTCTTCACGTGCCAGGGTCACAGCGTTCGCGAGGTCAAAAGTGTGACCAGTCGTCCAACAATGTTTCACCAGTTCAGTTCTACGACCGATTGTGTCGTTTGTTGGTTCCCCCACGTACAACCTATCTAAGTATCTGGTAGAGCTGCTTTCTCCCATAACAGGGAATAACAACGTTACAGTTATAAACTCTCGAGAATTTGTTGACCTGATTCGAGGTCATTTTCTGGACAAGGGAGATGTAATGGTTTCGTTTGATGTCATATCTTTGTTTACTAATGTTCCGACCACTCTTGCAGTGGAAGTTGCCGAAACACGCCTGCGCAATGATTCCACACTTTCGGCACGGACATCTCTTACAGTTGAGGATATTGTCATTCTTTTGCGCTTTTGTCTAAATCAGTCGCATTCCACCTTCCGTGGACAATTCTATCGTCAGATTGAAGGTTGCCCAATGGGTAGTCCGGTATCTGTGACGTTGGCTAATCTGGTGATGGAACACATAGAGCAAACCGCGTTAGAGGTAAAAGGATGCCCGGTAAAATTCTATCGACGTTACGTAGATGACACTTTCGTTATTTTAAATGAATATCACGTCAAAGACTTCCATGCAACCCTAAACAGCATTGAACCTTCCATACAGTTCACGCGAGAAGTAGAACAAAATAACACGCTACCGTTTCTGGACGTAACTGTTTGCCGAAGTGACACCGGTCATATTGAAACCACCGTGTATCGTAAACCTTGTGATACCGGTAACTTTTTGAGTTTCAATTCTCATCACCCTGTGGAACATAAGCGAGCTGTTGTAAGAACTTTAATTAGCCGATCAGAAAATTTCCCTTCAAATTCAGATTTACGAGCATCGGAAGTTCAGACTGTTGTCGGATCCCTTTTGAGGCGCGGGTATTCAAAAGGTTTTATTGAAAACACGCGTAAACAGATGCAGCAGGGAAGAACAAAAGCGACAAAAGCGACTAATAATTACAAAGCAGGCGTGGTGACTATCCCTTATGTAAAAGGCGTCTCGGAATCTATTCGCCGGTCCCTCCTTCCATTAGGTATACGAACAACCTTCAAGCCACATATAAAATTACGTGACCTCATTTCGAAGCCAAAGGATCCAACCCCTCCTGAATCGCAAAGTGGTGTGGTACATAAAGTGAACTGTCAGGACTGTGCCAAGTGTTACATCGGAGAAACCGGCCGCAAACGGAGTACCCGCCTCAAAGAGCACAGAAGAGACATGCCACAAGATCAAAAACTGAACTGGTGGAACATTGTTGGACGACTGGTCACACTTTTGACCTCGCGAACGCTGTGACCCTGGCACGTGAAGAACGGTGGGGCCCCAGAAGATTTCTGGAATCATGGTGTATTCGCAGTGACCCATCCGCCTGTAACACTAACCGCGGCCCCCTCCCCGACGTCTACACCGACATCCTGAAATAACTTTCAATATAACTTCACATCTACTACGGACAAAAAAAAAAAAAAAAAAAAAAAACGAGAACCGACAATGTTTCTCGATGATGATGATGATGTCTCCCGTATGCCATGGACGAAGAAGTCGGCAGAACCAGCGCTGCAGATGAAGAGAAGGAAGAAGCGAGCCTTTGGTTGCTGGTAGCTAGTCGGGTGTTCCTAGCTGCACTGATGATGTCTCCCGCATAGGAGACGAAACGTCTACCTATAAATTGTTGGTATTGTTACGCAAGTCGGAGGTATTTGTTTTTAATCGCGGATATCGCCCTCCAGCACCACCTCCACACACTCCATGATGTTTCGTTGTGGCGAGTGGCGAGTGGCCGAGTGGGCTCGTGCACACCAGCTCGAAGCACACGGAACGAAAGCTCGCGCTGCAGAACCAAGGAATCCTGGGTTTGAGTATTATCTTACACCGTGGTTCAATCCCTACTTCTGCTCGTTTCGATCTACACTCCGTTTCACCTTGTGTTGTACCGCAGACAAGGCTAGAAGCGCGAGCACATAGCGTTGGGAGCTACTCTTAACACACGAGAGCTTGTGCCGCCGAGATGTGCCCTAGAGCAAAGAGCTCGCGCTTGTTGCCTTTCCTGCGGTACATCATAAGTTGAAACAGGGTATAGATGAGCATCGTACCGGTGTGCGGACGTGTATCACTGGCCTGTAATGGCTGATCGTAATGATCAAATTGAATTTAAATTTGGATTAAAGCTCGTGACCTAGCGGAACAATGTGTGGTAACGCGTTTCTAATAAGACAACGAAGTTATTTATGAAAAAATGCGTATGTACTGTAATATTTTGCGTGCCCATTACATACCCATCATTATTGCCACTGTAACTGTAGTGACACTAAGTTTTCCCGTGTAGCACTAACACACTTGAAGTGTGTTTCGACGGGTTGAAGTGCACTCGCTTGTAGTGACACTAAACTGGCCCGTCTGACAGGGGTATAATTTTCGAAAGGGGTGGGGACTTCCGACTTTTCAGTGTTCGTGCGTATGGCGCGCGATTTGCTCGCTTTCCGAAGCGAGGAACATGCGCGAGCTGGGCTGAGCAGTTTGGACGCTGGACTGGGGACTTGTAAATCATGAAATGGCGAATACTCCTTTTACCCTTAAGCTGAGACTGCAGTCAAAGCTACAAGCGCGAGGCTAGCCCGCGCTCCTGGCTTTAAGACGTGCATTTCTAGAGCGAATGCTCGTTCTGCGGTAGAACGCTTCAAAGCAGCGACCTCGAGCTCTCGTGCTCGTGGCATTGGGTGCAGTCTCAGCTCCAAGGGATCGTCTGGTAAAATTTTGTCTTTCAGAAATCAATTAAATTATACTGTCACTGCTTTTAGGAATATCATCCGCACAATATCCGATTTTTAAATCCTCCACCGCACAAATAATTCAATTTTTAAAAAGAGCCCGACTTCTCAGATTCCCCCTGCAAAACGCAGAGCATTTTCGTTGCCAAGAGCGAAAGCTCTGACATAACAAAGAGCTACCTCAGCTTTTGACTGCTCTCTCAGTAAAATAACTTCGTTTTAAGAAAGATAAGATGTACGGTATCGAGGGAAGCTCAATTCTTCGACGATGATCCTTTTACGCACCATCAACCATGTTGATCAAAACAGCGGGCACCAGTCAACGCCCGCGACTCTGACGTTAGCATGCCCAATGTGACGTCACGACACGATCAGCCATGCATACTTGTGACATTTGGCGTGAAGTTTCGTATTGAAGTTCATGATTGATTGATTTAACGAATATCGCGGCGTCTTTTAATAAAATAAATATTGCATATGTCTATATTTAGGCCTTCTCTTGGTGCCCAGCGAAAACACTTAGAAACTTCCGGATGTCACAGGCGAATCACGTGAACGGAGTATATATAGCCCAATCAGCCACCGATCCCGCAATCAAATATTGGCAAGCATGCGCGACCAAAAACGTCGCTGTGATCGGCCATCTATGATTGGCGAAACGATCACAAGGACGTCTCGAGTAGGATAATTTCTGCTCTCATACACGTAAAGATGACCCATGTCAGGCTGTCCCCCCGACGGTGTTGATTGAGGAGCGTGATTGCAAGGCTTCCACCGCGCTTTTTAGGGACCATCGACCTTGTCGCTAAATACTAATAACCTCGGTCGTGACGTCAGGGATAGGAACCATAGGAGTGCGCCGCCAAAACCTCTCGTCGCCAATAGAGAAAGACTAGAAAACTGAGAGAGTAGCGGAAACATAGCAGAGGAGGAAAAAGAAAGTATTTAATACCGTATATACTCAAGTAATAGCCTCACTGTTAATGAAGAAAACCCGAGGGTTCGCTTTCTCGCGGGGCACGCAGATTGCCAATCACTGCTAACGACAGCATGATTCCAGATGTTTACAGGACAGAGATAACGTCTTCGTGCAAAGATACCATCTGTGAAGATTGCATTTGTGTGGAGAATCGTGTTCTCGATCTGGTTCTTCGCTATATTATTTATGCGCAATGCAATGATTGGCTGTATATGAGTTTTGTGGGAAAGTAGACGCGATGGCCTTGTTCATAAATAGTGCGGCTATTACTCGAGTAAATACGGTAATATAGCATAGTCGTTATGGTCACTTACGGGGTGAGAACGGCGGGAAAAAGCTTCAGTTGTCCCGCCTCCATCGTGAGCTTCCTATGCCCTCGACTTTGCTTCGGCGTATCGCGGACCTTGAGCGCGCGCGCGAAGCCTAAGCACGGCGGAAGGCATAAAGCGCATGCTGAATGCCGGGCATTCGAAAGACCCGTCCTACACTCTTATTCCATCAGTGATCATGCGCCGAAAAACTGAGGGAGAGGAGGTGAGGAGAGCGCGCGAGGCACGTCGGAAAGGCGATCACTAATTCGAACGATTAGTGGGTAGACATAAGCTTAGCTGCCTTTGTCTCCCCTGCGCTCGTCGAACGTGGAACGCCGGAGTCCAGCGTTTGACTTTCGCATTCGAACGCGTTCGACGAGTGCAGTGGAGACTAAGGCAGCTAACCTTATGTCTACCCACTAAACACTCGAACCAAAGCTCGGCTCGGCGACCGTGTCTATTATTGTAGATATTTTTTATTGTGATTTGTTCCACTTCAGATAATAAATAAACGCTGAAATTACCCTTTATATTATAGAATTTTTGTTTGCTTTTGGTTTAAACTCTTAAAAAAAAGTTCGATATGTAGACTACTATCATAAAACTATTGGGCATGTCAGAGCCACAAATTTCATTTTAACATGAATATGTGTTTACCGAAGTGTACCTGCCGCGCCCCACGCATAATCCTCACTGGTTTATGTCGGCACAGATTGTAACATGTTAAAAACTGGAAATAAAATGTATGTGTATACTTACGTCCCCGAGGGTCGTCGTTTTCTTCCCGCCCTCGTTTTCTCGGCGCTTAGGTTAGCTATCACCTATTTCTATCAGTTGTACCTACTGTTTCTACATTATATACTGCTGGTTTATATGCCAACACTAGAAGGCCCGGGACTTTCAGCCATGAATAGCGGACCCTTAACTCAGTGTGCAGTATTGGCGCAAATAGAACACGCTATCTGATTCACATTTGACATGCTTGCTCGTGACAGGCACGACCTGAACCCGGTTTTCACCAACAGTCTGCATTCCGCCGAAGCCAAGAAGAGGCAGTCGAGGGGAATGGACCATCTGCGTCGCCTCATTCTCCTCCTCGAAAGAGAGGTTGGGGCTGGATGGCGACCCTCCGAAATATTTCCGTTCCCAGGCCGTGACCTTGGCGACCCCGAGCTTGGGGAAGGTGTATCAATGGTGCGAGGGCGGGCTGTCTTTCTGCCCCGATGCCACCGAAATAGCCTCGTCCCCGACATGCGAGACCAGGAGCCGCCCGCCACGCATATTGCGTGTCGTTCAGACCGGCACGCACTCCCGCACGAGTGCCATTGCCCGACGGTTACCGCAGCCGAAAACTGCCGAAAGATCTTCCTCATTAAGAAGCGTTCAAATAGGAATCCCCTCCCTTCCCGCTCTTTTGCAGCTGGGAAAACCTGGTCGTTCGTCAAGGAGCTGTCCGGAGCTCGCAGGGGACAGAAGAGTCCTTTCGGCCGTCACGGGTCGTGCAGATGTAGATGAGAGACATTAATGCGGCACCATACTCCGTTTGATATCAAGTCCGATCGCAGATGATGATACAATTTTTTGGGGAAAATCAAGCGGGGCATGAAGTGCATTCTCACGGCGCACGCCCTCTTTCTGCTTATCCTATCAACTGTGAAGCCAATCAAGCACAAAAAAACAAGAGCATAAAGCCCAGAATCACGCCGCTTTCGATGTGGGTGACTGGTTTTGCCGGCGATGGAATAAAAACTTCAAACTTCAAAGCTTTTTTTTTTTTTTTTTTTAAATGAGCACATGAAAGCAAATGCAGCAGTTCTCAGTGTGCGTGGTACCAGCTGTGTGTACCAGCGTCGCCCAGACGGGTTATAGTAGTTTTTCTCACTATGAATAGGTAAAACAAATATTTTCGGCTCGAATTTTTTTTTTTTAAAGCCTACACTCATGATATTTGAGTACGACAAATGCATCACATAAAGACACCTTTGTGAAAAAGTATTGCGCTCCTTTCATTGGCTTATTTATGCGAATTTATTTACGTCCGAATAACGCTCGCCGCGGGTACACCCTGTAGATCTCAATCCGACCGGCATCTAAATCGAGATTCTTGGCATTCAGCCTGGACAAGGCCGCGAGAGGCCATTAGAGCCCGCGGGCATTCGAGCCTGCAGGGTGTAGGCCAAAGCAAAAAGCAGCCAGAAGCGGTGATTGAACGGCTTCGCGGTCGAGCGACCCCGCGTCCGATTCGCAAAGCCGCGCGCATTTATAAAAGCCGACCACGGCGCGGTGGCCCCTCGGCGGCTTCAAATCTGGCGCGGTCCCTCGAAATGGTGTGCGGGTTTTACGATGGCCGCACGCTTCGGAGAACGCGCCCTCAAATGAACGACTTGACCGCCGTAGCCCAAGGAACGAACGGGACATCAACCGGGGCCCCCGGGAATTCATCGCCTTCGGTGATGAGAGAAAACTTTTAAACCTCGTGCTTTCGAACGAGTTGCCCCACCTCGGATGTTCACCGACTCAAATGAAAACTACTCACGAAGAAATATCAAACTACATGTGGTAACTCTGGAAATACAACACAGAAAGCAGACTCTGCAGACGCTGTACGAGATGTGTTTCTTCCTCGTATGCCGGACTTTTGCATATACAAAAACTGTTTGCACACTTTGCACACATCTTCGAAAAGTGCGTATGTATAAAGCTAACTTCGAACATGCTTGAAACGTGTTCGCAGATAATGAAAGGGAAGCTGAAGACGTTCTTGAAAAAAAAACGAGTTGGAGGTGAATTCTAGAGTAATTGTATCCCTTGAATCGGAATATCACGCTCGGTTTTTCCGAAGATGTAACTAAACGCGAGAAAATACAAAAAAAAAAGAAAATCTCCGACCAGTTGTTACGTCATAAAAAGATATTTCGGCCGCTAAGCGATTGTCGCTCGCGTGGGCAGCGCGTACAATTGCAAGCTTGCCAGGCATATGCTCCCGTACTTCACACCAGTCGTGACGTCTTTCTCCGAACTTTTTCTGAAGATGGCGAGAGTGCGCGTGCGTAGCTTTGATAGGCGCTGAAGACGCGCGAGAGCGCATCGTCAGCTCCGGAAAGGAAGGAAGGAAGGGCTTCGGTGGTATACTTTGAAAATGTGCTTCTGCCGGCTCCATGCACTAAACTGAAAATTAATCACGATAGTCGTGATTCTGAAAGAAGCGAAATGAAGACGAGTTAAGTGTTTTTCCTCAAAAGCAGAACCGCTTCAGTTTCCCTTTAAGCGGCATTCACGGTTCATACAATACACAAAATACATGGGTTTCCTTGAAGGGATAGTGGAGAGTTTTAGGCACTTGTTTCTGCACACACGATACGGTACGGTGGGCCCTCCGGCACGAACTGAGCATGCGCGAGTCTTCTGTGGTAGCGCATGCTCCGTTCGTAGCGGAGGGCCCACCGTACCGCATCGGGTGTGCAAAAGGGGTTCCCTAAAGGCTATAACTCTCTAATCACAAGAGTACCATCCGAAAACGCCTTAGGCGTTTCCCAATGGTACTCTTGTCATTAGAGATGAGTCAAACATGTGTCAAACATGTTTGCTGCGTACATATGTATGTTTCAAACATGTGTGCAGAGTGCTTTTGTATGAACCATGGGGCAGGACCATCGCACCTTCGACGGTTCCTGTACAGACTGTCATTCGTATGGTGTATCAGCTGTGTTAGCGCGGCTTTACGCCGCCTCACACACATCCCAGCACTAAATCAACAAAGGGTATAGTATTGATCCAGCGCTGACTTAAACGCAATTGACCACTTATGCAGCGCCGTATGAGCGCTGTATAGTTAGAACTCGGCACTGCGTCCGCGTGGTCACCGCTACTTCCAGCCTTAACATTATGGCCGAGGAAGCTCTGCTGTGGTGTATGTGTGGAGAGGCCTTTATGCTGCTATAGTTAGCATACGAGTGACCCAAGAAGGAAATTCATATTTACGCTTAATGCATTTTGCGGTGTAAAAGTCGCGGTATTAGACAGTTTTAGTGGATACGCTAAAGCCTTGCGTACGCAATAAAATTGCGGGTCGGGAGTGCGCGTGCGCAGAACGCAATAGAAGAGCTAGCGTATTGCGTACGCACGCAACGCTGGGGATTTTGCGTGGCGGGCTAGCGGGCTTTGCGGGACGCTCTCGAGAGATCTCGGACCCAACGAGAGCGCCAGTTTCAAGATGGCGGTTACCTCGACTGGCGTAGCAAGGGCGACGTGGTGTTTTCGAAGTTCTGTGTTACGTGAAATTGCGTGGTGTTCAGCTCGGCAATTCTTTCTGGGACCTACCGCGGTCGAATCAGATCGTCGTGCAGCTGAAGGAGTGCACAGTGAAAATGTTCGCCGCTCGGGATGTGCGTCAACGCTGCGATCTGCTCAACGCTAAGCCTATTCGCACAGTTCATCGCTGACGGACGAACGACTCTAAAAGAAATCGCCGAAGTTCTCGCCGCTATGCACTGGACATCAGTAGGTCATCAATTTCATTCCGCGATAGCATTGATAAAAGCTGCCGTTTCCACGGGACGACTGACGGAGGCTCCGTGATCGAATTTCGCTACGCACTCGTACTCGTAGCCTCTGTACCCCGCAGAAAAGCGCGCTTGACGAGGCAGCTGCGGCTTGGTTTAATTTGAAATAAAATGATTGGACACGATTTCATTTTAAATATTTCTTTCCAGGAGCATGGTTGCGTTATAAGCACGCGGAATTCTACGGCTCTAGCAAATTTAACCAAGATCATGCGCGGTGTTCACTCGAAAACGTAACGCACAACTAAATTCGGTCCGAGCAGGTCATTTTTAGCGTACGCTATACTATAGCGTATTGCGTACGTAAGAGCCAGCAACGCTATACTAAAACTGTCTATTTTCTTAAGCGTTTATCTTTGCGTGTGATACAACTGTGCGACTTATATGCATTTTTTTATATGAGTCTAGACCATAACAGTGGGTATTTGACACCGGCGTTTTATTTCTCGTTCGATACATTCACGAAAATAGTGAAACTTGCTCTCGCTTGCTCCGAAATATCGCGGTCATGATACAGATATGCGGGCTCTTCAATGCAGCTTCGCCGCGCCAACATTACAAACATAAAAGGTGTCTTTCTTATTTTTTAGCTTGACAGATATGTTCTGAAAAAGCCGCGAAAGCTACACTATTCCACTTTGCTCGCGTAGGTTATACGGCCAGGGGGACGTAATAATAGGTGGAAAATCATCACAAAAAGTCGAATAATCAACTAACATTCCTTAATTAACTTTTTAGTTAGCGAAGATGGACACATGGTTTCAATTTTTAGAGCATTTTTTCAGCGCATTGGAATTGTGCAGTACACTCTAAAAAAAAAAAAGCCCGTGCGTCTACTTTCCCGCACAACACCCGGAAAGCCAATCACCGCAACTTACGGAGGTAGCTCAGCGAATGACGATGTCGATACATATGATTATATGGACCTGAGTTCTGACTAAGCAATGCAAAACGTCACGCTTGCATTGCTTAATGTCACAACCCAGACTGCGTTTTTTGGTCTAAACATATTTTTCGGGTTCTTTATTCGCTGAGTTGCCTCCGTAAGTTGCGGTGATTGGCTCTCCGAGTGTTGTGCGGGAAAGTAGACGCACGTGTTTTTTTTTTGAGTGTATAGTGCACTAAAGTGTACAAGGCTGCTGTGAGAGAACGCGGTTCATAAAGAAACGGAAAAACCGTGCGAGCGCCATTTCGCACCGGTATCCCGATTGCTCCTGCAGCAAGACAGCAGTGTTGGCGGTAACGCGTTACAAGTAACGACTTCACCGGTGACGGGTTACTTTTTTTTGTAATGAAGTAACGTACTCGTTACTTTTTCAAGACAGTAACGGGTAACGTTCTTACGTTACTTATTTCGAGTAAGGTGTCATGTAGTTATGTTACTCGTTACTTTTAGAGCGCAGCTCTGAGGCGCCCGCTTCCGGCTTGAGCAGCGAAGCCGTCGGCGTAACCGCGCTGTGCATTATGGGACGTGTGACGTCACGAGTGACGTCACTAGCGACGTCACTCAGGGCGTCATCACGATGACCCCGGTGACGTCACGTGACCCCGGGGACACCAGATGACTCCCGTGAGGTCACGTGACCCCCGTGACGTCACGTGACCCCGGTGAGGTCACGAGGGTCACGCGACGTCATGAGGGTCACGTGACCTCACGGTCACGCCGATGGCGACGACGACGGCGACGCCGACCCCACTCGGAGGGAGGACTAGCAGGCAGGATGAGAAGGTGAGGAGGAGGGAGGAGGGGTATACCCTCCCCTCAGCACCCTACCCTCCTCCTCGTCAAGAGCTGCGCTCTAATTCGGCGCTACAGGGAGTTGCAAACCGCTCTTCATTTTTTTCTTCCCAACACGTGAAAAAAAAAAATACACCTCAATTATTTCGTGTTTTTAGGCGCCAAACCATGTGAATCTTCCGAGTTGTTTGCGTTTTGTTTCCGTTTTTTCTCGTGAGTATTTAGGTGAAGCCGTAAAAAGGACAAAGTGATTATGTTCAGTTTCCCCATGAACATAACGTTTCTTGAAATACGGCGCTTATGCATATCTGTAACTTCAAAAGAGCAAAACGTGTTAATTCATAATTTAAAAGAAAAAGGCAAAGTTAACGTGCATTACATTTTATCGGTAACGGTAACGCGTTCCTTTTATTTTGAATTAAGGTAGGTCGCTAACGCGTATCTTTAATTTTCAAGCAACGAGTAACGTATTTCGTTACTTTCTTTCGGCGACGCCTACAACTCTGCAAGAGTGGTAACTTTAGCCCTCCATCGTGCTTGCCACGTGCTCCGAGTGTATCCAATATTGACTGCATCGGTGATTTTCGATGACGCTCAGGAAGTTTCTCATTTGCATTTTATGTTTATTTTCAACAATAAAAATGTTAGTTAACACAATTTATCTAATTAGCGGATGGATCGTTACGATTTGTCCTCTTTACTATGTAGCCCTGACCGCCTAACTCACCTGCACAAACCGGATTGGAGTGGCTTTCGCGGATTGTTCGAGACACGTCTTTTAAGCTTAAATAGAAACATTTCCGATCGGTATATAGCAAAGTTTTTGCTTTGTTCTACAAAAAAAAAAGTACTTTTCACGCGACATTTATTTTGAGTGTCAGGCGGTGCTTGACCCGTTGGATATAGCAGGCTCTCACCCGGAGTGTCAACTCACACTGACATACTGATCAGCGCGCATCGCGTCATTAATATTTTATGCGACCTGCGCACCGGAGAATGTACCACGTCTTCCCTTCCTTTTTTACACTTTTCTATCTCAGACGCCTTTCCCCTTCGGTTCTTCCCCAAAGAACGAAAAACCAGCTGAAAGAACAAAACTCTTAGGACAGCATTTTGTCTTCCATCGTCCGTATTTTTCCTTACAGTCTTCGATTAGAAAAAACAAAACAAAGCAACAACAAGCAACGAGAATCCTTACGTCTTTCACATCTTACAAAATTACTTCATCAAAATTTAAAAGTGTCCGAAATGCCGCAGCGCTGATTAGCTCATGTTTCATAACGCCACATGAATCCAGAAGTAACCTTTCTCACACAATTAAGATAATGTCGTTGAGCTAATACGCTCACACAATTGTTCGTGCAATCGCGTGTGTTTGCCCGCGTGCGCACACAAATGGCCACGAGCGCATGCAAAACGCTTACGCGTTGACGCACAGACTTCCACCAATGTACACGAGGACACCCATACATTTAAACGGCTGGCAAGAGTGCCTTTTTTTTTTTTTCCCTGTTTCCTTACTGTAAATTTGTGCTCGCTCTCCGTGGTGGAGGGCCGGGCTCTTTACAGTAATTGCTAGCGCGAGAAATCCCAGCCTCTTTTCTCTCGCTGTAGTCAAGATTTCGGCTATTCTCAAAACATTTTGAGTTCCCTCTGCTTTTGGATAAGGCTGATGGCAAGAACGACACGAGAACTTCCACAAGAAAGGGTTAAACGAAACAGACGTTTGAATGCCAGCGTACCGCGCCTTCCGGAGACGGGGAGCTTCGCCTTGAACGAATGCAATCCCCGAAGATGAATGGTAGGTCGTATGTACGACGTTCCCTTGTCCAGCCAGCATTTCTCGGGTATTTCTCACAGCGTTCAGTGTATCGTGGCTATGCCATGCAATAAAGCTGAGAGCTTGCCGGCTCGTGTGACGCTTGCTGGTTATAAATATTGAAAACGGCAACTGAATTTACATAGCGCTAACCGTTCAAGTTTCACTTCCCTTGACGCTGATATTGATACTCGTGGTATTTATTTATGACCACGCGTTTTTCCTCCTTTTTTATTAACTTGCTATCAAAACGACTCATTAGGCAATGGACCTTTTGTAGAAACATCGGTTCGAGAGTAAGTGCTTCCAGTACACTCTCTCTCTCTTCCTTCTGGCCGAGCAGAGAGGGAAGATGGTTTTGTTGTGTCGACTTCGGGGCGAAAGATTACGCACGATGGGGACAAAGGCGAGTTTGGGGGAGCCGTATCTAGGTCACAGCGCCTCAATGGGTGAACAGGATGTTGTTATATTCTGATTCGCTTTATTTTCTTTCTCTTCTTTTAGCTAGTTTAACGACGACGACGTTAACACGCGGCACGAGCTGAGTAAACAGTCTGACATGGAACCCCGACTCGACTGGTCATTTCCTAGGCTGCCTTAACATACTTTTTTGGCGACGAGGGTGTTGAACCAGGGCAAAAATGTTTTGTGCTTATTACTCCCCTAACTATACAAAAAAAAAAAAGGGAGGGGGAAATGTTATGTTGTGATTCGCTTTATTTTCTTTCTCTTCTTTTAGCTAGTTTAACGACGACGACGTTAACACGCGGCACGAGCTGAGTAAACAGTCTGACATGGAACCCCGACTCGACTGGTCATTTCCTAGGCTGCCTTAACATACTTTTTTGGCGACGAGGGTGTTGAACCAGGGCAAAAATGTTTTGTGCTTATTACTCCCCTAACTATACAAAAAAAAAAAAAGGGAGGGGGAAATGTTATGTTGTGATTCGCTTTATTTTCTTTCTCTTCTTTTAGCTAGTTTAACGACGACGACGTTAACACGCGGCACGAGCTGAGTAAACAGTCTGACATGGAACCCCGACTCGACTGGTCATTTCCTAGGCTGCCTTAACATACTTTTTTGGCGACGAGGGTGTTGAACCAGGGCAAAAATGTTTTGTGCTTATTACTCCCCTAACTATACAAAAAAAAAAAAAGGGAGGGGGAAATGTTATGTTGTGATTCGCTTTATTTTCTTTCTCTTCTTTTAGCTAGTCTAACGACGACGACGTTAACACGCGACACGAGCTGAGTAAACAGCTGAGTAAACACTTAGCCTCGAACCCAGTCGCGTGTCTAGGTGGCAGCACATATTCGCCAAGAGGTCCATTCAGAAGTGTGTACTAGATTACATAATAAATAAATATATTTTCATTTTCAAACCACACAGTAACAAAAAAACACAAATCTGCACATCTAGTAAAGAAGAACTTCTAACTTAAAACACTACTGTTTTTTAGGAAAAAAAAGAAAAAATAACGGTTGAAGCGTTTGTATTGTAATGGTTGATAAATACGAAAATCAAAACAAATCCACGAAGGTTAGGTTAACACAAACCAATCGCCAAATGAACTTCCCGTGCCTCATTTTCCCGCTTATAGATCGCGAAAAATACCCAATATTATTGTACCAAAACGTGTGAAATATTTCAGTGCTGTTTGTTTTGGTACCTTCTGTCAATCATCTGTTTTTTTTACTGGCCGGTCTTCGAAAATGAATTTCTCGTGATCATTTTCTTCTTCCGGTGCGTTTCTATAGTTAGGAATGACGCTATTTGTGGGTATACATGTGCAAGAACAGACAACGATAATACATTTTAAAATGCAAGGTGACGCTCGAAGACAATGACAAAAGGAGGGGAACGGGACACCTCTTTGTCCTTCAGAGACACGCATCCTGGCTGCAGGGACAAAACACTCGCGGCAGGGTCGTGAGAAAGCGAGCCTACACCGGGCGTTCCTTAGAAAAGAGAACAGTGTTTTTCGGCCCACGTAAATATACCAAATCAACTCTGTTACGTCACGCCGCGGTGGTGGCGCTTCGAGCGCACTTCCGGTCTGGGGGCGTGGGCGGAAGTCGCGATGCTGCACGGTCATTCCCGGTGTTGTTTTGTAAGAAACAAGACTAAATCCTGCCTTCTCGTCAAAGCGCCGCGACAGGCTGTACTAAGAGAGCAAGGAAAGGTGTAAAGATCAGTTTTCAAGTGGGCTTTCTGCCTGCCTGGTTCGTCCGAGAACGTTAATAAATGCTGTGAAAAGGGAAAACCAGGCACCTTCAGACCAGTATTGCTTGGTTTGGAAGAAGTTTGGGTTGAATTCACAAACAGTTGTGTCAGATTTATTTGTTTTGTTTCAACATAAACCCGGCGAAACCGTCAAGTTGTCCGGTCCACCCGAAGACCACGTTCAGTGTGTCTTCTCGTGCAAACGGCCTTCTGATCGTACACACTGTTGTCTGCTCTTTCACACTCGTCTGCTTGTTCAAACAGTCGTCTGCTCGTTCAATCGACAACGACCGGTAGACGAAACGTTGACCCGGGAATCGCATTAAAAAGTAAATGCGGACCTCAAAAGACTTTTAAGTTTGAAGGTTGCTTAGGGTGAGGCTTGGTGCAAACAGTAGATAGAAGTAGATGTGGATCATTGTTTCCAGTGGGCATCACCGACTTGTCATGCCTAATTCACTTGGTTGAATCCTGCTTGCAGTTTTCAGTATCTACGTCAAGCATCGTAGCTACCTTCCACGCTTTTGCAGCCCGAGCGATGTCGCGACTGAAAATAGCAAGCACAATCTCCTCACGTGAATCAGGCCAGAGCTCTGAATCAGGCTAGCGTCCATTCCGCGGCACTCACGCGGAATGAACCGCCGCACGTCATGTTATTTACGCGAAGCTTTCCGGTGTTACGAGCCTCGTTAATTTTGCCGAGGTCCCTAAAGTAGCAAGACATTGCTAGAAAAACGTAGAATCAACAATTCCACAGGAAAAAAAAAAAAGAATACGGGGGCTCACACCGACGCCGACAGCATCACATTCTAATGGTTTGTTGATGCGAGAAGACGCGCTTCTTGCCCACACCCCATCGCGAATGCGCGGCGCCGGTGGCGTGCCACTAAAGGTGCTCCGGCCGCTCCGGTTTGTTTCTAAACATGAGTTGGAGTATAAACTATACGTCCAAGAAAGCTGAAACTGCGTGAAAATGTGACGCTAGCGGTTGTGATAGAGCGCGAACGTTTGAGACCATGAGGTTACCTGAATCTAAACATTAAAGAGAAGTACAAAATGTCTCTATGACCCGACATGCAGCTCAGCCTGATATGTTCAAAATAAATATGTTCAAATAATAAAGAAAGCAATATTCTTTTTCTTGTTAACTAGTGTCTTTCAGAGGTAAACATGTCACATGTGTCCACAATCTCAGTTTTGTTTTTGGTGATACTAGGCTTAGGTGGACTTCGGCTCATAAAGAAATGTCGTCTTAATTTTATTTCGATTCAGGTAGCGTCATGTTCTCAAACTTTCGCGCTCAATGCCAACGGCTATTAGCGATGTGCGCGGCCAAAAGCGTCGCTGTGGTCAGCTTTCCACGATTGGCCAAACCATGGGCATATGAGCACTGTCAGATTGTTAACCTTGACGGTGTAAGTTTCGGATTGCGATGGCTCCTAGCTTCTAATTTGCTTTTTAAACACACCATCGAACTCGTCGTCGCTCCAGATGGTAAGTAGCCAGAATAACAACTGGTGACGTCACGGCGAGGCAATCCCAGTCGTGACGTCACGGAGGGAAACCATAAGAGGGCGCCACCAATACATCTCGGCGCTAATAGCGTCACCTTCTCACAGAGTTAGAGCTGTCTCCTAAGCATAGTTTATATACGCGGGGAAAAAAACAGCGTTTCATTTTCTTACAAAAGCCCGGGGTTGGGGGGGGGGGGGGGGGGGGTTCGGTGGCCAAGTGGGCCTGCGGACACCAGCTCGGAGCACGTGAAGCGAAACCTCGCGCTGCAGAACCCAGGATCCTGGGTAGAGTGTACTCTATCTTGGGTTCAGTCCCCACCCCTGCCCGTTTCGATCTGGATGAGCATGGTACCGGCGTGCGGTCGTGTATCACTATGCGTGGTGTACATTAAGGATCTCAGGCTAGCGGTTGTACTGCACTGGCTAAATTTCTTTCTCATCTACAGCTGGGAGACAAGTCGCCCGTCAAGGCAGACTAATACCCGTGCCACACGGGCAACTCGAATTCCATTTACAACGAATGACATTTGAGCGGACGGCCAATCAGCGCGCGACACTCCAGGCGAGGCGCATTCCACGCGCGACAGATTGCGAGCTGATTCGCCGATCACACAAATGTCATTCGTTGTAAATGGCATTCGAGTTGTCCGTGTGCAGTGGCGTAACTAGATATGACGGCGCCCATGGCAAATGAAATTTCGCGCCCCTCATTATGATAGTGATAATGGCATCATCATCATCATCATTCTATTATTATAATGGGTGGACTCGGCTCGGCGCCCCCTCCCAAGTGGCGCCCGGGGCACTTGTACCCCCCTGCCCCCCCCCCCCCCCCCCTAGTTACGCCACTGCCCGTGTGGCACGGGTATAAGTTCTAGGCCGTATGAACATACACACACCACCATTATTATTATTATTATTATTTTATAAAAGCCCGGTATTCGTTACGACCGGCTAATTCGTGCGTCAAACTGGACATTGACAAAAAACAGGGGGAGAGATTTCTCTTTTTGTTGTGGGAGAGGTTCAAAGCCAAACCATTAGCGCACAGTAGACTCAGATGTAATCTTAGGAACCCGCACCGCTGCTGTCGTCTGCTTCTGTTTTCTGCGCCCTTTCTACCAGATGGTACTGAAGTTATGGCGAAGGTCGGGCCTATACGTACATGGCTATAAACCCTGACAACCTTTGCATAAGACGAAGATGCCTAGGGGCATCCACAGGCTCCTATACTTCGTTTCGCCGTAACTTGGCTAACAGCGAAAGCTACGTCCCCACCGAGCCAATCAGAGCAACGGAGGCGTTCCACGTGACAGCCCTCATTAGAGGTACAGGGGCGAGAGCGTAACCGAAGCAGTTGGAGAAGAGGAGAAAGACGAACTCCCCGATCTTACCCGCATCCTTTTTTTTTGTGTGTCCCAGACGTTGCTTTTGTCCTCGTCGCAGATTAGGCCGCCCCTCAAAATTCGTACAAAAGCGGTTTTTGTGAGTTTGACAGCACTGCGCGCTATGAGTGAGATAGAGTATATAGTCACGTGTCTCCCTCCAATGCGCTGATTGGCTCACTGGGACTGTAGCCTTCGCCGTTTGCCAAGTGACGGTGAGACGGAGCATGGCACTGACCGTAGGTTTCCTCAATCCCTCGTTCCAAGAGTCGGGCCTAATCCCCCAGTCATCGTAAGCGCACTAAAATTACCCAAGCGGACTTATTCCCTGGCTTTCGGCCAGGGAATAAGCCAGCTCGAATAAGTCCGTAATCTAAGCTCTAAGCTCTCTTCGGCAACTCAGGCGCAAGAGAAAAAGAAAAGGGAGGGGGGGGGGCAATAAACTTCGCCGAAGATCAAGCCATCTTAACAATTATAGGAACAAGAAGGCTGCAAGAACGAAGGAATGACGATGTCAAACGTTTACAGAAGGTTTTAGATCAGAAAACAAATTAACGTTCAGCTGTGAATTGCCCGGTCCTTCGTTAATTAGAAAATCTAGAAAAATGACTCGTACTTTGTCACCGCATGATATCGATAGGTCCGGTACGATTATCAGATAAGGGTTTGTAATATTAAATATGATTTTTCATAAATTTTATTTTCCCGTGAGTTACCATGTGTAATCTCGGTTTTGGACTCCCCTTCATTTTTTTTTTTTAATTTGATCTTGATTTAACATTTTTAGTTATTGTAATTTCTTTTATTTTAGTAACTAAACGCTCCTTAAATTAAGTAAGTATAAAAAAACTCTAGTTTCTCGCTCATAACTTTTTTTTGGAAAAGAACTAAAGACGGCCCCAAATGCATGTAGTATGTTGTCCACAGGAAACTTGTATTATAATGGTAAATACTATGAAAACTACGTGGTCACCAATCCTACATGACTTCGGTTGAGTTACTTCACTATTGATTCCCTGAGTGCAAGTGAAGCGCTTTAGTGTTGCGATGAACTATGAGAATTCCAAAGTTAAACTCCTTGTAGATGGTTGAGCGTGTTGGTTATTAATTTACGATAAGGAAAGCGGGACATTTGTCTGTTTGACTTAAATTTCCCGCTTTCCTTATCGTAAATTAAATTCCTTCTCTGTAAACAGTGCAATCTTTTTTTTACATATATGTAATTAGATGTGCTTTATCCACGCGTAACCAAGTGTGACAAGAGACGCAAAGCCACGCGTTAGCTACGAATACGCTGCCGGAGTGCCTTCGTTCCATCATTTCGCCAGTAAATCTGCCCGTGAAAGGCCCGTTCGTCGATGCTTCTGAGAGAGTGTATGGGTCAATGGATTAACAGGGTGTCTAGCAGATTAATATTTTGAAATTTCCTTACTTTTCCTAAATTTCCCTGACTATTTAAGGTGAAATTCCCGGACAATTTAAGGTGAAATTCTCTGACCACTGTAGAGGCGGTTCAATATATAAGACCATTCCAACACAAGACATTGAGCATCGAGCACAGTGAGGATCATTTTGCACGGGCTTAATCCAACTTGCATATCTTGAAATATTCGGGTTCGTCCAGTCCGGATTAAACGAGCATTTTCTTGCCACCGACATCGTCGGTGAAGAGGTCGCATCCGGAAACACAATAAAAATACAAGGCTCAACCACGCACGTCAATAACCGAATGGCAGCAAGGCGCATGCCCACCGGATGCACGCTTTTGGGATACTTTCGGCTTAATGCTTGGATCGGATTGAGGTCTGCGGCTTTCCCATTTGTTACTAAATCTAGTAGGACTAACTGGATCAAGGCTAGTGTTGTGTCCTAAATCCAATCCAATCGAAGGCATGGACTGGATTTGTCAGCTCTTCCCTTTGCATCAGGTAGCATACTCTACATCGGGTGAGACGAGCCCGCGCTCCGCCCTAAGCAGAATGTATTGCCTATTTTTCTGCTCCCAAGTCCTCAAGGCTTTGCTCAGGGCACTCGATGGCGTTTCTGGCTCATTTTATCTGACTGTGCTCGCTTTTTGACAATATCCCTGACTATTCCCCGAATTTTCCCGGTAATCAAAATTTCCCTGACAATTCCCGGTTTTCCCGGCTTTCCCGGTCGCTAGACAAATTAATTTAATTTGTCTGCAGTGCTCAATTGTGAAGACCATGATCTCCTAATCACTAGTCAGCCTGGATTTTAAGAGAGGGAACAACTCAAGCCATAGGAAGCGTTTGTAATTTAAGGGCCGACGCCTCCCGCGCCGATCGGTCGCCAGTGCGCATGCGTTGCGTTGTCGCGTGGTGAAGAGGAAAGGGGGTGGAAAGGCGAAGACACTTGCAGACGCTATTCGTTTTCGTCACCTCCACTCAGCTTGTACTGCAAAAGCGGCTCATAAACCACGTGACCCTGATCAAGCAGTTCAAAAACGTTCCGTAATCTAGGCACCCTTCTAATGACTGGCCATCTATCCCACCGCCCAAGACTCAGAAGACGGCATTGCAGGGCTAGGAGAAGGAATGCACCCCTCACTCTCCTCTACGAGCAGCCTTTTGAGATTTTTGCAATGGGTTATATTCAGAATAGAGATGTATTAACGAAACCATTCCCAAACCCTTAAACATAGACAATAAAAAAAAAATAATAAAACGCCTCTGCGCACAGCCATCTTTGTCTAGCGGTCTTCGGAACGTGTTTTGAGCCTGCGCGGTAGTTTTCGTCTGCGAACTATCAGACGCTATGCACGCGTGCACAGCCCGGTGACTCGGCATTTTTCGCCTTATAGAATGCTAACTGTTAATAAGCAGTCTTGCGCACGTTTAAATAAAATCGATTACAATTACAACTGCTTTCGGTTAAAAAGTATTCAATTAGCATATCTGATTATTTGAGACGAAAAGTAATAGGCCCTTAGTCGAAAGAGTGATCGTTACTTTTCGGATTACTCCAGATTTTCAAGACGAACAATTTTCTGCCAATTCAAGAACCAGTCTTTTGTTCTGCCCATTATTGGTTTAGGATCACCGAATCAAAAGCTACTCAACTTCCCAATCCAAGAATGTTTCTAGACCGTCCTGCAGTCGAAGACTTTTTCGCGTATTTGTTGGTACGCACGCAACATGCAACAAAAGAAAAGAAAAAAGGTCACAATTGCAAAGAGGAGGGAAAACTAGTAAAGATTACGAGTAACTTTATTTATTATAAACGTACCCAGATTACTCTTGCGATTACTTCCCAGTAAGAGTATTGACATTATTACAGATATTACACCAGAATCACCATACTTATACGGTACTGAGTACCGTACAAATATGATAGAAAGGTGCGTAGAAATCTTCTTTTTTTTTTTTGTTACTCTCGCGCGTTGCCTAAACAAAATAGTGCTTTAGCCGTGGTCACGGTGCCGTGGTCGTCCCGAAAATCTCACGGAAGTACGTCACGTGAAAATATGTCCCGCTTCAACGCTGTCTAACAAAATCTTGAGTATGGAGCGCTTTCTCGACCGGAATTCAGTTGTGTAAAGAATTCTTCATGGGCAGTATTCTCCGTTCCACCCTAAGCCGACAGTGCGGTGGAAGCTACGATGCTCGTTGGACAAGCCGTGCGTCGATCTTTCGCTCCGTGCTCACTTCGCCGCCAATATACCCACGCGCAGAAAGACAGGTCACGTGATGAAATGGAGGCTGTTGATTGGTCCGGCGAGCGGGTCTAGCTACCACAGCACTATCAGGTTAGGGGAGAACGGAGTATTAAAAAGGGAAGAAAAGGCGAAACGAAAACTGAAAAATGAATCTTGGAGCGGCAGCCCCCATTTCCCGGTCGGAAGGGGGCCCCCCCTTTGACACGACCCAGGTGTGCCTCGGGGGTCTTCAGAGGGGATGTCGGCGGAGGGATGGGAGGCCGATGGGGGGAAGCAGCTGTCCCCGGGAACGGCGCCATTGTGTCTCGCGCTCTTTGTTCGAGGGACTCCGAAGAACGCTCGGGGGCGACGGCCACGTCGAGGAACTTGAGTTGCACAACGAACGAGACGCCATCGGTTGACTTTCAAACGAAAAAAAAAAACACCGGGTTTCACGCTAACCCTGGAGTCTGAAGGCCCATAAGCAGCGGTCACGCCGGTAAACACACTATAAGGAGTATTCACTGGGCGCCATATTTGTGGGTGCTGCTTAGAGCGCATGCTCAGAACGAGCCCACATTAATAGGCTGCTAAGACCGGCAATCTTGAGGGTGCGGAATGCACGTAACAAAAGAACTGTGGAAGCTTGCCATCAGCACGCGCTCGGCAGCCGCGCACACAGCTATGGCCGCCAGTGAATACTGTCTATTAGCGGCGAGAAGTTGTGGTGGCGCCCTCTTATGGTTCCCCCTTGTTACGTCATTACCTTGCAAACAACAAGTTCGATGGTGTTTGTAAATAGCATGGTGGAAGCTTGAAATCATTGCGCTCTTAAAGGAACACTGCCAACACCGTCAAAATTAAAGTTCTTTCATTCCTCTTATTTCCGTCGATGATAATCCCCTTTCTTACGTCATAGTCAGCGTTCGGCCAATCGTGGAAGGCCGACCACAGCGACGCTTGTGTTCGCTCTCGGGGCTAATAGACCTTTTCTTGAACGGCGCCGCCATCTTGAGAATTGCGGCGCCGACGACGCCGTCTAGCGGTTTAGAAAAAGAAATACCGGCTAGTTCTGGCAGCACAGCTATCTGGGTAGGCAACGGTGTGGGTATGGGGGGAACTTGGCTAGACTTGGCTATGGTGGGCTGCAATAACTTGGTTGGAGCTTGTCCGGTTGAATCCAGCTGGCTACTCACAGGCCATCACCTTGCCTCCTCGAGAGAACGACGACGAAGACGGTGGGGTGTTTTGATTGAGTTTCCACAGCGAAGGAATATATGAGCAGTTTAACGTAGTCTATGCAGGTAAGCTCTCGGGATTTGATAGCTCCATCTTGAGCGGTGGCATGTAGACTTTTTCATAATTTTCACATACCATGGGGCTTGCAGTGATAACCTAATTGAACCCCCTCCGCGGGAATTAAAATCGGTCCTCTTGTCGTAGACAAAGTGGTCGTGAGCTTAAACGTAACGTTGAGTCTGATACGAATCTCTTGCGATTCAAGCTCGCAATCGACTGACTTCATAAATAAGGATTCTTGGGGAAAATGCGAAGCTCGATAACCATGCAGGCACACTCGCGCTGCAGCTTCTTGTGCTCACGGCACACTTTCTGCTATTGTTCTTATGCTTTTTAAAATTATTTATCCATCCGACGACCGTAGATTTTCGGAAATTGCAGCACGGTAAAAAGGAGCACTCGGAACTACCTCATACACGACGTCCGTTTTTAAGCCTTTTCGCCCATACCCTTGGCGGTTGCATACCCTGTGTCAGCGGGCAATCCAAAAATGCACCAGGTCGAGGGTACGTCAGTTACTGGCTGGTTTGAGGTTATGCGAAAAAGGTCTATACAAAAGACAATCTGCAGGGCTTGTTTCTTTCTTCTATGACGGTCGTGTCACGCTAATAAAAAAAACCGTCTGCAGGCATGTGCGAATCATGCATGAGGCAAACATGCTTCGGATACGTTTGAGAAGCAGATAATTATGTCGTTTTGTCTTCGGCGAACATCGTGTCTTTCGTAGGATGGAGGAGCAGCGTCGCTCCGCCTATACACACTTTTGCCTTTCAGCACGGTGCGTTCACTTGCAGCGGGCCGATGCAGAGCGTTATGGAGAGCGTTTGCGCCAAGGTTGTGCGCACAGTCGACCGCAGTCAAAAACCAAAAGGAACGCGATATCGTCCCTTGAGGCGCACCAATAAGAAGCGAAATCCACGGCAAATATATGGCAGCGCCCGGCGACGGCGTCGACTTGGCCGATCATGGGGCGATCCCTCTTGCTTCCGCAACTGCTGCTTAATTAGAACCATTGCAACCTTAGAATAAATATTAAAAGATCGTGGTTCTGATGGGACCGAACATGTGTCCGCGGGTGTTAAAGCAAAATTAAGACGAGGATGGCACGGCAGAGGGCTTGGGTAGCCAGCTTGAGGACAGTCGGACGGAACAAAGAAAGGTCAAGGCGCTGCCTTTAGCTCGTCCTGTTGTAAGGCAGTAAAGCTTTTCGTACCTTGCGTTGTGATATTTCATTCGGGGAGGTCGGGGCAGGGCCTGATCGGGCGTTGCTTAAAGTGGACACCCATATTAGGGGCGAAGCTCCTTAGGGACTAGCCATGTCCGTCCGTCCCTCCGTCCGTCTGGCGTCCGGTGCTCGTGCTCCTGCTTGTGGGCTCACGTTCTCACGTGCTCACGTGCTCGTGTAGGGCAAACAAAATTGAAAAAAAAAATATGATGAAAATGATGAAAATTTATTTGCGCAGTCGACAGGATTCGAACCTGAGCGGGGAGACCAAAATGGATTTCTAGTCCATCGCCTTAACCACTCGGCCACGACTGCGGGACGAGTAGGGGGCTCTGAGATGTGGTAGTAACTCAAGAGCTGGGGATTTCATGGATGAAATGATGCATGTAGCCGCTCAACGTCTATACAGGAGAGGGCGCTGCGGTCAAATGCGTATATAATCGCGTTAAACTTTGCATGCATTGGCTCAACGTTAATAGACGAAAGGGCGCTGCGGTCAAATTCTCAAATGCGTATATATAACCACGTTCCATACCACACATTCTCTTTCTGACATGGATGAAAATGAACGAAAGGCTCGGCATGCTGCGGCTCAGCGTCTACGCAGACAAGCACCACCAGAGCTTCGCCCCAATCAACATCATTCACCACGTGGAGATGCGGTCAATTTTTTGTCTGGCGCTCGAACGTGGGGCCCGGTCAGCTGACCATTGCTTTCGGTCATCCCTTAAAAGTCACACTCTACGCGTTCCTCGACCATTTTGGGTGAATGGCGCACCTGATTCGCCGAGCCTCGTTAGCGTGAAAGAGCCAACGTTGTGCGTCGATACGAAGAGCGTGACCGCAAATAGGAACGCTTTGTCTAAGAGCGAAGCTCAGTGAGGGTCGGACGCCGCCGGACGTGTTCCGGTGAGCGCATTTATGGGCTCTTGAACGCTGTCGGATACTGGGATTCCAGCTCTAGCGGAGGACGTGCATGGGAGACGTCATTGAGCTTATGCGCGCCATGACGGCTAGGTTGGAGACGCTTTCGCGGGTGCTGGGAATGCCCGGCCTACGTATGTGTCTTGACCGCGGTTTAACGTCCCGATGTCGATATATTCCGCTCACTCTGATATAAAATCGGTCCATGAATTACTACAGGACATGGATGCAGCAAACGCAGATTGGATGTTGATTGGTGAAAGTCGCTGATGACGAATTTGTCATCAGCGACTCTCACCAACCAACATCCAATCTGCGTTCGCTGCGTTGTTGACGTCACTTCCTTCTCCCTAGTCGCCGTGGGAGTCCAACATTGGGCCCCAGGCTCGGTGGCCACACAGTTCGAGAGAATGATGACAGCAGCTCGTGCCTTCGCAAGAGCGGGTGGCTCAGAGTGCAATGATTTTGCATGGTTTTTGCAGAGTTCGATCACAGAGAATGCTCGCCTGGCACGACCACTAAGGAGGAGCTCGACGTGCGCCGCTGATGGACTACCCCCCACCTGTGCTTAGTTACAATGTAACAAGCTTATGTACCTAGTGTTTCGTCCCGTGTATGTTTGGCAGAAGGGCATTGAAGCTTAATTTGGGTCTCAAGCTTCAGCAAAAGTGAGTTTGGAGAAAATTTAGGATTTATTTTTGGGAGACCTGTTTGCTTCATTAACCTTAAATATTTTTATCGTAAAATATAGCAACAGCCCAGCCCAGGTACGTTTTCAAAATGCCTTCCATGTCAACAGTGCTTTCTGTCTTAAATGCTCAACATGTTTGGTTTTTTGCTTGGTTACTCCGGAAGAATCAACACAAAAAACTGTTACCTCTATGAACTCTGGCATCGCACTAAATAACAATCTCACCAGAGTATATAAAAGCAATTTATCTATCCTAATTTAATCATTTAGACTTTTCAGAATTTTAACTTGCACTTAGTTTGCCTTCGCAGCTTAAATGAGCACTCATGTGATCAAAAATATTTAATATTTTTCCTAGAAAAAGATTTCGGCGGAAGTTCATTTAGAAGTTATCCAACAACCACGATTTTTGTTCGAAGAAATCGGCAATGGTCGGTGGCACTGCCTGGATCGTTTGGCATGGAATGACCCCTATTAAAAAAACGGTTAAAGTGCAGGCGAGCTGGTGTAAGTTATACATGATGATTGAAACCTAAGACTGTGGTTTGAAAAACGGAAACTCTTAAATGAGGAAGAAGGGACAGGCAACGTCTCAAACTTCATTGTCTTTACGCCTTATATATCCCTCCTCCGAACGTCGCCACCACCAACAACAGATGATCACCGAACCGCAAAAAAAAAAAAAAAAAAAAACCCCATCAGAACCACAATACACCTAACCGCAAACAATTCACCAGAAACAAGGAAAACGTGCCCTATCACTTACGTTCTCACTCAGTACACCGGGTCCGAAATCGAAAACAGAAACGCGAGGTCGTCACCACCACATCCGGAAGGATCGCGACAATCCATCACAAGCACTAGGAAACAGTGCTTTACATCGAATGAAGCCGATGTCATTTATTTTTAATTTTTGTTCTAAAGGTGACCGAATAAATTTTCTGTAATGTAAAAGCGACGCCCTGAGCGTCTCCAAATCATCCTGAAAATACTTTGCCTAAGTGACCCATAAAGAACGATGTTACGATAATAGTAATCAAGATTCTGTAAGTGTATTGATTTTCCACGTTTTTTTCGCAATAAGTGTAAGTTTTTACTCTATTTTAATTGTTTTTTCTTGTTTTTTGTTTGCTTTGTTACGATTTCCAAGAAAGGGATCAGCAATATTTCTAAATCAATAAAAAAATGGCAGCGACCTTTCCCTTTAAAGTCCCAGATTACATGGAATGATAGTATTTAAGGAGCGATCGCATAGACTTGTTTAGAAAACGTTACCAGCCGTTTCGGTGAGTGAAGAACTCAGAATTCTATCAATTTGTCCTCTACGTTTAAAGAGGATACTGAATTGGTGTTTAGGCCGCGCGATGTTAATTTCTTCTCTTTATTTAGCGGGAAAACTAAATTAATGTATAGGTCACGCGGTATCGAGTCACGTGACATTAATTTCCTTACTAAATTTAGCGACAAAATGGTTTGGGCGGAAGGAAGGACAAATGTTTGGTAATATTAATGATAACAGTAATAATAATAATATTAATAATAACAAATAGGTTTATTTTCCGAAGAGTTCAATGCTTCGTATCGGGTCACTCATAATAAGTTGGCTTGTATGACTGAAACCCAGCCACTAGCAAACGCTGTAAATTTAACACAATATAATTCAAACATATTACGAGTGTCAGTTACACAAATCTAGAAGTTTGACTTCTGGCTTAAATGACACAGTATAAAAATATATCAAACACGGATTACAAAGAAAAAGAAAACACAAACGCTATAGTATATTTCAAAGCGTCCATTGGTAAAAGATGAATGTCAGTGTTGCGGGCACATCATAATCACCATAACATTCTGAGGGCTTGTTTCAGTTTTCGTTTCGAGTACAACTCAAATATGCCGTCAGACAGACTATTGAAAATGTATGGCACGTAGAATCGTCGTAGTCGTCTGCCATACCTTGTTGACGCCCTTGGCACTTTAAAACGGGTTGTATGACTGATTGTCCGAGGTGCAATGTGTGGTATTTTGAAACGAATACTCAGAATTCTTTTTAGAACAACCGTTTCAGTCAAGAGAGGTTCGCGCATAAAGGGAGATTCAGTTCAGCAATTTTTTTTGTTTTGTTCTGTTTCTGTGCCAGAGTTGTATATGATACTTTTAAAGATTCGGTTAAAAATATTATTGATCTTCTTATGTAAAAATTCCGAACATCCTCCAAACATAGGGACCCCGACTCTGAGGACACTGCATGCTAATGCGTTAATAACCATTTTGCTCACGTTACGGCGGAAAAATGCTCTCACATTATACAACAGACTAGACACATGCCCGAGTTGTTTTGCAAACAGTTGCTAGATGCGAATTTCATGACAGGTCACTGTCGAATTTTATACCTAGGTACATTACATTCTCAACGTAGTAAACAGTGACAAAGTGACCTAACAAACACGATGGAGAGCGTAGGAATAGAGGCTTATTGAGCATAACAACTTTCAAAGGATTACGGAAGAACACAAGGCGCGTTTTCGAGTTGTCAATGTTAAGGCATTTAGCTTACACCGGTCAATTCGGTGTTTTCTTTCATTTTGAAGAAGAGAAATGGCTTTTTCATGTTCTATATGGTGTTATAATAGTACAGTATCGTCAACATAGTGGTAAAGTTTACAGCCCAATATAGAGATTCACATACAATTTACAAATATATTGAAAAGTAATGGCGACAAAATGGACCTTGTGGAACTCCGGATTTTAACGTGACTTGTGAACTCCGCGTTTTTCCTATCAATACTTGTGGCTTCGAAAATACGAAAGTGCGTTCATTTAAATAATCTTTCAGTAGTTCCAGAAACGGGCTGCGGAAGCCAACGTGATTAAGTTAGTGTAAAAGAATGGCGTGACTAACATTTTCAAATGCTTTTGACACATCGACGAGAGTGCACAAGCGAATTTATTATTTTCAAGTGCATAATTCAAATCATCTGTAAATGTTTTCGAACAATGGTGGTTGTGTTCCTCTCCCGCTGACAAATTTGCATTGGTTGTCGGATAGGATGCAAAATTCATCAAGAAACTGACTCATAACTGGAAGCAGATGTTTTTTGTTTTTTTTTTCTAATATCTGACTTAAAAAAGAGGAAATCGAAACGGGTCGGTATTTTTCATTTTCCGACGATATCCTCCTTTGTGAAGTGACTTAACTTTTGCATTCTTTAGGATATTCGGAATTTTTCCATCTGCCATGAAACCATTTAGCATGAGTATATGGACGTTTTTAGAGGAGCCAAAAGTTTGACGGACATCACTCACTTTTATATTATCTGGCCCAGGTAATTTTTTGCTTAAAACTACATAATAAGAATCAATTAATCAGTGTTTATTATAGTATATAATGATTTATATATTTAAATAAGATATAATAGTAATAATAATAATCATAATAATATACTTAATTTTGCAACAAAAATACAGGGTTGGTGAAGGTCACGGGTTAAACGGTGTTAAAGCGGCTTGACTAAGTCCCAAGCCAAGGGGGTTCCATTAAGAAAACATTAAATGTTTCTTTCATTAAGTAGTGTCCTTTTTCCCACCGAGTGTCTCCGATTTATGGAACATTTTCCTAATACACAAAAAACGCAAAGTGCAAGAGCACTCTCTCTGCTATAGCGAACTGTTCGAGCACATTGTGGACACCGTGTTACGCGTAATTTATTGCCAGCAACGTCCCCTCCCTCCAAATGAATGAAAGGTAAAAGAACGATCTCAGCGGAGCGGGATTCTATCACCTCGAGGAGTGCGGGGGTCGGCGACCGCAAAGAATATCCCTGTCGGCTTTGTCCCCTGAATTGAACTCTTTGAGAAGCTTCCCACCAGCAGAGGACTCATTCTTCGACGGTCCACTCGTTCGTTATTCAATCCCGCGCTGGCAACAGTCCAAAATACCCAGGAAGGAAGAAGAACTCTATCCAGGCATGGGGAATCGTGTAACCGAGCGCGATAGACGAATGTCATCATAATTCTAATTGTTGCTAAGTGATTTCAACTCCACTTGAATACCTGATAGTTTTCAGGAGTCTATGTGGAGAGCAAGTCGTCTGCCTCTTGCGCAGGAGTTGCTGTGATGTCATAACGACACCGGGCTCGCTCTGATTGGCTTTGATTGAAAGAATAGTGGGTAGACCTCAATGCTAGATGCCTTGAGGTCTACCCACAATTTTTTTTTTTTTCAATCAGCCAATAAGAGTTTGGCGTTTTGATATCATCGCAACCTCTATCGAAGAAGCAGACAAACTTGCGCTCCGCTTAGTTCTTCAGATGCAACGCTTTTCCGTGATCTTTCTTAAAGAGCAGCCGGGTTTATCTAGCCTGGCACAGTTCGCCCAACTCCAACATCGGCACTTTTTCTAGGTTTTCTCGCAGAACCAAAACGCTGCCTGTGGAACAATTAGAGAATTGAAAGGTGCATACCTGCGACAAAAACGTGAGTTCGTTAATGATAAAAAACAACAATATGCACTCATACGTCTCATTCCACAATCTCACACGGAGAAAAATTTGAAAATTAGGTTGTTTTGTCAGCGAACTTCACAATTTTAAGTGGCTAAAGACAATCTCCCTTCCCTTATACACAAATTATATAACACGCATACAATATTGTTGAATCTGTGAGCTACATCCGTTTCATTGAAATATCACTTATCTTAAAATTCTTTAAGATGGGAAAAAAACAACGCCATTTTTGCGCTGTCTGACAGAGAATGCAATGTAAACAAGCGTGGCTCGTATCTTCGGCTGCGTCTGGACTTGAGGTGAAACGAAGTACAGGAAGGCATCTATGGACTTGCCACCCGGTCTTTGAGGAAGTTTTAACCACTATATTTTATCGAAGGAGCGGCTTACTGTCTTCACAACCATGGCCGGGGTGGAGCAGAGAAGGGGCCGGGTTGGGGGGGGGGGGGGGGGGGGGGGGGGGTAGGTGTTGGTATATCGTAGTATCTTTTAAAAAATCCCTAAAATATATAATATGTTTTAAGTTCCTGAATATAACACGTATATCATCATCGAAAAGCCCCTCTTAACAGTATATATACGCCGGTGTTGTACTGATGACAGTGTTGTGCGCGTTACAGAAAATAAGTAACGAAATAGATTTAGTCTTTAGTTTGTCAAAGATTAACGCTTTACTGAGATTCGCTACCGCCCTGCAAGTGTAACGGATGCCGTTACATTAGCGTGCATAATATGAGGAACCTTACTTTCGTGTTTTTTTAAAGTTCAGTATATTTTGGCAGTGAAAGCCGCGGATACAAATTTGGACAATGAAACGTCTACAGAATGATTCCATGGCCTTTATTATATTTTGGGTCAAATTTGTAAAACATAGTTTGCATACAATTTTAACTAGATAGATTTTTCCTTCTTTTCAGATGATTCAGTGACCCTTATGTGCGACCATAGGTCAACAAACGCTATGTTTGAATAAAAGCACAATAGTCGACGCAGCCACTCGTCAAATACGGAGGGCGTCAGGGCAGAGAAGGATAATCAGAAAAAAAGCACGTTGACAGACCCAGCTTGTTACCAGATCACCGACGTTTCTTTGCCCGAAGGAGTCTTCGTGTGAACGTACCTGGGACGAAGTATTAATACCTTCAAGTGGCGACGAGTTGCCGCGATCTAGGCGGGTGTCGTTCACTGCTAAAGGTCTGCATCTTTATGGTGTGGCGGCAGCAATCCTATGGTAAGGTGAAGTAATTCGTGTCAGACGTTTGACCGCAACATCTGGCAATGATGGTTGCGGCTGCCCTTCAATGGGTGACGTTGGGACTTCTCTTTGGGAACTTGCGTGGGAGCATTGAACTTCCTCAGTGAATGATTTCAACATAATGCCGCGAAGGTACACAAAAATATTTTCTCTTTTTGGCAGTTTACTCAATTCAAAGTAACCTGTTTCAAGCAAAACTAACAAGTAACGAGTAAGGTAATTTGAAAGACAATAGCCCAAAATAGTACCAAAAGTACTATACTCTTTAGTCATTCATAAACTAACGAGACGATAGTTCGTGACTAAAAAGAGTAGCGCGTTCCAAATAACGTCGTTACTCTAAATGCTTTACTTCAAACACCGATGAGCGCCCTTCGCGAGAAGTAGCATTTGCTTTTTATTTGTGCTCAGGCACCATATTCATTGCAAGCAGTCTAAGCCGGGCTGCATAGTCTTCGTGCTTTGTTTTGTTTTGTTTCTCTTTGGGCTCTGACTGGCACATGGCCATGTAGTTTTAAATAAAAAGATGATGAACAAATTTACTACGCAATTTTTGAAACGGGTTGAAGCTGAGGTAGTTGGTTCATGTTGATCTGTTGTTGTATTTTATATCGTTGAATAACCGACACCCATTACGGTCCTCCGCAGGACTTATAGTACTTAAAATAAATTTAAAAAAAATTATGCTTAATGAAATGGCCAGCTGAACTACGTTTGTGCACCTTCTCTCGCGCTGCAAAGAAAAAGAAAAACAAATCTTCCTTTGGGGGGTAAACCTCGGGGCGAATAGAGGAGAAGTAAGAAGAGAAAAAGAGGAACCGTTTCACACATTGTGGGTTCATAGTAGCGGAGAAACATAAAGAAAACAGGATCGTTAGTCCAGCCGAGTATATGTTTCTTCCTCCTTCTTCGAGTGTATGTTTAGTTTGTAGGTTTATGTAGGTTTGTTTCCGTTCAGCTGGCTATTTCCGTAATTTTTTTAAAAAGCTTGTTACGACGGGCTGTTTAGCGCCTCTTTCCTTGCGTTTGATGTCGGTGTCTCGTGTACCAATATGCTCTAGTTTAAAACCTCCACGAGCGCACCGACGTCGCATTCAGGTTAACCCACATTCAGCACATTACGAGTCATGGAAGTACGCCGTTCCATGTGAAGCCCCGAATTGATTTGGTGGTCAATTGTTATTTCGTATATAGCGAAGCGTTAATGCGCAAAATTGTTATATTATTTGTTGCCTCGCAGGTTTTCATCATTAACAATGCGCCGCTAATTTAGGAATATTTCTTTTTAGAAAAGTTAATCGCAGAAAATTTGTCTTTCAGTTTTCCTTTTAAAGACCATAGTGTTTTTGGTAGTGTTTGATTTGAACCGAAATTTACGGTTAAATCCATGCGTATCTACAGTAATAGCCAAACTATTTTATTGAAATTATGTTTTTTTTTGTAAAGATATCAACTTTTTTTTAGATTACACTGTAGTCGCATAAATGTTGGGCGAATACTTTCTTCTACACTCCCTTTTTTTACTTTACGTTTGACCGAAGCACACACTACGATCCTACGAAGACAAGCGCAAAAAGTGCATCGTCACGCGGCTTGTCGTTCTTGATGAAGTTTTTTTTTATAACTGCTTTAATTAATTACACGCACACAAAGCTCGGGATCGCGTCGAATATTTCCTTCGAGTGATTGGCTCAGTCGTAGATGGCGAACGCACAAAGACGATAAGCAAATGCGTGGCGATCCTGCGTAATCTTTTTTTTTTTTTTTTTTTCCCGAGAGTGATTGATTTGGTTGGTTCCGGCGGAACCAATCCCGTGATAGCCAATCCTTAAAAACAATGAGCGCCGTGACAGTGCGCTCTTGAAGATGCTTGAGCTCCCATCTGAGTGCAGCGTCGGTCGCAGTCGGAGTTAAAAAGTGAAACGGAGAGCCGAAAATCGCCATCAGGCGTGACCTGCTTCTTCTTGTTTGTTTTTTGTTTGTGTTCAAGGAAAGACCGAACATGGCGACACATTGATTTTTCATTGGCTATATGGAGGGTGTTTCACGAAAGATGGACACATTTTGCGAAAACTACTCATCGCAACAAACAAAATAAAAAGACGCGTAGTTCTGGTGCTAGGCCAGGGGCCTATTTAGGAAAATGATTAAAGTTAAGGATAATTAAGTAGTTAATTTTTTTCGCGTAATTAATTTTCTTAAATATTCAGTTTAAGGGCATGGTTTCGATTAGAATCTTGCTGAGTATCATCGAAAAACCCTAAATTAACACATTGTGGAACGATAGAAGGCATGCACGCGCGGTATTTTACGGGTTTTTCAGTTTCGGTTTGCAATCGGATCGCATTTCGGCACTGACGGCGCCGCACCCTGTAGAGAAATAGAGCAACCAACCTCTGCTGCGCTGTCCTCGCGTAACGCAGCAGAGGCTGGTTGCCCTATTTCTCTATAAGGGGGATTGGTGGCCGAGTGGGCTAGCGCACACCAGCTCGGAGCACGTGGAGCGAAAGCTCGCGCTGCAGAACCCAGGGATCCGGGGACCAATCCTTACCCCTGCCAGGGGCGGATCCAACAAAGGGGGAGGGGGGGGGGAAGGGGGGAGGGGGGCGACTGGGGCCGCCACCCCCTTCCCCCCAAACATAAGTCAACCCCTCCTCCCCCCTTCTCGCAGGGCGGTTCGACATGGGTGAACCCCCCGGTGCACAAGAAAGAATGGGAGAATAGCTTCAAAAAGTGGCGTCAATGACTATCTTGACATGTTAGCAGGCTTTGGTATTGAAAACTTGATTACGGACTACACTAGAGAGGAGCATCTTGGAAACAAAATAACAAAAACTTGCATTGATCATGTATTGGTCAGACTAGACTGCATGTCCATAGTGGCTGGTGTAGTTCGTAAAAAGCTTTTTGATCACTATTTTGCTGTCTGTGTCGCAATGCTGGATAACATAGCTGTAGGCAGTAAAAATGATAAAAAAAAATAACAATATTGGACAACAAGAATGTGGATAAATTGATTTCAGAGTTCGACTGGAACTCTTAAGAGCATCTATATATACGAAAAATCCCAGAAAACTATCAGACTAAAACAGAGAAGTGTGGGTAAAGTATGGATCAACAGTGACATACTAGAGCTATGTCGACTCAAGGACAAACTATGGATTAGGTGTTAACAAAATCCGGGAAATCAGTCCTTAAAAGATGAATTCCATTCAGTAAGGAACAAGTTGACAGCTAAACTCAGATTTGCAAAAAGCAGTTACTATAAAGAAAAATTTAATAATACTAAAGGTAACGCTAAAGGTGCGTGGAACCCAGTAAATGAGCTAACAGGAAAAGAAACAAAAACAAGCATTGATGATACAATCGCAAGAAACTTCGGTGAATCAGCTGATTGGGTATCGTTATGTGAAACATTCAGTAATACATTTGAACCGATGTTGAGGAACTTAAAGCTAAAATGAACTTCCAGCAGCAAACCGGGTTATCAAATCTAGCACACAACCCGGAGTCGGCATATCTGCCTTCGGAGACTGAAGCAGACTTGCATTGTATCATAAACACTATGTCGATAAAAAAGCCGGCAGGAATTGACCAGATTCGTTTAAGAGGTATTGTACATAATTTTAATAAACTACGGGATGTGTTACTTGCTGTTCTAAATGGCATATTTGAGACGGGGGTTATTCCAGCTGGGCTGAAAAGTGCGATTGTAAGGCGCCGTTATTTAAAGGAGGAAATAAAAAGGAGGTAGGAAATTAAAGACCCCTATCGATTATGCCAGTAATCTCCCACATAATGGAAAAGCACATTGCGAACACAATGAACTCTTTCTCTGATAAATTTTATTTAATTAATAAAGCGCAGTACGGTTTTAGGAAAGGGAAAAGCACAACATCGCTTCTTGAGGATTTCACTGATGTTGTGAACGAAACTCTGGATGAAAATAACATTGGTTAAGCATTGTTTTTAGCTCTGTCAATGGCATTTGACACTATTGACCATTCAAAAATGCTTCAGAAGCTCTTTGCTTTGGGCTTGAGAGGACCGTTTTTTCAGTTCTTTAAGAACTATCTTTCTAACAGAACGCAGAGAGTTAAGATAAAGAATTATATGAGCAAAACTGTAATGGTAAATTATGGAATACCACAAGGATCATCATTAGCTCCCCTGTTATTTAACATTTTTGTTAATGACCTGGGCACACTCAATTCACAATCGAAATTATTTATGTATGCGAATGATACGGCCTAAATTCTCCCACATGAAAAATACGAAGTGCCGTCGGTGCCGAGAAGCGCTCCTCCGATTGCAAACCGAAACTGAAAAACTCGTCGAAGTTGTGCGGGTTTTCAGAAAGCCGTAAAAATACCGCGCGTGCCTTCTACCGTTCTGCAATTTCTTGATTTAGTGGATGATGCTCAGCAAGATTCTAATTAAAACCATGCCCTTACACTCAATATTTAGAAAAAAAAATAATTACGCTGAAATAATTAACAACTTAATTATCCCGCACTTTAATCCTTTCCACAAATAGGCCCCTGATCTAAAACCAACATGACACAAGACTTTTTTTTTGTGCGATGCGTAGTTTTCGCAATATCGAATTATTCCACCTTTCGTGAAACAGCCTATATAAGTATGTTGTATATATATATATATATATATATATATATATATATATATATATATATATATATATATATATATATATATATATATATATATATATATATATATTAACTGGGAAGAAAAAAACCTTGGTGACGCTACACTCAGACGCTACAATCGTCCGTTGTTGCTGTTTTCACCAAGGGTTTTTTCTTCCCAGTTATATGTATATATATATCGACACGCGATACACTGTCGCGTTGTGCTCTTCGTCTGGTGTAGACCAGTAGGCGGGCAGACATTTTGAAGAGTACTCCCGTTCAGGTCTGCAGGGGCTTAGATAGTGTGGTCGTTTTCGCGAACGTGGACACGTCCTTGGTCACCGAACCCACCACCCACGGGAGAAAGGCACATTGCACATTCTCCGACAGAAATGTCGAAACAGTCGAAACAATTGCGTGACCCGCCTCAATCGTCGCTCCAGTTAAACGATAAAGTTTTCGTCCTTCGAATTATGCCCAATAAACAAAAAATTGTTTTAGAGTTTGCACGTTAAAATTTAGCAGTTATACTCGCGATTGTCTTTTTTTCGTGTGTGTGTGTGTGTGAACAGAGGCACGTGCTATATATTGGTACCACATCTTCTCTTCGTACTTTTAAGCAAATTCCGTCTGCCTCTAACAAATCTAATTTTTCGGTCCGTGAACTAGGATCTAAGAAGACCGTGCGTATTTTCCGCCGTTCTTTACCACCTTTCTTGTCTGCTGCGTTATTTTGGCCTTCGGGCAGAACTACAAAAAAGCGCGCATGTTTTTCTTTTTTTTTTTTTCATTTTCGCGCTGATTTGGAGGATGTTTTATTTTGATTAGGCTCCTTGCGACAGGTCTTGCGTAAGCACGTGGTCCGCCAGTCACCAAGGAAACGAGTAATTGGCAGTTTTCCATAAAAGGTTAGTAAATGCCTAACTACATCATCAGAACAACGCGAAAACGACGGTGTCCTGGCATCCAAACTAGAAAAAGCGTTTTGTAGAAAAGGGATGGTTGTGTTTGAGGGAGATCCGGCATTCTGTTAAGGAGGATGTCGAGTTAAGATATTTTCAACTACCATTTTCCAGGTGTAGCTGTCACTCAGTACGCAAAGATCAATTCACTTATTGCGATGAAAGAGTTGCGATCATTGAATTTTTAAGTATAACTTTTAAAACACACTACTCGAACCGTTGATGGAGGCTTTGGGGTTTTACTATGTTTGCAGCCTTCTCCAGCAGAACAAGAGCTCTTGACGAGCACCCACGTTATGAACGTGAGCTAAAAACAACCTATAGAGTCTAGACCTTTCCGTCGCTTATCACCTCAAGCGAAAAATGCCAAGTCACTAAGCTGTGGAGGCGTGCGCAGCGTCTGATACACCGTACAACAGAGCAACAGCGCATGCTCAGACGGCCTTGCACAGCTTAGCAGACAAAGATGGCAGTGTGCGGAAGACGATTTTGGAAAGGTCTACAACTAAAAAAAAGCTCGTTCACAACGTGAAAATTTCGACGCCACGTGGCGCTCTTGTTCAGTCGATCGCGGGTTAATACATTAATGCGCTTAGACGACTTGCATACCACAAAGACACAATGAACTAAAAAAAAAATTGTTTAAGGGTTTCGATAGAATACGGATGTCACAAAATACCCCCCCCCCCCCCACACACACACACACTAAAAGAGAAAAAAATTAACGAAGTATATATATATATATATTTTTTTTTCTTTTTTTTTTTGCCACGAGACATATTTTAGGTTATCTCTTCTATTCAGAGTCGACGTCCCAAAGTATGTGGAGACCAAGTCGTCTGCTGCTTGCGCAGAAGTGGTGATGGCGTCGAAACGATGCCCAGCTCTGATTGACTTTGATTGAAAGGATAGTGGGTAGACCTCAATGCTAAATGCCTTGAGGTCTACCCACTATCCTTTCAATCAAAGCCAATTAGAGCTCGGCGTTCTGACGTCATTACAACCCCGACGAAAGAAGCAGACAAACTTGCGCTTCGTATATGCATGCTTCGATATCGCTCCTAACCCAAAATGTTTCTGCTGCTGCCGCCTTCACACTGCGCATGCATCATACAGAAGAGGCGGTGCTACGCTGCAGACATGACAACCGAATTACATGAGGACACGCCTGAAGCATTTTCGAATCATGTTTACATCATACACGCTTCCAGCATGCACGTTTGCAGACGGTGTTTGTACGACAAATGTGACCATCACACGAGGAAGGCCTCAGACAGTCTCAGCAGACTGTCTCTCGTATGATATTTGCAGTGTGACCGCGGCTTCAGGGCGCTGATCCTGGGACAAGCTGATTTACACCATTAAGGGTGAAACATTTCTGAGTGCGTTGCTTATGTTAGCTTTGACAAAAAAATATAAAAAAGTTATGGCTTCAATCCACGCTGAAATGTGGTTGGACAGCGCAGCCGTGGTATCACCGGCAACGATTTCATACTACTAAGGGTTTACCCTTTTTAGGGCAAACGCCACCAGGTGGTGCTCCAGTCTTTGACGTCCCAGAGGATTTTCTATTTGTAAAAAGAGCGAATAAAGGCCACCTTAACACCGCTGCGTGAAATGTAGATGAAACGTTTAACCACGAGTTCTCCAGGTGAACGCCAAAAGATCGACGGAGTCCGAGATGTTAAAATGCTTCGAGTATTCTTTTAAACAAACTTGCCTCCTCTAAGATGTAATACTGTACAGTCAAAAGCCCTCGTTAAATCTCAATGTTTGTTGTCCGTGTAGCGTTTGTGCTTTCTAGCACTGGTGACATAAGCAAGCTCAACAGGCTTGGAAAGACGGTGCGACCGGAAGTCGCTTGGGACGCAAACGGCAGTTCGTGTTTGCAAGCAGCAAAAGGGTCTATACTAAATGATTGACGAAAGAAAAGTTAATGCACTGTACCAAAACCTTTTTATATATGAAAGGCTATTACGTCACTTTCCACGTCGCAAGCTGCCGTCGCCGTGGCACCTTGCGCAGCAGTAATCTTTACCGAGAAGCCTATGCGGTGAGCGCTATGTGCTTTGCTTCGTTATCAGGAGCGCCTTATCATCACTTATGTGGTTCGGATGCTTGTTTTGTGATTGTTCTTAATTTCAACGGACGTTGTGCTTGCTGCATGCAGTGTGCGTAATATGGACTTTTCGTTCAAACGCTCAAGATCGTTTGTCTTTTTTCCGTGACGACGACGACACGAAAACCTTCCAGAAATCCAACCTGTGAGTCATATACAGCTTTGCTGTAAAACACTGTTTTGTTCTATCAAAACCCGGTACATTGAGAATGCTCGTTTTCAAAATAAAAAAAAAATCTAACAATTGTATTTAAAAGAATTTAAAACCAGCAAGAATCTATCTGCTCTGTCCCGCCCAATTGTCAGCCTAGGGGCGCGATTCCATCGCGAACGGCACCTCCGCTCTAATTTCTTTCCTGGCGGCCCCGTCGCTCCCGTCCCTCGAGCTCGGGTCATTACAGGTCCGAATTTCCAAAGCCCGAAGCGGCCGAGCAAATAGCAAAAAGTCATTCTTGAAAGGGACAAAAAATCGATCCGAAACCTACACGAGAATAAACACAAAATGAGAAAAAAAAAAACTTGGGAGAGCATGGAACATTTAGAAGTCGGAAAAAAAAAAATGAGGACGGGGACCAGGAATGGATTTCCCTTGTGCAGCCCCGTCGATGCGGGGGTAGCGTCGGTGAACGTGGGTACAATTGGCACCCGGACTCTGGCGATTCCGAACGACGTCCTACCTTGAGATCGACCGAAACCGAGCCCAGAGCCCAGGGTCACACTGCTCATACATCTTGCAAACGACAATCTGCAAACACGAGTCACCGCACCATCCGTGGTTCGAATGCCGCGTGTTATGTTTCGTCCTTGAACTCATTGCCACGAGGCATTCGATGCAAGGATCTCGCGGTGACTAGCGTTCGATGATGCATAAGCAGCGTGACCCTGGCTTAAAGGGCTGGAATTCGTGCATCAAATATTTAAACCCTTCTTGATCATTCAGATCTGCTCACGGAGCACAAACTGTTTCGTGCGTGCATTATGCTAGCATATCGGTTCCTTACGCTTCGCTGCGGAGAGCTTTAGGTGGTTTCGGATGCGGTGCACACATGACACACTCATGAGCTCCCAGCGTTTATCAAATTTATTGGGACGAGTTTAAATTTGTTCAGGAGTGGAGTGTGTAGAGTGTATATGCTTTGTCGAGGAGTTTCGGTGTATTCTGCTGCTTCCGAGGGTGCGTATAATGCCTCGAGATTTTAGTGATTTTTGAACGCTATAGGTATTCCATTTGGTAACTGAAGTAATAACAAGGAAGAGGAGATTGTCATAAGTCCACTACACTATCGGTAGGCTGATTTGCGAAGTCGTGACGTCATGAGCCCTTATACAATCTTGTGCGCAGCAAGGACGAGGACAAAAGGAGAGAACAGGACACAACAAGGTGCGCCTTGTTGTGTCCTGTTCTCTCCTTTTGTCCTCGTCCTTGCTGCGCACAAGATTGTATAAGATGACAAACCAACTCGCCCAAACAACCACTCTTCTTGAAGTCATGAGCCCGCTGCGCTATCTACTGGTGCGCTATGAACCGGCCCATAACGTCTTGAGATAACGGAGCAGCCTGCGCTTCGTCATTTGGGAGCCAGCTGAGAGCGCCAACGGTCGCTTAGAGCGCGTCTAGAGCGCGTCTTCGACTAGTGTTTTTAGCGTCCTTGACTGGTGTATTTAGCGTCCTAGCCCGCCCATGCATCAGAAGCTGTTCCGAAGGGGCAACAAATGACGTCACAGAAGCCGGAGTGTCGTGCTGTTGCATGTCGCGATCCTGGCGGTTGGGCGTAGAAATGCTGGTGAAAATCACGAGCCAAGGCGAGTGTCGCTGTCGTCACGGCGTCCCAACGTCTGGCTGCCTAAGCTTCCGTGGACTGCCCATTGGAGATCGACCTGCAGCAGAACAGGCGCCTACCACATACACCACAGCCGTTGGGACGCCGGCAGGATCGCGACCGGCGACAGCGTGACACTTGTATGACGTCATCAGGCGGAAATCGAGGGTCCGCATTTTTGGTCGCGGTAAACACACCAGTCGGAGACTTCTTCCAGGCACCATATAGTTCAGCTGCTTGCGCTCTCTTTGCTCCTACTGGCACCGAGCAAATGTGTCGGGCTGCGAATCGCACGGTCCGGAGTTCCATTCCTACCGAGTCGCTCGGTAAACCTCTCTTGTTGCTAATAATTATTCCTAAAAAAATTCTTACGTATGATTACGTATGACGAACTTTCTTCCAAATGCTTCTATATGGTCTACTTTTGCGGTGCTCCTGTGCATTCCTATGGAAAACCCGCGTGAATTTTGTCTCTCCGCCGGAAAATAACGTGAATAGCATTTATTATTTCGGTTGTACCGGATAGTATGTACATTTATTAATATTGTAAAAGTGTAATTGCTTTAATTACAGCATTTTTCTTTACCACTGAACGATGTTAAGCTTCGCTATATTTCAGGCCCAAACCTCTCTTCCATGGCAGATATGTAAAAACGAGCGACGAATCTAAGCAAACTAACGATCGAAAGAAATGTAGAGTGCGTTCAAGGCTCGCTATCATTCCGGTGGCGCTTATATATTGCTAATATGCCCGTCCTGTCACTTTATGAAAATGACTCCGTCGTGCATCTTACGATGGGTTAAGAAACATTCGAATGTAAAAAAAAAATAAAGTACGTGGGCTACGAAAGATGTCGTTTTATTATTTCCTATGTCGGGCAGTTTTTATCGGGCACCTGTTCTCTGACTCCTCCCTATGCCTGGTATGGGCTGTGTATGCTTTCTTTAATGTTGCCTTGACCTGCCCGTAACGCTTTTAAAGCGATTAGCTTAGGATATTCAGGCCACTTTAAGGTGTTTCTGGCCGTTTAGTTTTACCGCTAAATTTAGCGGAGAAAATGACGTCACATGGCTTGATGTTGCGTGACCTATACGCAAATTCAGTTCTCTAGATTTAGCGGGAAAATTGACGTTACGTGACCCCAAGAGAATTTAAGTTTTCCCGCTAAATTTAGGGGGAAAATGACGACGCCTTATGTCACATGACTTTTACACAAATTTAGTTTCACGCTAAGTTTAGCAGTAAAATCGACATGACGTGACCTCAACAGAAATACACTTTCCCAGCTAAATTTAGCGGGGAAAATGATGTTACCTGATGTCACGTGGCATATACACAACTTCAGTTTCCCCGCTACGTTTATCGGAGAAATTGACGTCACATGATTTCAACACTAGTTCAGTTTCCACGCTAAATTTAGTTTCCACGCTAAATTTAGTTTCCACGCTAAATTTAGTGAGGAAAATAACGTCATATGACTCGATGTCACGTGACCTCAACACCAATTCAGCTTTCGTGTTAAACATAGCGGAGAAAATGGCGCCACATGACTTGGTGTAACATGACCTACACACAAATTCAGTTTTCCCGCTAAACCTAGCGGGAAAATTGACACGTGACCGGCCGCGGCAATTTCAATAATGTCCCCAGCTAATCGCTTAATAAGGCAACATAGCTGGTTCTGTCCGAATTTTCAGCACACTCGAGGGTAACGCTTTACCCACGAAATGTAGCCCATATAATATTGTTAATATACGGCAAACAACCAAGGAACTTTACTCGGCAGCATGCTCGTTAACAAGTGGCTCAATAGCCAGTGTCCTGACGCTGAATGCGCAGCGAATTCCAGCGAGAGAATACGCTTTTTCGCAGCATATTCGCGCCATGAAGTCAAGACTCCACCTGGAGTACCGTTATTCTCCCAGACGAACCGATGACACGTCGACCACGCGCGCAGCGCAATATTGCCGCGCGCGCAGCTGATCAGGTACACAGCGCGCTCGTGGCCTAACGGCTATCGTACTTGCCTTCCACGCAAAAAGCCAAGGTTCGATGCCTAGCCGCGGGTACGAATTTCGGTTGACTCTGTAATGCAATGTTCTGGTAAATTTGAAAAACGAGTTGCTGATTCTAGGATAGAATGTTCTACGCGCCGAACCTTCTACGCCAATTGTTCCGGTAGCCCCACGCGTGTACAAAAGGGGCTCCGCGTGGAAAGCCGCAGCCAGTCTCGCTCCAGTGCTCGATCCTGCTGTTTCGTCGACATCGACGCCTGCGACGCTAACTTACTTCGATTTTACTTTAGGCACAAGTTTACCTTACTAACCGTTTAGTTTCTTCAGTTATTCTTTTCCTCGCCATTTGTCATTCGCGACAATATACCCATGCTCTTCAGACGGCAGATCCAACACGCTTTTTTAAATGAAGCCCGATAGGGCCTTTTTAAAATGTCCCGAGCGTATGTCGGGATTATAGGTGCACTTTCAAGAGGTATATAGATTAAAATTTTGTTTAGAACGTCTCCTTGCGTTATTGCAGTGGAGACAGCGAATAAAAGATACATGTTCTTCGCTTGTCTCTTTCTTGTCCCTCCGTCGATGAAGTGCGGTCTTTCTGCCTGCCTATACTTCGTTTCAGCCTAGGTCCGAGCGCGGCCGATGCTATGAGCCGAAGGGCCAATCAAACAGCGAAAGAAGCACAACGTCATGACGTGCTCTCTGCAGTTGATAGGACCAGCCGGTATTCGCTGTTTCTTTGTGCGTGCTCCTCCGCCGGCTAGTCCTATCAAGCGCAGAGATCACACCATGACGTTGCGCTTTTTGCGATGTTTGATTGGCCCTTCGACTCATAACATCGTCCGCGCTCGGAGATAAGGTGAACCGAAGTATAAACTCTCGGCGATTCCTATCTCTCTCAGCAGAGCGCGGGGAGGCCCTGTCACAAATACTAACCGAATATGCACCACTTTCAGAGTTAATCTAGTCACATCACATGACTCGGAGAAAGTTGCCATCCAAATTGTCCTGGTCGTTGTGACATCGAGCACAATGTTTCTCGTGCGTGTTGTTTAATCATAGGCCCGATTCTGTCTTCTAAACGTGTAGAGCTAGATACTAAACTCCTACTAGAGTGTATGTAGAGCTACATATGTAGAGCTACATACTAAACTCCCACCAGAGTGAGTGCACTACAGTAGTAGGTTCCGTGATAGGACAGTCTTGTTGTGTGTTTTGTCAAGACTAACATTGTTATTATGGTACAGCTTCTTAAAAAGCACTATGAAGTCTAAAATTATTTTTTTTCCTCAGGCGTCCAAATAAGACACGCCTGCCGCAAAATCAAATGCCCCCCCCCCCCCCCACACACACACACACACAAAAACAAAAGCATTTTTTTCTAAATAAGATTTTAAATCGCGAGACACATTTTGAGTTTCAAGCAGTTCCGAAGCAAGATTATATTTTCAAAATGTAAACCCTGAAAACCAAGTATGCCTTGAAATCGGTCAAATTAGTTTCGCAACGTAAATATAGAAAAAAATATATTTCTTTTCGGAGAATGTTTATATTTTGATACGTGTCCTACAAGATGTATTTGTGGGAGTTTACGCAGGTAACACTGTTCTTTAGGTCAGAGCTTGGTAGTTTTTTGTTTTAAAACTTTAAGGCCCTGGAAGCCGGTGACGTCAGAACGACGGCGAGCTCTGATTGGCTTTGATAGGGAGGATAGTGAGTAGACCTCAGTGCTAGATGCCTCGAGGTCTACCCACTATTTTTTGTTTCTGTCCGCGAATAAGAGGTCGTCGTTCTGACGTCACCACAACCCCCGTACAATAAGCAGACGAACTTGCGCTCCGCATAGACCCTTTTCAAGATCACATCAAGCAACCTTAGAAGTCGATATTTCTTCAGCACGACGCCTGTGATTGGACCCGAGTCCTCGCCGAACGCCGACGCAGCGCTAGTGCCCAATAGACGCTCAGAGTGCGTGCCCGAAACAATGGCGAACTCGAATAATATCCGCAGCGGCTACCAGATGGCGCGCACATTTGAAAAGGGTTTATTGAGGCGTTTTTCTGACGTGCTGCCTGGGCAGCGACCGTTTAAATGCTGCGGTTAATCCGTAAAAAGGCCGCTTCACGCGTGTGTACACAACTCGAGACGAAGCTTGCCCGCACAGAAAGCTTGACGGAGCACCGAGCCGGGGTCTTGCTCGGCCCTCGGTCCACCTCGGCACGGCGCGAAGCGGGATCCGGTCTTCGGGTCGGCGTCGCAAGGCGTAAGGGCTCCAATCTATCAGAGTTTCAGATCCGAGGATTACCAAATCGATGGGGACAAAATGAGCGCATTCGACGCCCGCGGCTTCTCCGACTTTGTATTGGCCGCTCCTGCCATCATTGATTTCTTTTCATAGATGATTCTTTCTCCGTGGGTTGGTTTCTTATTTATTTGATTGTTTTTTTCTCGTTTCACGTGTTTCTTAGAACGGGCTGCGTATGCTCGATGCTGGTCGTTCTGATTTCACGCCCTGCTGCAGCGCCGCGGAAATGTTTGTTTACCCCGCAACCTGTCATCGTCGGACTGTAAGCTTGAGGGATTTCTACAGTTTTTTTTTCTTCTTTTGATCTCATTTCATCGTGAGAATACTCAATTCAGATTTATGGGGGTGAAGTGGGTGCGAATGAACGGATTTACGCGCTTTGAAAGATTGAAAAGTTTTCGGACACTATATTTTTTTCTTTTAAAACCAACGGCGTGAGGCTGGTGTGGCGAGTTCAAATTTTCATATTTTTAATATTATACATTTATTGTAGACCTGTTGGGTGATATTATTTTGGTTGTGTTTCTTTGCGTTCCATCGAATATTTTTGTGAAATCGAATATTTTATGTAAACTTGTACTCCATGTCTCTACAGCCTTTCTTAGGTGTGAGCAGTTTTTATAAATAAATATATAAGAATATAGATGTAAGCCCAAAGAACTCGTGGGCAAAGACTAAAGGTATTAATTATACGAGCGCCTGACCTAAACGAACGAAAACCTTACAAGACATCACTTTTTTTTGTTGTCATTTTTTATGGAGAATTTGTTTTTTTGACTCGTGCGGTGACTTCGAGTAGAGATTCATCACCTTGGTCGGAGCGTCAAATGCGGGAGCGACCATATTTGACATTTTAACTCTGACCACGTGACGTCATGGCGTCGCGTGAACTAAGGACACGCGACTCCTGCGAACGGAGTTTCCTTCGACAGGAGTACGGTGGAAGCCAAAGCATTTGTTCATTTCCGTGGTTTATTAAAATAATTATTTATAGCTGGAGTCGTAAATACGCATACTGAATTACATTATTGTTGTATTTGCAAATAACTTGATTCGTGTTGCACTAATAACGGGCAGGCGAATTGGTTTCTTCGTTAATTGATTCATCTTTAACGTATACATGAACAGAAAATATTTTCCTTGTTGGGAGCGTACAATCACTGACCCAGCTGATGTATGTTTACTACAAGTGCGGCTGCTTTACACACTTCCGATTGGTGGCAACCGAATGCACAAAAGCCGATTTTTAAGTCTCTTCTGACTGCCTACGACCGGTTGCGCAGCAGTGCAGCGGGTCGTAAGCAGACACAAAAAGCTTAAAAACCGGTGGTAGCGCAATTGGTTTCAACTAAACGCAAGTGTGTGAAACAAATCGAGCGTTCACTCTTTGTGAACCAGTGAACGTATATTCTCAATGAGAGAAGTATTTCCAGTTCTACAGCCCGTGCTATAGAACTGAAAATTGATGTTGTAAAACCGTCCGCTGTACAGCACCAAGAAACAAGACGTAAAAACAGGCCACTGTTGACCATGTGAAAGCTTCGGGAAACGCTCAAACTACTGCGTAAAGATCTCGGAAATGACGGCGTATAATAATGAGTAAAAAATGGATAATGATATGTAGACTTCCGTGTTTTCGATAAATACAGACTGACCTCGAAAATTATCCCGCGAAACTTTTTTATCAAAATCGGTTAAAGCCAAAAAAACCCAAATCGAAACTGCCCTTAAATGAGAACAAAAATGTTTCACAGAAAGAAACGTTTAGCTAGAGTTTTATTTTGTGCTGACCCAAAATGAACTGTCCGCAATGACGCTGATTTCTTCGGGGATCACACGGCTTACTTTGTTTTCTTCTCTTATCGGTACCAGGTCGATTTTCAAGGATTCCTACCACGTACATGTTTGCTGGAGAATGGCAACCCTACGTTAGTATCTTGTTTTATTCAGCATGAGCCCCAATAAAACCAGACTTTTTGTCCGACAGCAAAAATTGACACCAAAAACCACCGAATATATAGGGGACCATAAACTCCGAAAGAGCATCCGCAAAGTCGCGGCAGAACCCCCCCCTAAATTTACACTCGTCGAATGCGTTCGAAGGCCCAACGCCGGACGCCCGCGTTCCGTGTTTTAGCAGTCCGACGAGAGGAGTGTACCACTCCCTTGTGTAATGCCCGTAAGGGCCTTCAAGGATAATAAATGATGATGATGATGATGATGATGAAGACCAGAGCAGCTAGGCTTTAGGTGTACCCACTAATCATACCAACCAGAGCTCGGCGTCCTGATGTTTCCGCTGGCTCTCCTCCTCGCCATCACTTTCTCGCCAAAGTGTGTTGTGTGCATGTTTAAGTCGCAGTCACACTGGTAATGCATCTTACACAGCAGACATGATGACAGGAGTGTCTCCGGTTGCGCCACAAGCATGCTCGAAGCCCATCTTCATACATCTGTATGCTTTCGACATGTTTTCCGACAGTTTCTTGTGTACAGTGTGACATGAAAAGCATACGATAAAAAATACGCATCAGACACTGTGCTCAGACTGTATGTTGTATGACGTACTGTCAGTGTGAGCGTGTTTGATGCTCACACTGACAATAGTTAGTCAACCTCAATTTGCGACTGATGTCTCAGCTATAGATGAAACAATTTGCGATTGCGGTGTAACTCCTAGCCTGGGGTCTTTAACGTGCATCACGCAGTAGTAGTACACGACCGCACGCCGGTATACGATGCTCATCCAGGTCGAAACGGGCATGGGCGGGGATTGAACCCAGGATCCCTGGGTTCTGCAGCGCGAGCTTTCGCTCCACGTGCTCCGAGCTGTTGTGCGGTAGCGCTCTCGTCCGCCGATTCCCTCTTCGCGGTCAATAGAGAAAATATAAAAAAACGGAGGTTTATCGAATTGAAAATAAAAATAAAAAAGCGGGACCATTCAACCGTTGTCCTGACACTAAAACTCTAGGAAGATCGCGATGCCTCTGAAGCAAAGGGAGGGAGCCGAGATCCCACCCGAACGAGAACCCCTCGGCTCCGATATGGCGGGAACTCGGGGTTCGTCCCTGCATCTGGCGGCGTTTCCGGTGTCACCACTTCCGCTCCTCGGACCGTACCCACGGCGACCCGTCCCGGACAGGCTCCCCTTCTTCGATTTTTCTCTCCTCGTATTTGGTGTGAAGTCTCCAGTTGTCGTCATGTTCTTTACTGTGTTCGCGTGAAACCGGATCAAAGAAGGGGGTGCAAGAAACGACCGGCAACAATGAGAGAGAGAGAGAGAGAGAGCGGAGCTTCTGTTCGGAGAGTCGAATAAGTGGTTTTGTTTTCGGTGCTGGTGCACTCGACAGACTATGCCCTTTTAAATGGCCACTCCTCCTCTGCTGCAGTTGGACTACGATTCGATTATGCTGTGAGGAACTAAGGGAGAAGAGGAGACGAGAGCTTGCGGTGTCGTTAGGGTGCCTAGTTCTGATTGGAAAGATGCAGTCGCACTAGTGTGGAAAGAGCGCTATCCTTTTTTTTTTTTTTGCATTTCTGTCTATTTGTGGCACGTATCAAGCGAAATAAAATTCAGCTGTGCTCGAAACTTTTCGTGTATGTGTGCTCCTTTGCTTACCTGTAGTCTCGGCGTCATGTTACATCTAAACCACCCCTATTGAAAAAATATCATTTGTATGAGAAATGTCTGTGTCCAATAAACACATATGAATCATACAAGATATATTGGAACATATAAGAACAATATAACAACTATATAAGATATAGAAGAACATATAAAACTATATAAGAAACCTGTGAGAAGTTTCTTATATGGTTCTCATATGTTCCTATATATTATATAGTTCTTATATGGCACTTATATAATTCTTATATGTTCTTATATATCTTGTATGATTCATATGTGTTTATTGGACACAAGACATTTCTCATACAAATGGCTTTTTCACTAGTGACATACGCTGCTCTGGACAAATTATCTAACCTGTGCAATGATAAACAATCCCTTCATCCGCGGCTATGTAAGTGAAGCAACCCCGAACAGAAGGATTCCTTTTGATTTTTGAAGATGCAACTTGGATTTCTCCCAATTTACAAATGAAGTAAAACCAATCTTTGATTGCCTATTTGTTAAATACTTCTAGATAAAGAATCACGTAGGATTCAAGGCAGTTATTAGCGAGCTTTTGTACAACCTTGCAGGAGACGCCTAATCACTGCTTTTTAACCTTCCAGATTTTGCGACGCAACTGCGCACCCTTGCACTTCAAAATCTTTGTCAGTTTTGCAAATGAATTGACGCTGTGTCATAACGCTGATTAAGTTTTGTTTGTTTGTTATCTCTGCATCTCGGAGTCTACTTTCTTTATGTTACACATTTAAATCCTTTAGACAGCGTGAAAAAATCATACAGCTTAGTAAATACAATTAGTTGCGAACAGAAAAGTGTCAGGGAACGGGACAAGAAAGGCTTTCATGTCCCGCTTTTTATTTTTGCAGAATGGACCAACTAGTTCTCCTTTACATTCTATAACAATTAGTTGTTTGGTCAAAAACACCCACTATGTAGGCGACTCATTGTTCCTTCAATAAAAAGTAGCGACAATATTAATCTCCAAATAAATCACCCCATGCCGCACTTTCCAATTTATAAATCGCGTTTAGTGTGAGTGTATATGAGTGTGTGTGCGTGTGTGTGTGTGTTTGTTTATTTTCGTTGGTGTGTTTAATAGAACGGTGCGACTTATATGCATTGTTTTTTGTGTATTTTTATAAGCATGGACGTTAACTCTGAAAATTTGCCAAGGGGGTTATATTTCATGTTTGACTCGTTGACAATAATATTGAAACTTGCTCTCGTTTTCGTGTACATTGCGATCGTAATACATATATGCTGACTTTTTTATTCTGTTCCGCCGCGCCGATCGTACAAATATATCGGTTCAACTTATATATACCAATTTTTTTAACCACCGGCCTTTTATTGAAGGGTGCGACTTAATGCAAATGTGCGAGCTACAGACCGGAAATCGCGGTAAAATTCCTTAAATATCATGTTTTCATTCTAAAAAAAGATGTTAAATAGATGCACATATTTTTCAAGTTTCCTATTTTTTATATATAGATATTTCGGGGTGGAAAATGCTGTGGACTCCGCTTCGCTTACCCATGTCTTCCCATAATCGTCGTGAAATCAAGACCTGTTCGCTCGCCCAAAACCAGAGAAGAGGCGGCCTCAATGCGCGGGCCTACATTTCTCGGACGCAGTCAGCTTCCCGGGGCTTCCACGGGCGGGCTGCAAACGAAAGGACCTTGCCGCCACCGGTAACTGGCCGTGGCCCAAGAGGGAGCATCACGCACGCGCATGCATCGGGTTCGTCGTGCGCGATCCCGGCGAGTGTGACGGTCTCGCTCAGCCGCGATTAGGCCATTCGTCTTGCTGCGGCGGACCCTGGCGGCCCGCCGAACACGTGGCAATCGCGCCCGGCGGCCACCTATGCTCCCTTTCATACTAAGTTCCACTTTGTCCACAGAGTTCAGATGCGTACCCCCCCCCCCCCCCCACACACACACACACACAAAAACAATCCTTTTTTTTTTTTCTGGTAAGCCTTTGCGTATGCATTTACCATCTCTACTGACCTTTACTTGCTGTAGTCGCCATTAACAGAGGGTGTCGTGTTGCAGGACCAACATTGTCAGCACCTGTCTCTACGCGTATTTCGAATTTCTGACGATTTGTGTTTGAGCATTGTAAACGTACTATGGGTCGTAAACCGATAGAACGGTGCGATGTCAGTGTGTTGTGGCGGGTGGAAAAACGTTGGTATGCCGTTGGGTTGCCCTTCATTTGTAGTTCACAGACCGTCCTCCAGGCGGCGCTCATGACTGGAAAATGGGGTCCATTGATTTCTTATTCCCCCCACCGCCTGCGATGCCTTTCAAATCGACTGTGTTCGTGAGTCGATTGCAAACTGTTCGAATGCAAGCCAAGAACCCCCCCCCCCCCCCAACAAGTCGACCACGACCGCCCCCACGTATAGACCAACTCAACCGTCTAACGCCACATTTCACGCCTCCAGGACCAGGTTTCTGCGCTGCCGCAGTGCCCACATCTTGTGTAATGTGAACGCGGGCTTGTTTGTAAACAGTGTGTCGGCGTATAGTCCGTTAGAACTTAAGCTGACAGTGCGGTTGAAGCTACGTGCTCGTTGGACCTATCTTGGGTCGTATATGTTTCGCCACGGTTCACGCTCCCTCCCATTCCCCCGCGCAAGAGAGCGGGGTGAGCTGATTGATGAAAAGGAGGCGGTTAATTGGTCCGGCGAGCAGGTAGCTACCCCTGCACTATCGGCGTATGCAGAGTGAAGGGAAAGCAAACTTGTACGCATAATGCCCCAGGGATCTATTTTCTGAGCTATATATCCCCAGGATCTATTTTGGGTTATATTTTGCGACCTCTCCTTTTGAATGGTGAAAATAATTCCTGGAGAAGGAGAACAACAGGGACAAAGGACATGCACAAATCTCCAAACACAGCTAGGTGACTGGTGCGCGACCGAAAAAATCCGCCTGGTCCGGATATCGAACCCGGGACCTCTCCATTTCCAGTGGAGCGCTCTACCAACTGAGCTATCCAGGGGTTAGACATCAGTAGAGCAAACAGGTTTTTATCAGCTGCCACCAGCCTTACACCAGTGTTAGGCTGAGCTAACCCCTAGTTAGCTCAGTTAGTAGAGCACTTTACTAAAAATGGAGAGGTCCCGTGTTCAATACCCAGACCAGGCGGATTTTTTCGGTCGCGCGCCAGTCACCTAGTTGTGTTTAGAGATTTCTGTTTGTCCTTTGTCCCTCTTGTTCCCTTTCGCCAGGAATTATTTTCACCAATCTTGTGCAACTCGCTTGCACCTTTGCATTTAATTGCATTATAATCACTCCTTTTCAACATTTACGTTGATGAAATTGACAAGCTTTACTTTTCCTCGCGGGTATTTCAGCACATCGACCATAGAGCTTTGGTTTTATCTGGCATTGACGAGGTCGAAGCTACATCATCTTTTCAAAACGACATAATCCACCTAATGGCGTGGTTCGCTAGCAACCAAATTTTTGTAAATGTCAATAAAACAAAACTAATGTGCTTTCATGATTCGTACCAAATTATAAAATTTTCGGCCCCTTAATTATTCCTCTATCCACGTGTGTGAATATGCCAGAATATGCGAATATGCGACCAGAATATGCGACATCTACAAAGTATCTGCGCGTACTTTTCGTTTGCCCACACCGGGTGTGGGCACTGCGCGTGCGCAGAAACCAGATTCGTCTAAGGCGAAGCATCTGCGCATGTGCAGTGCCGACAGCAGCGCCACCGCAGTGGCGTGACGTCAAAGAGCTGAGTTGGTCTATACTCCGTTGCGCACACAAAGTTCGAGAGCAGCCGACGCAAATATCGGATGGAGAAAATCAAGCAGCATCTAAAGTGCATCATCATGGCGCTCGTCGTCTTTGTGCGTTTCCTATCAGCGGCTAGACCAACCACGCAGAGAAAAAAATATCCCTGCTTCATGTCGCATTCCCTGTGCCTGGTTGGTTTTAGCACGCGAGCATGGATGGATGGATGGATGTTAATGGCTATACCATTTGTAACGGGGGGTAGCTTGCGCCACCTGGCCTAAGTCTGATAAGGCAAACTTTTTTGCTAAGCAACACTGCTCACATATAGACCTTTTCATCCTCCTCCGCATGGGCGCTGCCATCTTGAAATCACATGACGCGGCAGCCATTAGATTGCTTCAACTTGTTGTTCCGCTCTCCCCTCCGCGCCTTGGCGGATGAGTTGTATTCGTGTTTTTCGTCGCGTTTCAGCACGCTTTCTTGCCTTACTTCGGAAATTGTAGTCCGTTACGTCTACTCGACGACTAAGACATCACGATTCTTCAAAGGTCCTTATGACAACTGAGGTTCGTTTACTAATAGTAGCGGAGCATTCTCAGTAAGAAGCGCGTATATTTATATCACGCATTTTGATCGGAAGGAGCGCAAGGAGACTATCTGTATTTCCAGGGAGTATCGTTCTTCGTATTCATGATATATCGAAAACAGTTTCTTTCGATTATGTGAGGAAACTCGCGGAGAATATAGACAACGAACGTTTAACTTGTATTTTATCTGATGCTTGAAGTAATGGTACGTCAACATCAGGCGATATGTTTGTTCCTAATGTCGCACCTACATGGGGTGTATGGGGTTCTTAAGTCTTTTTTTGCGACGTAAACATTCGGTTGGTCGGTTTACTTATGAAGTTTAAGAAATTGAGTACCGTGCTCGCTCCCATTTCAACAGTGATTTATTAATTATATTTAGATAGCTTGTGCCATCCACTTAATTTATTTTAACACAAAGGTTGGGACTTCCCGCGTAAGAAACTGCCACAGACACCTGACAGTAGCGAGTTTTAAAATAACGTGCACAAAGAAATAACGTCGTTCCTATTTGGAAATCCAAAACGTAGTTTGGGTTCGGCGCATGCGCAATAAGGACGACTTTTTTTTTTTTTGCGTACTCTGTTTTAACTTTTGCCAGCATCTGGAATTAACGATTTTTGAAGCCAGAAAAAAAAAAAAGCCGTCTGGATTACAATTACTTGAGTCCAGGATTGTCGATGGTGAATAGAGGTTTACTTTTGGTGGCTGGCGACGCCGAAATTTAGAAAGCGAATCTGTAGAAACAAATGAATATTTGTTCACACAGGTCCGTGAAGTGGTGCTATAGTGCTAGACTTTAGCCAAATTTTCCGAGGTATTTCTGCTCCTGTGCCTTTTAATTTTATTTGGCCAATTTTACGGAAGACAAAAGGCAGATTTAAATTGATGGGCCTGCCACCTATATCGTACCTTGAGTAAGCAAATGTTAATATAAAAATAATTTATTTCCTAGGGCCAATATTGCGAAATGCTGCTTCTGAGTACTTTAACAAAGTTGATAATTAAAAAAAAATTCTACTCGGCCTGTCAAGACATGCACGAGTACTGAATATAAAAAAAGAGGCCGAGACGATACTACTTGTTTATATCAATTATCTGCGTCATTACACGATACGTTTTTAGTCTACGAAGTTCACTAAAAGTTGGGTGCCCACGAAAACCAAACAGTGAGTAGTAAACTTGCGAGCTCATCTGTTCTAGCCGATTCAGCACATTACTAATCAAGGTGTCGATATGATTCTTTACATTCACGTGTTAGTCTCTTCATTAGTTTGCTTTCCCGGAGACTGTTGTCATCGGGTACGGCCGTAGACGATGGTAATCTTCCCTCTACATCAGTCAGGCGTTTCGCAACCAACCATAAACAGATCATCGAAGGAGTTGGTAAAAAAAGCCCGCAATCAAGGCTAAAATACACCTCGTAGTCCTCAAAGTGGCTCAGTACCACTGTTTCATTAGTTTTGTGCTATAAGGAAAATAATCGTATCACCAAATTAGGCAAAAACAACGTAAAACAGCAACATAGCCGCGTTCACGTTGGAACCAAAACCAACCAAATTGAAGCAACCGAATGGCGCCGAGCGCGTCAGCGCCCTCTATCCGCCGGTGAGGCATCTATTAAAATGAGAAGGTCTATAAAAATGGGAGCAGTGTTGCTTAGCCTCACTCTCTAAATTTCGGTTCCCTAAATGCGTGAAACTTTTCTCGCCGTTCCCCGGAAAAAACATGCTGCACACAACGTGTTCAAAAGATTTACTTCGTCCCTTCGCTTAGCAGTAGACCGTGCATACGTCGTTATCATTTGTCAAGCGTAAATTCGGCACACTTATTGTCGATGATCCGTTATTACTGTTTCTGTTAACAAGACAAAGGGGAGAAAATTACACGTCGCCCTTTGCTCTTCTCTGTCGCGTCGCGCATCCCAAATTTCCCTTTCCCCGCCTTTCCGTCTCAGAAACGGCGGTACTTTTTTTTTTTTTTTTCTCGTAGTCTGTGGAATGTTTTGCCTTGCTGTACACAGCGCGACACTCTTAACACGAATAAGCGATTTCCATGCTGTTAGATAGTTTTTCTCCTCAAATTTAACCTTTGCCATAAGAATTAGGAGCATATCGGAAACTCTTAATTCAGGGCATCATTCTAAGTGGTAAGGTATGGTGTCCGTCAAAAAATTATCTGACCAAAACGCAAAAAAGCGCTGATATCGCGTTCGCGCCAACAGTATTGCGCAGTGTACTATTGCGAACAATATGAGCCGAATCAGTCCCTCGTGCTCCTCGGCGTACCTTTCAGTTTTTTTTTTAAGAAAGAACTGTGGAACTAGAACAAGGAACGGCCCCCAAAATTAATATCTTAGTACTTCGGGCTATTTGACAAACATGCCTTCTAGATTTTTTTGATAGAGCTGTGGTCAAAACTAGGACCGGACTGCGTAGTTAATTTCTTATACAGTCATGTCTCGTTAATATGGACCCCGTTAATATGGATACCCCGCTATATGGACACCATTTTCGGGGACGAACTGGGAAAATACATGCATTTTTGTCTCGTTAATATGGACAACTCACATTACGGACGATTTTTTGGGGGAACGGGGGCGTCCATATTAACGAGACATCACTGTACAGTGCTCAACGAAACGAAATGGGCCAGCGGAACGCGTGGCCTCCAGAACTTGCTGCGCCATCTACCGATAAAAGACGGGCTGCCTGGTGACGCGAGTCGCACATGCGCAAAACTGATACGAGCGCTCAGCGGCTGTTCGCACACAGGCGCGCAACCCCCGATAATCTGCGCAGGCCTTGATTTTGCGGAGTGACCACGTTTATTTTTCCTCAGAGACACTGTCGTGATGATGTGCATGAGTTTATCTTGCTTCAAATATATAAAAAAGAAAAGATAAAGCTTCATTTTTTATTCCATAAAAGATTGATGAGCCAGCGCGTCCGGCCTTTTGCAGCTATAATATATTAATGCAGATAGTTTTATTTTTTCGTGGTTTTATTCAATTTTAGCGAGCGTCTGACAGTCATTAAAAAGCGTGTGCTGTGTCAACATAGTTTATTTGACATGTTACACAATGCTGCGCCTACCAGAAAAAAAAATAATATAAGTAACGTGCTTGTCTTATTATCAGCACCTTACTCTAATATTTGCAGAACTCTCCATTGGCTTCACAAATAGCATTCATGCGACGCGGAAGGGATTCATAAAGATTCACCACCAACTCTGGACATTGCCGCAGCCTGTCCCATTCTTCCTTCACAGCATCCCATAGCTGGTCAGTCGTGACGGAGTGAAGTCCTCGCCGCGATAGCTGGATCTTCATGTTTCCCCAGATGTTCTCGATGGGGTTCATGTCAGCCCCTTTTGGGGGGCCATGGCATAACCGCCACTCCGCGTTCCTCTAGAAGATCACGCACACGATTTGACTGATGAACAGGACAAAGGTCATGTTGAAAAAAAAAGCATCCGTCAGGGAAAGGTCCCTCAAGAACGTAAGGAATGAGCTCGTGCTCAATGACGTCGCAATACGTTTCGGAGTTAAGCCTCTGGATTCTTACAAGTGGACCAAGTCCTTCCGCTGACAATGCCCCCCAGACGTTAACGGTTTGTCGCCCACTCCTGCCCACACGCTGCAAGTAAGGGGCATCATACCTGAAACATCAAAATCACAAATTATAAGATCCGGCTTGTTAAAAATTGTCGTGTTGCTCAAAAGTAACATACCGTGCACCTCGCGGTCTCCAAACTTGTTTTCCTTGGTGCCAGTGAGTTGAGAAAGAGGACTCGTCGCTGAAAACAACGGTTTTCCAGTCTTGAATCGTCCATGATGTCTTTTCCATGGCAAACCGCAGGCGGATATCTTTGCACAGCGTGGGAACAGCCGATGAGCGCTCGTATCAGCTTTGCACACCTCCGACTCGCGTCACCAGGCAGCCCGTCTTTTATTGGTAGATGGCGCAGCAAGTTCTGGAGGCCACGCGTTCCGCTGGCCCATTTCGTTTCGTTGAGCACTGTACTTCGGGCTATTTGAAACACTGAGCTTGTGGGAACCGCAGAGGCAGAAAACGACCGGATCGGGTGTTTGAATTCATATTGTCTGCGGGCATACATACAGACGTACGAGGCATCAAAGAAGAACATCAGCGTTCGTGTGAATACACCAGACCGGTCGTGCTATATAAAACTAGACGCCCTAATACTCCCTTTTCAGAAGTGCGCGCCATCTGGTAACTGCTGCGCCAATTAGCCGAGATCGCCAATATGTGGCCACGCACCCATGAGCGTGTATCGGACACGAGCGCTGCGTCACCGTTCGGCGAGTACCCGGAGCCAATCGCAGGCTTCGTGCCCAAGAAATGCCGCCCACTAATAATGCCTGTCGGGGCCGAAGTCCCAACATGGAGGATCGAGCCTCAAAACGCCACCGAAATGTTTTTTTTTTTTTTTCTGGCTTTCTGGCTCGGGTTTTTTGATACGATTCCCGGGAGATGTGTTTCAACTACCCAAAGTGTTTGCTTACTTAGAACTTAAAATCCATAACGGGTTTTAGAGCTGAGAAGTTGGGCATTTGCGTGGGGTAGAACTTGGTGGTAGTAGTCGTTGGAACCGCTGTGCTGATTGATTATCATCGAGAACATCGCATCCCACCTCAGCCAACAAAGAACACGCACGCTGCACGGGTCTACTTCTGAGTGCTCGAGAGTGGAAGATCGCCTCGTCAATGACAAAGGACATTCAGAAGAAGTTCTCGCCGAGGAAAGGCCTTTGAGGCCAAGTTAAGTGCGCTCCGACGGGGGTTCTCGGAAGGAGAAATAGCCTATATTACTATGTTAACCGGTAGTTAAAAAAAAAAAAAAAAAAATATATATATATATATATATATATATATATATATATATATATATATATATATATATATATATATATATATAATAAAGTGCAGAGTGAGGGAAGTCCGAAGCATTCAATTATGCCTCCGCAGTCAGTGAAATCACGGCATTGGTCAATAGGAATGACGAAGAACTCATCATAAAGCATGAAATATCAATCAGTCAATGCGTACTTTTTTATTTATGGCCTTTAAGCGAACGGAGCACCTGACAAAAATACGGCCAGAGGCAGCCTGACGTGGTCTGAGGACCACCTAAAATTGATCAGCAGGAGAACCATTCGAGAAATACAAAAGAAAATTACACATAAAGAGATATGTATACGGCGAAGAATTGAAAAATAATACAATAAAAAGTCACATACTTTCAACTTTTAACAGCATTATACGAAGCAAAGCAGAGTCCCATTGCAACTTTGACATAATAAGCATCTACTATAGAAAGAAAAAATTGCGCGAAACAAAAATTGTACAAAAATACCAATCGACGAAAATCAAATAAATATGAAAGTGAGAAAAATACAACTATATGCGAAATGAAAATTACGCGAAACCAAAATTCTATACCAAGACATTATACACCAATATTCGAAACGTGCTGTTTGTTCTGTCCTTTCTGTGTAACTCTTTCCTAAAATTGTTCTGCAATACCAACGCGATCCTTAAAAAACAGTGACAGAATCAGATGCAAGAAAGAATTTCTCCCCTTTTTTCTTAATTAAAAAGAAATGAAGAGAAATCAATCAGAGGTTACTTTTTCCCCATATTATAAATACCAATATTATTATGGAAAAATAATTGAGTAATAAATTACTAGTAACTATAGCTAGTACGAGCTCGGGGAATTATTCATTTTTGCGAAGGACTGGTGTTTATACGATGGGGATGTTCGGGGAGCCTCTAAATCTTACATAAAAACAAAACATGCTCAGGAGATAAAAAAAAAAAAAAATGAAAGCCGCAAGGCAATCTGTAGTTATACATGTTTTTTTTAAATATTGATTCTTTTATATTTAATAAGCAAAGGTTTGGCGTGAAAGATATTACTCATTGTCAATATAACGAAGCACCTTTTTTGAAGTAACATAAGCTTTTGTGTGATTTTTAGTAGTTTTTTGCCAAACCAGATGACAGTAATTGATGTAAGGCTGAAATAGTGAGTGGTAAATTTGTAATTTAATATTAACTGGAAAAACCGCTGCAGTCTGACATAATTTCGACCATCCTCGACAGTTTCATTGCTAGATGATCAACATGATCACTCCACTAAAGATATCAAGAAAACAATATTCCGGGCGTTTTATGTTGTTTACCTAACTCAATTGGTTCAGTGTCTTTAGTAATATTATGATTAATGGATAGATCTTTGGTTTTTGGTAAAAAAACTACAGCTTTTGTTTTCTGGATGTTAATTATAAGCCCATTGTTGTTAGACTATATAAGGAACTGCCTAAGAACATCGTTTCCGTCTGCTTACAATTTTTCCACACTTCTTTCAGCAAGAAATAGGCTTGTATCATCAGCGTATATTATGTATTCTATTTTTGTTTGTTGTTATTTGTAATAATAATAATATATATAATAAATGACATTGGTCTAAAAACACTACCCTGGGAACACCGCTTCTTATGTTGAAAAGAGGCGATGCATGAACACCGATTACAACAGATTGCCTACGCTACCAGAATATAAATATGGGAATATGATCGCTGATATCACTGTTATTTGTACAAGCATAATTGGCATTTGTGCTAATATTGTTAATAAAAAGCTAACGGGCACGTGGATAGAAAATATATATTCTAGTGGGAGACTGGATCATATTCATAAAATCGTTTAAACTTATTATGTTATCTAATTGTGATGATGAGTTCGAGTGTAGCGGTGTGTTTACGTTAAATTCTCCTCCAAGTAAAAGGGTTAATTTATTTTGCGATAAAAATTCAAGACATATATTTTAAAAAAGAGCTGTACTTATCACAACATACCGATGTCGGCCTATAAACTAAAGAGAAAGTTAAGTTGGTATTGAAAAGAACTTAGTATTTAGACGTCATCTGTCATTTCAGTATACATTGCCAGAAGTTTAAATCGAATGTTTTGTCAAACGTAGGTGGAAACAACTCCACCGCGTTTCCCATGACGATTCAAATAAAAATGATAATAGCCTTGCAAAACATATATATCATCTTCATCGTGATAGAAAGTTTCGATTAGCATAAGAACGGCGAACTGGGATAAAAAATAAGAGCGTCATGTATCAAATTCATCCATTTTATTTCTGAGGGAGCCCGCATTAAGATAAAATGCAGACAGATAGTTTTTAGTTTGTAAGCATTGCATTATGATTACGTTGAATAACAAAACACAGTCGCGATACCGCGTTTCTATGTAAAGTGATTACACCTTTATATCAGTATACCTAACAAAGTGTAACGAGGTCATCTACATTCACAAGTTGAATAACAGTGGCACTGTCACTCTCTTATGTGAAGAGCTTGCCATTTTTAACCAAGACAAATTTTCATTGAAATTCGTGCTTCCTGCCGATTGCTTTTTTCAAGCAAACGCTTAAGTGCTGGGCATAAAGGCTAATTTACAAAAACTGACAGAGCCGGCGAGATGCCTAAAACAACGAAAACGAGACGCCCGCTTATTTATTTATTTTTTTTTTATTTTTTTGCCCTGCTAGGTACAGCATTGCGTTTGCGGCAACTAAGAAGTGATGGGGCCCTAATCTGGACACTTGGCGAAAAAGTCTGCGAGAAATCCGGCGGCTATGATTGGCCGGTGCCAAGGTCAACTGCGTCGTCGGCCAATCAGGGCCGTCAAATTTCTCGCCAACGTTTTTGCCAAGTGTCCAGATTAGGGCTCTTGGGCAATGATGTTACTTTCTCCAGCGATACGTGTCGGTACACGATAAAACATTTCGACGTCGGAGTGCGTTATCGGTTCACCGATTAGGTCTCCAATATTAGTCAGAAAGATTCCTCGATCCTCATTGTCACCTTTGCACTGCCTGTAATCTCTACGTATCCGTTTCCAGTCTATTCTTCGTAGAGTAAGAGCCTAGTCTTGCACAGTCTCACCCCTTTCTGCAGAGCTTCGTTTGTTTAAAATAGCTTTTCCTATTATTTTTATAATTCGTGGTTTTCCTTTAAATCCATGCCCGCTTTTTTTTTTTTATTCTGTTCCAAATTGCTGTTCATGAAGTCCATACTAGTCTTAACACCACACAGGTCAGCTCTGATCTTCCTATCACGCGAGTCTTTCGGCGTCCTAACTTATTTCATTAAGGCCTCTTTTAACTCAGTGAACATTTGGTAACGTCCTCTGGCATATCGTAAGTATGCTACAAATGTAGCAACAAACGGCACAATACACTCTATTGTACTCATCAGCTCATAAGCCTCGCATTGCATTTGCTGTGATTGACTATAATCTGTGTTATTTAATTATATCATCTGTAATAAGTAATGCTGCACTATGTCTTCTCCTCTGCCGATTTGTTTTGTGCGCTTATGGTTTTAAAGTTATCTATCAAATAGCCCGGCTAACCTTTTTATTTCACTTTAGCTCTAATACCGTTATTTGTTTTTGTTTTAGGCTGGAACGCCAGGAAGGGCAAGGTCCAAAGAAGACGAGATTCTCTTCTGTCTGGGCTTAGCACCCGGTTCCAGCACTCAGCAGAAAAAGAAGACAAAACGAGGCAGCAAAAAATCGCTCACGAGTGTCAATGCGACATCGGACATAAACCGAATAATGCAAGCTGATAGCGCACAGGAAATACATGTGCGGTGTTGCGGTGGAGGTCTGAGGGTCCACCGCGAGGTCTCGCAGTTGGTGTGGTGTCTACCCCGGCGCTGTTTTTCGTCTCTCCCCGAACTAGCCGACAAAGGTGCCAGGCGTCGATCGATTACGCTCAAGCGTCGGAGGTCAGGTTTCCTGAACGAGCGCGGTGGGATACAGGCAGTCTGTAGGCCAGATTGCCGCACAGATCCTCTTTCCCTACGCGTTGGGCAACACCAGGGTACGATATGCGTCGTATAGGTACTTGCATTTTTTGCACCCAGTCACGTGGGGTCTAACTTTGATTGCCGTCACGAGTGAAGCGACGCTACAAAGCAGAGTGGAACTTTCTACAATTACAATTACCCGGCAGTACACTTTACGCTTTTAATCGAAAAACACCGCGATAAACATCCGTCGGTGTCAAAAGGTAGTGAAATCATTTTAATCCGAAAAACACCGATAAACGCCCGTTGATCTCAAAGATGGACTATAGATTAAAATTGAACACCACGGATTTCTCGAAATGTTTGATTCCCCTAGGACTGTGTTCGCCGAAACCCTACACTCTTGGACTTCAACTCTTTGCTTTTCATTAGATTTTATTTAACCATGGGCACGGCGGGGCCCAACTTACGCCGGCGTCGGTGAGACTGTTCATCCCCACCGACGCCAAAAAGCGACCTTCGACTCGCTTTTGGCGTACGTGAGGATGGTCGGTCTTGCCAACCCCCTCCCCTGTAGTACAGCCCCCGCCCCTTTTTTTACTTTTTGTTGTTTCTTCTTCTGCAACTCGCTCCTTTATTTTTTCTTAGGAAGGTGCGCCGCCACCTAAGTCGTGTCCCTTTTTTTCAGTGCGGAGATCAAGTCGTCTTCTTCATGCGCAGGAGTTGCAGTGACGTCAGAACGACGCCGAGCTGTGATTGGCTTCGGTTGGAAGGGGGAGGGGGGGGGGGGGTTAGACCTCAATGCTAGATGCTTTGAGGTCTACCCACTATTTGTTTTCAAACAGCCAATAAGAGATCGGCGTTCTGATATCATCGCCACCATGGTGCAAGAGGCAGACGAACTTGCGCTCCGCATTGAGACGTTTTAAACAACAACATTCGTTTGTGACATTCATCCGAAACCAATCACCGAAATACATCGATATTTAAAAAAAATACTACCCAAAAACCTAGGCTTTAATTATACCTAGTATTTCGTGTTTCAGATATATGTCGAGAAGGCACGAAAATTAGCCCCTAAAATAGTTTCATAAAAATTGGGCGAAAAAACGAATTAGAGCTGTCCTTGAATGGGAAAAACCCATGCTCAAGCTACATGGAAAGAAAATCTTTGTGTAAAGCTTTCTTTTGTGTTGACCCAGAACACAGTCCTCAATGAACTGTGAGTGAAGCTTCTTCCTTCAAAACCAGACATCTTATCTTGTTTCTTTTTTTTTTTTTTATGACAATGAATGAATGTCCATTGTCGAATTTTATCTAGCTCTTAAAGAGGTCCTCCGATAAAATTTGATGGTCACCAATTCGCCTCATAATTGGTACGACATATTAATTGTTGGGCTCGACAATTGAACGATTAAGTTTTCAATATTTCGATTGGGCAAGTGTTGCAAATATTTGCGGGGAAAGAAACATATATGTTTGAACATTTTGCGTTTGTATTCATAAAAAATGCTAAAAGAAAAGGTGTGGAGTTTCGACACTTTTTTAACTATGCCTGGAGGTCAACACAACCGATGGAATAATCGAAAAATATCCCACCAAAAATTTTTCATATTTTACTGTAAGGCAAATGAATTACTTTATACAGAAATCATTTGAGACATGCGGCAACGTTTAATTCGCATTACATGGCATGGTTTTTAATCACTTTCATTCCATGCGTGACGTCACGTTTCATGTGAGTATTGTGGCTTATTTGCAATTCCCGCGCGGGGGGGGGGGGGGGGGGGGGGTAGGTCGTGTGGCTGTGAAGTCATGACCCTATTGACCAATCAGGATTTTCGCGTCCATGATTTTCTAGTCACGCCACCGACGCCGGCTTTTGTGCGACACGAGCTCCTTAACGCTATCGTGTTCATAAAAGGTAGCCATTAATCGGGTTAAACATTTTATTAAATACCCAGCACCGATTAATATACACATCTGAACTAGTAACCAAAATTACGAGTCGCAATAAATATTTTTTCGCAAAGTTATTAATTTGAAAATGTGGTCCGAGATGCTCCACTGGCAACGCTGAAAGCGTGACGTCCGATTTTGTAATGCGGGGCAACATGGGGGCGGTGCAGCTTCTTCCCCGTGGGTTATAAGTCGATTGATGGTATAAAATAAATAAGAGCAACAAAAAAAGACACGCGCAAAATATTGTGTTTTCTGGACTGCCTACCCTACTTGCAAGTTATACATGCGACGTGCCCCACTGGAGTGCGTGGAAAAACACGAAAGTTGGTTTTAGCATAACCTTCATTTGGCGTTTTTTTTAAATACCTACCTCTAATTTAGAAATAATAACTGGCATGCCGAGAAGGGTAAATCCTGTGTATTCCCAAAAAATGTGTTTAGTTTGGGTCAGAGTGTGTTGGGTAGCTTAAAAATCTGCCGGAGCTACCCTTAGGGGGTACGAAAACAAACCTTTAGGGCTCATTTTATTGCTTAGGCCTATACCATGTCGAATCAGCGCCTGAGCAACATCAGTCTCCCGTTCGTAAACGCGATAAAAATCATTTTAAAACGAATAAAGCGATTTCCCACTTGCCCTTGCTGATTGGGGTGCCGAAGCTTTGTTGGGGGATCGTGACGAGTTGCTCCTCCCGCAGTAGCGCTACCCTCGGCAGTACACCGCACTCAAATAGACACCCTAACTGTGAACGCAATGACGCAATCGCGCTGCTTCGTGAAGCGCGCAATTGTTTTTGACAATGCCGAGTTGTTCCTGTGTTTATTCGTCAAGTTTGCCTGCAGGGTGCCGCGCTATTGCATTTGCGCGGGAGAGGGCTGCGGCAACAGCGTACTGAACGGCGAGACGCCGACCCACGGGTTTCCGAACGATGAGAAATTCCGAAGCGTGCGGATCCGCCTTGCGCGTCCCTCGTCTCTCGGGCTCCGGTGACAACCGATCGCTTGTACGGTGACCATTTTCGCGATGAGGACAATACGGGTTCGCTTGGTCACCTTGCGCCGTCCGGGTTGCCAAACCCGGATGGGGTGACGAACTTCGTCGTGGGAAGTTTGGTATAGTTCTTGTCGAAGACGAAGTAGCTTCCCTTGGCCATCGACGACAAACTCAGTGTGACTTGAGAAGCTACTTTTCAATAAACAATTTAATACTTTTGTAGCGAATCAAAATACATTAAAAAAATACTGCAAAAAGTTACTTCCGACTGTGTTGGGGTGTTAGCTTATCCAAGCTCGGGAGTCGGCTGGCTCGTGGGATTACCTCTCGATTACGGGGACAAAAGTCCCTCAGAATCCCACGACCGGACTCGATTCCGGAGCGTTAGCTCTCGAGTTCCAGCACAAACAAAACTCACACGCTGCGTTTCCACTCTAAACTACTTGTTGGTCCGTACCCCTTTTCGTGGACCGGCTAATCCTCGACGCGTCGTCAGACAGGCGTCTCCTACTGGCCCAGAGGCCACAACCAATCGGCTAACTTTCTCACCATGGGGCATTTCCTTACATTACCGCGTGAGACCCCGCGGACTGCGTATATCTCACGGCCAAATGTCAGGCGGGTTCGGATGCAAGCAAACTCTATATACAGCGTGGGCGAAATAGATTGAACACACTTCAAACTGACCGCATAAATCGGTTTTTTGACTTATCACGCTGGAGTTTCTACAGAGGTGCTAGAAGCTGGTGCGTTCATTAATTTAGAGTATGAATACATGAAACTTCCGGAGTCAAAATAAAGAAAATAAAAAATGGTATTGTCTATGGAAAAAATATCGCTAAACCTTTTATCTCTGAATCATTAGAACATCGTTGTGAGCTATTTTGGCGCTCACTACGATAGAAACATTTCTGAAATAAAAATAGAATGGCATTGGTTTACCTATTGTTCACTTCATTTAGCCAAAATATTTTCTTTAGTGTACATGCAAATTATAGGTAAAACGTAGTTTTTGAATTTTCTTCATTTACTCAGGTGAGCTAATCTTTCCACGATTTTAGTGAAAACTTTCACCACCTTCAGGTACCTCTGTAGTAAATCCCAGCGTGAGAAGCCGATTTATGCGGTCAGTTTAAAGTGCGTTCAATCCACTTCACCCACTCTCTAGAGCTCGCAAGGCGAGTCAGACAGTCGACCCCGGTGTGGATAGCGTCGACTGAGCCATCCAGTCATTCATTCCGCCAGACGCGGTCTGACGTTGCCGTTCTACTGTGCCCCCTGCCACGCGGGCGAGAAAAACTAAACCGATGTGAATAGTGCTCTCCAGAACCACCGCATTCTCTCGGCCCGTAACACACGTTTTGATTCTTTCGGCAGAAAACTCGCATTTCGAACCTCGCGTCGTAAAGTACGCTTGTTTCTCGAGGTCGCCCACCACGACATGTGTTTACTCCAACTCTTTCCTACCAGCCAAGTCCCTTTGGTGCTAAAAGCCCACCCGCGGAGCCCTCTTCGATCCTTACGAAGACTATGAAAGGCGATCCACTGTCCTTATGAGTTTTGGTCTTCCTACCAAAAATATTCGGTTGCTACCAAGCGGTTGTGCAACTAGTTTTTTATTTTTTGTTTTTTTCCGAGAAAAGAAAAGCAGAAAAGCTCATCAAGCCGCAGGGAAAGCGAATTAAACTGGTAAGTGAGCACTCTGTTAATAAATCACATAATGGCGCATACGTCCAAGTTGGCTTGGTGACACCGACCCCCTTCAGATTTTGTTGGACGGACGGTCCGTCTGTCGGATTGTTCTTTGCCTGTTCGTCACTATGTGCGAGAGTGACTGTACGTCCTCGCTAACATCTTCCGAGTGTCCTTGGTAGTCGAAATCCTCGTCCTCTCGAGTTCGTAGATCATGGCGGGCCGCGGAACGCACCGTGGACAACAACCGCCAAAATGAACACGACGGTCGTCGTGCAACTGTGCAGTCCTCCGTCACTCCGAAACGAGGGATTGTAACACGCAAAAGGCACCGCGTGGCGGCGCTCGTAATCACGCCAGCCTTTGGCTGTGCTGAAGAGCCTGACGTCACGATTGCGACGGAGCACCCATGACGCATCGCACGCCTCAATGGACGATTTCGAAGCGCTCGCTAGAATCGTACGCTTGAAACAAAAAAAATATAACCCTACGCTCAAAATACGAGCGTGCGATTGTCATTTACGGATACCATAGATCATATTTCACCGATTTCAGAAAGGTTTCCGTTTTTTTTTTTTTTTTTTTTTCGTTCTTGTACCCCTTTAAGGGGGGAGGAAAGTCGAGAAACACCTTTATTTTTGCTTTCACAATGTGGATATTTTGGGTTCTGGGGTGTTTTATTTTGATTAATACTTCTTTTACTAAAAGTATAATCAAGAACAAATATCCTCAATTAGTCAAACATGAAACTGAAGCTTTCCGGGCGACCCCAAAAAGTGAAAGTTCGAGCCCTTTTTGGTGGGCGCGATTCTTCAAAATATGGCGTCACCCGCCATCGTGGTAATTTTGAGAAATGGGCCGAGCCGTCTTCTCTTTATCCCATTCTTTAAAAAATACGTATCTTTTAAAGATATAGCAACAAATATTTTTGCTATTGAAGGGAAAATATTTCACTACAGATCTGTGGTAATATACACAATGCATTTTTTTTTTTTTGCCCTGTGCAATCTTTGAACATTTTCCCAATAAGAGCGCTATAAAAATGTATGTTTAATAACGTCGTGTCATATCTACGACATGCATATGCATGCTGTAAATTCTGTAGAATACTTTTATTTTTTATATTAATATAAACGAGGTTTTGAGCACATAATTTCTGTCGTTCATTGCCCTGAGCGGTTTACAAGTAGCGAATCAGCTTATTTTATTATGCCCCTTTAAGTTTAATGCCACATCCCACGAGTTCCCAAGAACATTTTTATTTTTAGATTTCTATATGCATTGGATACAGGCCTTCAATCAACAAGTTTTTTTTCAAAAGTAACACCGAATTCAGAAAGATTAGAAAAAAAATGAAAAACCTGCATTTACAAAACGACGTTTCGACTTTTCTTTTTTGTAGCCATGTTTATTTAATTCAAGAAGCTGCTTAACCAGTATAAGGCAAGTGAGAGCTTCAGAAAGGCAGGACGGGCATGCCCCGGCCACCCTATAATCGCTCTCAAGTCAATGAGACTTGTGCCGGAAAGAACGTAGAAAATTTAATCACGAAACAAAAAGCCTGATCACGACAGGCCACACCCTTCGCCCGTCAACCTGCCATCAACAATGGAGGAACGACAAACGTCCGTCTCATTCCCTTAGATATGATGACAAGTTGGTTTATAGTTAAATGACCGAGGAAAAATACCGGAGCGTGTTTGCGTACCCTGCACACGTCGAAACCGCACTGAGTCCAAATGCAACCTTTCTCTCGGAGACGTGTCAACAACGACCCACGCATTTCTCGCGGACGTGTTCTACATTTGAAGCGAGCGTCCTCCATTCCGCCTGGTTTGGGACGATTGCGTCGACTCGGTTGCGAAGGCCCTTCGCATCGCGACCCCCTATACACCAGCGGGTTGTTTACAAACAAGTCAGAGAGAAAGATAGAGCGAGAGAAAGTTTTCAGCTGCTCGATGGGGGTCACGTGGTTTATGGGCTGCGTTTGCGATGTTAGCTGCAAGGGGACGATGGAAGCGTTGATCGTCTGCAAACGTCTCTGCCTTTCCGCCTGCTTTCCTCCTTTCTACGCAAAAACCCGGCTCATGCGCACTTGCGAATAATCTTCGCAGGAGGCAACGTTACTAGAACAACTCAGTTGAAAAACTGTCATAGAGCCTGCTTTGAAAAAGTGGCTTCGATCCGTACTAGAGAACCGAACTAATGGCGATCGCAACGCCGCCATTTCTCCCGCAGCGGCCACTCCGGAAACTGCACGTCTGCACGTATTGGTTTAGGTCGAATCGCGCAGGGACTGGTGGCGCCATCTCGCAGTGCCATTTCGCATTAGCAATATAAATGAACTTTCATGTTTTGACTAGTCGCTAAAGCTGGCGCTGTTATCGTATCCAGTTTGGTCTCGGTGGACGCGAGCGGTCCAAGTTTCAATTGTTAGTTTCCCAACTGAGTGTTTTAGTAACGTTGGGAGGAGGCGTCCGCCATTAAATTGCGAACGCTACTCGTGGTTTGAGATGAACCCTCTGTACAATCAAGGCTCTTTAATGCGCAGTCCTCGACAACAGCACCGCGATGCCGTGACGTCAGTGTGTTGAGTTTCAGCATAGGGCATGCTTCCTGTCAGCGTCTTGCCATGTTGATGAGCAGCGTCCGCCGCTTGCCCCATTCGTTTGCATGCACACGAAAAACACGAGACTGAGAACAAACAAAAAACGAACAAGTACACACACACACAGTGTGAGCTTGTCCTTTTTTATCTGTTTTCAGTGTCGTGTTTTTCATTATAAAGCTATATATCACCAGCAGCTTCTTTTTTACAGCGGAGTTGTTAAGGGTTAGGTTCCCCAGGATCGTGTCCGGTACCAAACAAATGTCGACACAACACTCTGGTTGCCGCTGTCGCTCATAGATGGCTGTAGCTGCCCAGAGTGTTTTGTTTTCCGCTTGTCTGCTTGCCGCCGTAGCTCATAGATCGCGACAACCTTTCCACCCTTTCCACTCCGGCTTGCCGACTTGCGGACGGCCATTACTTCATTACCACCATAGTACAGCTTTGCAGGTCTTCCTTCTTCACCACAGTGAAAAGGCTAAAAGATTTTTTTGTTTTGTTTTTCAATTTTATAGCGATTCTGCTGTTGGTGTTGGTGAAACGCACATGCATGACCGAGTGGTTCCGTCCACAACATAACTCAGTAAGTACGACCGGGGGACTATTTAGGACGCAAAAACCCGTGCCTACTACCCCGTTCCTCATTTCGCAGACGACCCGGCGCTACTCTACCAGAACCTTTCTGAGCGCCGACGTGTCAACGTCTCTATGGTCGGCACATCTTAAATTCGAATTAAGAAGTAAAAAACGGTACGTATAAGAATCAAGTACCTGCCGATGTTGTTTTTTTTGTTCCCGATCACTTTGGCAGGCGAAGTCGATCAGGACGCGAAATAACTCGAGCGATCCGGAAAACACTGGCTCCGCGCATAGAAATACAGAGGGCGAGAGTTCATCAAAACGGCGTCCGGCGAGATTTCGAGCCGGAGGTAGGTCAAGTGAAACTCTCTTATACAAGAAGACGCCTCGGCGAGAAAAAGAAAGAAAAAAAAAGAAGAAGGTAGGCTGTACGTCCGAAAGCCTTCCGCCCTCTTAATATAGCAACATACCAAGAATTCAAGGCGTATTTCTGACCCGTTATCAATTGGAAACAGCGTTTTCGAAAGCAATTCAATTCATCCTAGGGGCTCCGTTACAAAATCTCATGTTTACAGTGCCTGTGAAATATCGAAATGCGTTAGGCGCAATAATGACAAAATACAAAACAAACAAAAAAATAGTTGGCAGCGGCCTTTACCTTTAAAGTCCTCTAACGCACGAAATGCAATGTTTAAGAAGTAGTCATTTTAATTTGGTTAGAAGACTATATACTGTTTTTTTATGTTATAGCTCTCGTCAAGTCGTGTCACGTGACGTCAGTTTTCTCGCTAAATTTAGCGGGGAACCTGCATTGGCTCGTAGGCTCCGTGACGTCAGGTCACGTGAAAACAAATTTCCCACCAAATTTAGCGGGGAAACTAATTCGTGTATAGGTAGCGTGGCACCAATTTTCACGCTAAATTTAGCGGGAAATGCATGAACGGATGGATGAATGGACGAACAGACTGACCGACAAATATTTTGGGAATAAGGGTAGCGTTAAAAAGCATTTCATGCTTTAAAAATAAACACCAGTCGGTCGTTATTCAATTCTTTCTACTTGCGTTGTCCATGACTGTACATGCACCCAATACAGCTGGAAATCAATTAGAAGCCACCGCAGAAATGAAGAGCTAACGAGCACTTAGGCGCGAATAAATAATTGAACATGAGCGCCACTAAAATGGTCATGGGTATGGGTGTCTAATACGTTATGCAAAAGGCACGCGTCAGAAGACACATTCTGATGCGTGCCCTGTCACATGGGTCATACAGAAACTGTCTGCAGGCATGCTCGAATTATACGTACGAATGAAATAAACATGCTCCGAAAATACTGGAGGCGTGTCCTCGGACACTTCTGTCAACGTGTCTGCAGGGAATACCGTGTGTTTGTGTGATGCGCGGGCAGTGTGACTGCGGCTCTATGATTACTAATTGTGACGTCATGACTAACATTATGATATGTGAATGATAAGCTCGATTGTATTTGTAGCGAGCGCGGCCGAAGCTTGAAGTCATCGTGTTCATAAGACCAACACTGTCAAAGTTGACAGTCTGACGTTACTCTTATCTTCACCGATGAGAGCAGATTCATGCTACCAAAGGACTTCTAAAACGTTAGAGAGCCCGTTCGATCCCGCGTCGAGAGATCAAATGGGCAAAAAATATCTAACGAGTCAAGAGATCCGATATTTCTCTCTTTGATTCGTTGAATCTCTAGACCCACATTGGATCTCTCACTCGGTGGATCTTTTGATCGGGCTGTCACGTGACTGGTGGACGTCCTGACTCGTTGGATCTCTCTGAAAACTAGCACGCAGAAGCTGCTTGTTAGTGTGGGCGTTGGAAGTGAACTCTGAAGAGAGCTCACCTTACCTGTGTCCGATGTTGGTGGTGTAGAGATTCGTGGTCTCCAACGCTTTGCTCGCATTTAATTACATGAAGATACTGCCAATTCATTTTAGGGATTGTAGCAGACAGTGAGAATACAAAAGACTCGAGACAAAAAGAAGTACAGGAATTACAACATTGATGACATTTCACGTCTTTCGCAATTTCAAGGACGTAAAAGGTAATTATGCCTTATTCGCATAGTGCATCTAAACTACTTGACTAAACGCTTCCACAATTGTGCAGCTCAAAAGCTGTGACTCATGGTTATTCTAGTTTCTTACAGCAGCAGGGATAAAAAAGATGCTTAGAACTGTTACTATTGAACTGATACCTGACAAGTGTATTGTTGTGAAAATGGAAAAAATCATGATTTTTTTAAAAAAAATCTAATAAGTCATAATAATTTGTTTTATATCAAATTAATTTCATTCAATTCACTGAAGACAGAAAATAGTAATTCTTAATTATTAGACGTGTTTTCAAGATGGCAGATTTAATTATCGATTAGTCCGATCACTTATAGAATTACTGTAAATTGGAAGCAACAATTTTTACAGTAATTTCCGCCATACAAGTTCACACACGGCTTGACGTTATTTAGGCAGTTAAAAAAACTTAATTTGATGTTCCTTTTGAGCTCTTATTTGATCGCGAAAAGACATTCTTTTCAATCTTTTTTTTTTTTTTTGCGTGCTTATTTTGCTGAAATAGGTCATTACGAACAAAGTGGAAAATCAGAAGAAAGCTCAACGCTCTGAGTCTGATTTACTCAGAACTATACATATTTTAATGCGTTAGCATTAGAACGCTTGTTTTGACGGAAACCCGGCGGTGTCTTTCGTTTGTCAGCGTCGGGGAGAGAGGGAGAAGGGAAGGGAGACGGAGACGCTTGTGACGCTCTCATTAGTCCGAAGCGCTGACGTCAGCATGCGTCCACCTCTCCCTCTCGCTCTGGCGCTTGACAAACTTACAGACACCGCCAGGCTTTCGTCAAAACGAGCCCTTTCGTTTTCGGCAAAGTCGCGCGCTGAGCGAGAGAGGAGGAAGGGCCGGGGGGGGGGGGGGAGCGCAACCACGTCCTAGATAACAAAGCTGTAGTGCTGAATGAGATGGCGTCATTAGAGAAGGTCGACGCTGGACACAGACTGGAAACGAGTGCAGCGTCAGCGCTCGGCTTCGAGTCAGGTGTGGGCCGAACAGTTGATGCAATCGTTGTGTCCAGTCTGTGCCCAGCGTTGGCCATCTCCGATGACACAATCTCATTCAGCACTACGGCTTTGTTATCTGGGAGGTGTTGAGCCACGGCGCGGTATAATGTGGGCTGTGCTCAGTGGCCGCTCTGCCGTCGCCGGTTGTTCGTCGCTCTGGGTTTCCGTAGTAGCGATGCGTGGGCTGTAATGTGTGTGTGTAGTTAAAACGATAGACGCGGTTTCCCCCACGAGTGATATGGATGCGGTTCCTTCCACAAATAGTATGTAGGTGGTTATTTTCATGAGTCATATTGTCACGAATGAGAAATAAGGAGGCGGCGAATAACTGGAGAAACTAAACGTTTAATGGGCGAGCTTGTGCATAAAACAGTATAAGAAAAAGGTCAGCGTCGCAGGCATGCATCGATGCCGGCGAAACGGCAGGTTCGAGCGCTGGGGCGAAACTGACCGCGGTTTGCCACGCGGAGTCCCTTATGTACGCGCGTGGGCTTCTGGAACAATCGGCGTAGAAGGTTCGGCACGTAGAACTCACGGACCTCGAACAAGCAAGAGACTTCTCGAATTCACCAGAACGCGGCATTTAGAGAAATAACACAAAGGTGCATCCATTCCCAGACGTCGCACATCGTCCGTTTGGGTGGGAGCCAAGAACGACAACCACTGGGCCAATGGGCGCGTGCTCGGAGCCGTGCGTGGCAATATGGATGACCGTATCCAAGGGCGTCGACGTACCCTGAACGGCAGGGTACAGAAAGGGGTGGAAAAAATTACAGAAAGATCCATTGGTGGATTCTTGCGGGATCCGTTAGCAAGACCCTAGGGAAACGCCAGACACGTCCTCTTTAGGGAAAAGCTAACACTGACCGCGCAACGAGGTCAGAAAGGGGCGGCAAATCATTGAGGAAGGAAAAGAGAAAAATTAAGGGGTCAGTTTTAGCGTTTCCTAAAGAGACACGCTTTTGACGTTGCCAGGGGTCATGCTAAGGCGTTTCCTAAGAATCCACCAATGGATCTTCCTGTATTTTGTTTGCGCGATGATTCTTTGAAATAAACACAAAGCGAAAACGTGAATAGAAAGAGTCAAATGACAGACAAACGATAAATAACAAACATTTTATAAATTATTTGCGCGCGAAGGGCTTTAATCAAATCATCATCGTAAAACCGGCCTTATTTACATCACCATCGAAATCATGATCTGAATCGCAGTTGAAATCATGTTGATTGTTATTCCCTACCCCGATTGCTGTTTGTCAAATTGCCCTTGCCCGTGCCTCGCTTTGACGCTGCCGTTGGTGTCTCGAAAGTGTAACATTTCCCTACTTTCCAAGTTATGTTGAAAGAAAGCATACGCGGCACATGAGAAGACTTATTCTTTTGAACAGCTTTTTTTTTTTTTATTTTACGCGAAACAAAGTTTTCAAAACGACCACCTTGAAAGTGTCGCGCAGTCTAGTCCAGCAGGAACATTTTAGGTCGAATATGCCTCCGAGGATTACGTCCACTCCACTCCGTTGCACTTTAAGCACGACCGCAACCGACGCTACTATCCAATGGAGGCGACGGAGCAGCACCAAAAGTGCATCGTTACGGCGTTCGTCGCGTTGACGAGGTCACCAGCAAAACCAAGCACGCAGAAAAAAAGACAAAACGCAAAACCACGGTGCATTCACTCTGCGTGATTGATTTAGTGGGTGATAAAAAAAAAAAAAAAAACTAACAATGACGATGAGCGCACTGACGATGCACTTTCGCTGACCTCTATCTCTATTGTAAATAGTAGGCTAGATCGCGAATCGAGAGGCCATAGGTGGCACCACCGGCGGCCATTGCTTGACACCAGGCAATACACGCGAGTCTGGCTATGAAAGAAACACAAATAAGCAGGAATAACGAAGCTTCTGCAGTGTGCCCGAAGGAGAGTATTTTATGACGTGGTAGGATCATATTATTGGATGTTTGGGGATCGAATCTATATGTGTCAAGCGTTCGAAGGCCATTTAGAAAAATTAAATGTGTCGGAGAACCACCAACTGAGCCGGCGTCGCTTGCTTCGGTTGTGAAATTAATGACGAGTTCAACGAACGAACGACACGCTCCGAGTTTTAGATCGTCATCACAGAAGCCCTCGTTGCAGTTCAAAACAAAAGCTCGCACCAGAAGCGCTTTGTACAAGCACTTGAAACGATGCGAATGTCCCCAGTAAAGGTCTTCAGACTTGTCGTCTGCTAAGCTCCGTGTCTTTAAAATAACGAGCGACTCCACATTGACTCTCGGCAACCCTTGTCTCATTGCACCACATCACAGTTTACTCCCAACTAAGTCGCAATCCTCGGCCTCAACCAGGAAACATTTATTTAAGACGATAGGTATTCTTCTAAGACTTTCGATATTTTTCACTTAGAATATTAACTGACGTTCCCGGAAAACACGATAAAAGTTTCATTGTCCGCAACAACCCACTAAAGTAAGAAATCGCAGTTTTCCCTCCTCTCTCATAGAGCCACACGCACTTAGCTGGTGTCAAGCGATGGCTGTCGGCGGAGGCCGGGCTTAAAGTGAAACGAAGTATAATTTCAGCTGAGCCAAAAAGTAAAATCGGGTCCGGTAGACCATGAAACCGGGAATGACTCAATCATCTATGCTGTTGCGGTATGTTTCAATAGAAATATTTAGAATAGGGAGCCCCCATGCTTTGGGGCAGCCCCAATACCTTGAAGCGTCGCACTGCACATGCGCAGAAATTCATTCACAGTGCGCAGTACGATGCTTGAAGCTGTTTGGGGGACCCCAAGCGTGGGAAGGTCCCCTTTCTAATGTCGCGAATCACCAGCGCAAGTGCCTGCGAGCCCCGCGTGGCGGAGACGGTGACCGTCTAATTCAATTTTGTTCGGCACGGCAAGCTCCCGATTCCGACGGACGTCCACGCTTGAGCAAGTGTGGGGAAAAGCGTGGCACGCGGCTGCCTCCCCCTGCTCTGTGAGGTAGTTCGCAGGGCTGAGATTGGATTACCTCTGCTCCCCTCGTGAAGTTGAACAGACGGCACTGGGTGTCTGTTCTTGCGCAGAGAGAAAGAACTTGGAATATAAACCGATCGCGATGTCGAACGCAGCACATCCATTCGAAGGGGAGCGAGCGGAAGTTAAGGCCGGTTCAGACACTTGCGTTTGAGTGCGTTTGACTGCGTGGCGTCGAGAACCTGAAAGCGAGTCACCGGCACATCTGTGCTTCGAATGAAGCGTGGAATCCAATTCAAGGAATCATCTTGGCACGCTATAAGCAGCAGGGATGTCCTGGTTTCTCGCAGCCGCAATGCAGTCAAACGCAGTCAAACGCAACTGTCTGAACCAGGCTTTAAAGTAGTTGAGCTCGGAGCACGTGAGAAAATGCTACAATGGCCGATCATATCAAGCGAGAAGTATGCAATATGCATAACATAATTTTATTGCGCGGTTTCTAAATACGAATGCAGCCGATTGGCAGTGACAAGTCCAAAACTTTCATAATATTCGTGGCAAAAAAAAAAAAAAAAACGTTTGCCACGATCAAATATTTAGATGTTAAGTTTGCGTTTGTTTAAAGGGTATACGCACGTGGGAGGCCCTTGGAGAGGTATGTGCGTGACGTCAGCGGTCGGCAGAACCAATGAAAATCCCTTCTCGGCTCCAGGATTTATAGACATTTTTGTTTTACTCTCGTCCCCAGTCACCTTGTAGGCATATCCGGTAGGGAGAACGAAAAAAAATAATAAAGCATTTCAACCTGCAAATAGTAAAAAAAAAATCGAGGGGAGGCAAAAAGAGAGCGTGTGACGGTTAAGCCGGATCACACTGCTCATGCATCATACAAGCGACAGTCTGTATACACGAGCCACCGAGATATCCGGTTTTCGAATGCCGCCTGCCAAGGTTTCTCCTTGAACTCATTGCCATCCGGCCTTTGCACACATTTCTTCACCGCTGACGAATCTTACGAAGGACGACGTGCAGTTCCAGTGGGGAGAAGAGTAAGAACAAACGTTCGACGAACTCAAGCGAAGGCTGCAGTCGCCCCCTATCCTCGGACATTTTGATCAGTCGGCGGAGACAGAAATACACACGGACACCAGCAATACTGGTCTCGGTGTGGTGCTCGATCAGCGAGAAGAAGAAGCAGAGAGAGTAATTTCTTACGCAAGCCGGGCGCTGTCTAAGGCAGAACACAATTATTCAACGACCGACAAAGAATGCCTTGCTGTCATCTGGGCGATAACCAAGTTCCGTCCGTACTTGTAC